>BSBK01002333.1:1022500-1345968 GCA_027943335.1 Chamaecyparis obtusa
GAGGCTTCCCAATGAATGACACACATGATCTATGCAATGGGCCAAAGGCTAAACAAAAGAGGGGGGTACGCACAAGGTTTATGTTGCACACAATGTTTTAAAGTGTGAGCATGGGCATTGCCATTAGAGAAAGGAAATGGAGAATGGTGTGGATGCCATAATAGACATTGGCAAGAGGTATGTAAAAGAATTGTTTCTCCTTGCAACACATTTTTCCACTAACCACCAACATTAGAACTAAGTAAGGAAGCAAGGGCATGGCTGGGTATGCATGCTAAGTTTGGAGGCAGTTGCAAGGTGTCAAAGAACAAAGGGAAATGGAGTAGCACATGCAGGTCATGAAGAAAGAAGAAAAATACAAAGGGTGTGCATGTGGATTTATCCCACATGCACCCAGATTTGGTCTTTGAAGGTATTTAAATTAAAAGGATTTCAAGTATAATGTAAAGTGAAAGAAAGAGGCATGTGTGGCCTTTTGGCTTGTGTGGGCCTAGATTGAATGCTTGCAAGCTAGTTGCACATACAAATTTTAAATGGAAATATTAAAAAATGCTCAAATGATTAGTCCCATATTGGGCAAAATGTGGACATTTCATGTGTTTAAATAGAATAGAACTTACATAATGAAATGAAGAAAGAGCACGAAGCTCATTGGGTGTGCATGTAGGAAAAGTGGGTAGTTGACATTCAGAGATTCAAAGAACACTTAGTCTCCCAATCTCCAAATGTTGGTGGTTAAGTGACTAACATTCTGAGATTCAGAGAACACTTTGTTGGTTGTGTCACAAAATTTTTGATCCTCACCGTGTAAAAATCCTGAAATGGCCCTTTGCCAAGTTAACCTAGTTCTTCAAAAATGGTAAAACCCTAGGTCCTAGGTCTTTCCTTCTATTCTGTCATTACTTTTTCATAAATTAAGGTCTGAAGTAATTCATGTGTCTTTTTAAAAGTTTTAAGTTGTCAACATATGTGTTAGCGGTTAGATTTAATAAGGTTCCCTTTCAGCAAATTAATTTCATTTAAACTTAGGCTTTCCCCGGGTTATATCCCACCTATTAGATTCTTTTAATCCTGTGGTTGTCACATATCTGCAAAACCTTCCTGATGTCAGTTTTTCCCTTTTGTGATCTTGCAATTGGTCACCACCTATCCCCAGGGTCTGCTGGGCACATTTCCTAAAGGTTTTGATCATTGTGTTGGCATTAAGCAGAATTGCCACTAGTGACAACACTTATTTGCATTCTGAGTGCAAACCGAGCAAGACAGTGCAAACCGAGCAGAACAGTGCAAACTGAGCAAGACAGTGCAAACTGAGCAGAATAGTACAAACTGAGAAAGACAGTGCAAACTGAGCAGAACAGTGCAAACTGAGCAGAACAGTGCAAACTGAGCAAGACAGTGCAAACCGAGCAAGACAGTGCAAACCGAGCAAGACAGTGCAAACCGAACAAGATAGTGCAAACCGAGCAGGACAATGTAAACCGAGTAACATTATGTCTACCGAGTCACTAGTATTTATCGAGTTCAAAACCTACCGAGTGGTTAGTATGAACCGTGCCTTCACTTCTATCGAGTGCATGATGATGCCAAGTAATGCAGTGGATGCCGAGTATCAGAAAGTCACCGAGTTAGTTTGCAGGAACTGTGTAACCATACTTGGGCTGACTTAGTGGCACTTATGTTTATTTGTCAAGCTGACTTTGTAATTGTAATTGTAATTAATTGTTTAGACTTGTATATAAACAATGTTGTAAAAATGTCAAGATGTAATGAAATGAGTATGAATGTGAAAAAGAAAGAAAGGCAAAGATAAGCGAATTACAAAGGGCTACAACAGTATAAGGAACAAAAAAGATAAATTCATCAGAGAAGATGATCAGTACATCAGCGAATCTCAATCAGCAATCCAGTTGCAAAGCAAGAGATCTACTGTTTCATCCTAATAGGTGAATCAGTACTAAAATCCTTTAACCGGGTAGACTTAACAGTCTTTTGTAAAATCTCTTTACCGAGTGCATACTTCATTGTATGTTTGTAAATCCTTTAACAGGGTGGATTTAGCAATCCTTATTGCTCCTAGCAGGGCAGATCATCAGAAGTGATCAATTGTAAGCCTTAACCTGCCAACTTTATTCTGCAGTACTAAAGCTTTGTGGGTTTCATCCCCACCCCAGTTTTACTTTCTTTTTGGAAGGTTTCTGGGTAACCAAATCTATGTGTCATTGTTGTGAATGCTTTTAAGTTTCATGCTTTCTATATGCAAAAGGATAAAGTAAATACATCTGTAATTGAAAGAAAATTTGGAGTTACTGATTCACCCCTCCCCTCTCAGTAACTCGGTTAATTCCTGAATATTTCCAACACATTAAGCATCTTCCCTTTGATCTAATGGTCATCGCATGTCTGCAAAGAAGTACACAAACATTTACTATTCATGATTATGTGAAGACCATCTAATCTTCTATCAGGTAAGGATTGATGATGCGGTGGGTCTGGTGCTAGGTGTTGTATATGTGCTTGATTTTTATTGGTCATGAGGGATGATGGCATGGAGATTGTTAGTGGGACTAAGGTTTTTTAGTAATTCATAATTTGATGCCAGATGATTATTCTGAGATGAGGGTTTGTTCCTTGTATTCCTTTTAGACAAGTCTTCTTTCATGATCAGTACTTCAACCTCAACATTCCATTTGATATTTTTTACATCCTCTTCAAAGGTGGTTCCCAGTGACTGTACTTATGTTTAGAGAGCAATTTTAAATAGACCAATTTACAAAGGAGGTACTAAAAATTTGTGGGTTGCTCAAAATCTAACAATGACCTAGTTAATATTTTGAATTATCTTAAACTTTTAGAAATTTTCATGGCTCCAACCTTCCCAGTTTATTTCTAGTAGAATTTCTCCATTTTCTTCTAGATGAAATTTAAAGTTTGACACACTATGTTTTTGGATTCATAAAAGGTTTGCATTTTGGTATGCCAAAGGTAAAAATGAAGTGCGAGATGTTAATCTTAGGATCAATCTTCCAAATTGATGTTATTTTTGTGTATGAATTTGAGTTGGTATTGTGTCTTTCAGTGTGTGCATGCCTTTTTTTTTTATGTATTTCACATGATGTTTATCCTACATGCACCTAGATTTGTTCTTTAGAGGTATTTAAATTAAAAGGAGTCCAAGTATAATGTAAAGTGAAAGAAAGAGGCATGTGTGGCCTCTTGGCTTGTGTGGGCCCAAATTGAATGCTTGCCAATTGGTTGCACATACAAATTTTAAATGGAAATATTTAAAAATGCTCAAATGATTAGCCCCACATGTTGGCTCTTGGTTTAGAAAGATTTTAACTACCTTTATTAATGAAGAGATATACCTATGGGGTAGACTACTTCCCATAATTAGTATATTCATACAAGCACAAGGACTAATGAAAAAATCACTAAGGCTTTCTACACTTTGAACTCTATAGAATTCAAGCAGGTGCACCTAGGATTAGGATCACTTTATTTCACCTTTTCTACTAATCCTCACAAAGAAGATATGTTCCCATGATATTTCTTGTTATCTATGACATAAAGGGATAGGGTGTGAAGCTAAGAAGACTATCAATTTACTCACAAATAAAGCATGGGTTGTTCATGTTAAGTCCATAATTACTGACTTAAAGATTTATAATTTGATTTGTTTTAGGGGTAGAACTAATAGACAAGAAAGAACAACTATTTGAAAAAGTGTTTGTGATCAGTCCCTTATCCATTGGGAATATTTAGAAACAATTGCTCATTGTATTGTTGATTCTTATCATTCACCTTGCAAATGAAAATCAAATGAGAATCTCACTACTTACCTATATCCTCCTTTATACTCTATAATTCTATTAGGTTATATCAAGCATTTACTTAACTTTTTAAGTTAAGAACAAGACATATAAAAAATACAATGCTTATGTCTGTAGATATTGATCTTGAAGTCATCAAATCACAAGATAAATAGGAAATAACAAACCATCAAACATAAGACAAGATTCTGAGCTATTATGGTAATCCTAATATTAGCTACCAAACTGATATATGAATGAGTTATTGAACATAGAATACTCCACAAATGAATAAGAACACTATTAATTCATTAAGATCTTTTGTAAAATAGAGAGGTTACAAACCTCTTCTACCAATCCTTGGATGTAAGACTATAGAACTGAGTCTATCTTTGGTCTCTTGCAAATGATTCTTCTTTTCAACCCCTAAAATAACTCTTGGGACCAACTCTAAAGAAATTTTTAGAGAATTCAAAACACTTCTAAATGACCTTGGGAATCCTTTTATAAGAACAAGGATTACTACAAGATTAGGGTCATTTAGGGTACAATTAGGGAAACATTGCCAACCACTGCAGCATAAAATCAATAAACAATTTATTACAGAAAAGACAAGGAAGAAATCCTAATTCTATCAGAAAATATCAAAGACAAATCTGATATCCTTTACATTCTAGAAACCCTAGTAGTTAAACTACAAATTAGGGCATGATCTCATTATCTCAGTGGCAAGAAAAATTAGTACAAATATCTCAGCTACCTCTATGTACCAAGAGATGAATCCTTTGACAACTCTTCTCATATCATAACTATTGCATCTAGAAGCAACCACCTAAAAAATATCGAGCTCAGGGTAGCAAATAAGATCAAATCATATTTGGTTTGACCACCAAAAAGTTCATTTAATTGTTAACTGCTAAATTTTCATTTATGGCTCATGAAGAAAGAAATTAGATTTCATAATGTTCTGGTGCACCATCACTTTATTTTCTACAAATCTTGAAATTCAAATTCAAAAATTGACCGACAACAGATAAAAAAATAAGTTTAAAACATGACCATCAATCTTCACCATTTCCTAGCACATCAAATGATCCTTGTGAATCATTTATAATAGTCAACCGAGCCTTTGAAAAGTTTAGCCAAATCATCCTTTTCCTCAACCACTAAAAAATAATCACATTGGCATGACCTAGCAACTAGACCCATGACTTTATCAGTCTTTACATCAGATAGCTATTGTAAAACCATGATGAACATCTATCCTTTATCTTCCCTTCACAAAAACATGATAGTTGTCAGATCTTGTTGTACTTTACTTTTCTTTATACACCAAAAAACCCTAGCCCCATTGACAACATCCACATCACCATCACTGCAACCAATGAAAAAAAAGCACACTGTGACATCTAGCATTGGACCCACTGTATCATCAGTCATATACCCGTTGGAAGATCTGACAACTGTTGCAAGATCATGATGGATGAATCTTCTTACCACAGACATACAACAACTGTCTAATCATCTACAAGCTATCAGTCCCTTGAGATCCACAGTAACCAGGCCCAATGTGTATATGCTATTACATCTTCCACATCAAATGGTCATGATTAAATCAGAGGATATGGTCCCACCTGATAGAAACAATGAGTTGTCTGCTACATTGATAGTTGTCATAACATCGCAATGGGTAAATCTTTGCTTTGCAGATGTGTGACAACTGTTGGAATAAAAGGACATTAAAGGCCTTAATTAAAGCTAAAACCTTAGTAAAATATATCATTAGGACTGAGGAGAACATTATCGGTACTTAGGAAAAATTAAAAGGGGCACCAGCTTAGGTAAATAAGAACTAGGAAATCATGAACTACAACTAATTTAGAACCTAATTAAAGATCTATGATTAGAGATCACTGAGTTGCTGATTAGATATGTAATATGATTAAATCAGTAATATGTTTGCATTGATGTCAGCTAGTTTGACAACACTTATCTTGTAAGTTACTATACCGAAACATCTGTAGAAAAGGAGTAAAAGAAGATGAAGAACATAAATATCTACATATGGAAGATGTATATGATAAATGAGGATAAGGAATACATTGGGTAACTTATTGGTGAGTCTATGACCTTATGTTATTGAATTGATTATGTTTCATTCATCTATGATGAAGAAAATAGCTGAAAGACACAAGGCAGTGTGGTCAGTTGATGAAGCATTTTATTATACACCAACAGAGTGTATTGTATACCTACAATAGTATTAAGCAAGCTTGTGTTCACCGATGCATTTCTTTGATAACCGAGAAGTAGAAAAGGAACTAAATGATTAGTTTAGCTGATAAGGATTGATGAGCTATAAAGTGTTATGAATTTGAGGTAAAGGATTATGTTTGTTATGAAGATCGATGGCTAGCCAAGTTCAAGGAAGATCTAAAGGATGAAATTAAAATGTGTTACTGACATGATAGCCAAGGAAGGTTTAAGCGGCAAAATGGGTGAAGGAGAATAAGTAGAAAAATCTTATGGAGGAAAAGAAAATGGTTTACTTGTCTATTTAAGAGACTAGAGTTTCACAATGAAACTAATATCAGAAGAAGGAGATTGCAAAACTATCACATGAACAAGCTTCATGTATGCCCGATCAAACTAGTTAAGGAGAACCAAACTGCAAAGTTTACTGAGTGTCAGGAAGCTATAACCGAGTGACAGTAAGTTAATGGAAATTGATTGAAACATAATAGATACATTGATCAGAGGATTTTAATGAGCTTAAGAATGGATCTAATAATTTGCAATTGAAGTTGTGTTGTATTCAGATCAAACTAATGTTATAGTTTAACCATTGTATACAGAAAAATCTCCTAACTAAGTGGACTTGAAATTCTTGTAATGTCATTCATAGAATGTACATTTGTTATCTTGTCAACCCCACAGTGAATGCTAGTTGAATGATAATGGTTACTATTAAATCCTCTAACAAGGTCATATTTAATAGTGTGTTTGTAACCTTTAACAGGGTTGGGTCTTCATCGACCTCACTTCAGAAGAGTGAACAATTTTTGGGTTCCCGGTCCTGGGTGGTTTTTTCCTTCACAGGGTTTCCATGTTAAATATTTTGTGTTATATGTTGATTGTGGTGATTTTTTGTTATCATACTTTACATATTACATATTGGATTTGATTGGTAATCATTATATGTTATTGACTATTAATCAGTAAAATCATAGATAGTATAGTATTTTATGTTACCGAGCTGTAGAAATTTAAGTAATTTGTTTTGGTTTATACATTTTGAATTGGGACTATGGATAACTAATTCACCCCCCTCTCAGTTATTCTAACAATTGGTATCAGAGTTGTGGTTTCTTGGAATAGAGTTTTAAGGACTTCAACACAAAGGTCTCAAAATGTTTAAGAGGGAAGTGCCAAAGCTTAACAAGGAGAACTTCATAATATGGAAAAGTCAAATGAAGCTGCATGTATCTGGAGTTGGGAATTCTACACTAAATCTGATGGAAAATGGATACCTTGCACCGCCCACTGGTCCCTTGACCCTTGATCAACTAAGAGACAAGCATGAACATAATATTACCATGATGGAGATTGTTGTTGCCTATTTAGATGCTAAATTTTAAGACATCAAGGGCTGTGATACTACTAAGAAGATGTGGGATAAACTTTCACAAATATATAGTGGAGATGTGAATGTCAAGAGAGAAAGAGCCGAAACCTTGAGAGGTAGATTTGATGACATGAAGATGAAAGAAGGTGAAAACATTGTGCAATACACAAACATGATAAAATAGGTAGTTCATGCTATTAGAGCATCAGATGGAGTTATTGATGAAGACACTATGGTAAGTAAAATTCTAAGAACCTTATTGCCTATTTATGCCATCAGAATATCCACAATTCATGAAAATAGGTCAACACCTAACAACACACTCACTCTTGATAATCTGATTGGAAAGCTTACAACATTTAAATTGAACAATTATGACAATAGTGTTGTACCAAATTTTGAATCCACTTTCCTGACTTCTCTGAAGATTGGTAAGTCTAGTAGCAGGAATAATAAAGATGATAGTGATAGAAATACCAATGATGAGCTTGATGAACTTGAAGCTCTTATGGCTAGGAGGTTGCCTAGAGGAAAAGGAAGATATAGAGGCAAGTTACCTTTAGCATGCTTTAACTGTAAAGAGATTGGCCACATTGCTACTAGATGTCCACATAACAAAGATGATGAGAGAACCAAAGATCAATCTGAAGGAAGCTATGGGAGAAGAAACAATAGGAGCTACCAACACAACAATAGAGACTATCAAGACAATAATGAAAGAGGTAAAAAGGTATGTTACATAGAAGAAGAAAATAAATCTGAATCTGATTCTGATGATGATCTAGAAGTTGTATTTATTTCTATGAAAGATGATTTTGAGGAAGAAGAAAAACATGTAGAAACAACACTGATTACAAAAGTTAATAAAAATAATACATGGATCATAGACAATGGCTATACACATCACATGACTAGTGATGATGATAAATTTGATCATCTTGAGGAATATAACAAAGGATTTGTTAAGATGGGTAATGACACACCCTATATGGTAAGAGGTAAAGGACCCTTGATGATAAATGATAGACTAAAATGTGAAAATGCTTATTGGGTAGAAGGCCTGAACTATAATTTACTAAGTGTGGCACAACTAAACAATTCAGGTCACCAAGTTGCTTTTGAGAGCAAGAATGTAAAAATATTTGATGATGGATGAAGACTAGTTGGAACTAGAGCACAAACAAAAGGTAATCTATTTTATCTTGATACTGATGAGTCTTCTTGCTTGATGATGAAAAGTGAAGATGCTTGGTTGTGGCATAAGAGGTTATGCCATGTGAATTTTGATAACATGATTAAGTTCAGTAAAAGGAAAAGAGTTAGAGGTCTACCTAACTTTTCAAAACCTGATCATGTTATGTGTCATGAATGTTAGAAAGGTAAAATGACTAAATCTAGTTTCAAAAGAAAATATTATTCAACAAAGAAGATACTTGAGTTGGTTCATACCGACCTATGTGGTCCTCTGAGAACTTAGAGTTATTATGGAGACAAATACTTTATTCTTTTTATTGATGATTATACTAGGTTGATGACTATCATGTTCTTGAAAGAAATATCTAAGGCATTCAGGATGTTCAAGTGGTATAATGCTAAAGTAGAAAAAGAGATTGGTAAAGAATTGAAATGCTTAAGATCTGATAGAGGAGGTGAATTTATCTCTGATGAATTTACTAATTTTTCTAATGAGCATGGTATTAAAAGATGGGTCTCTGCACCGAGGACACCTTAGCAGAATGGCATTGTTGAAAGGAGGAATATGTCAATTGTTGATTGTGCTAGGACATTAATGATAGAAAAGAATGTTGCCCAAATATACTAGAGAGAAGCTATTAGCATAGTTGTTTATGTTCTGAACTAAATACAACTGAAGAAGGACACTAACAAGACACCCTATGAGTTATGGTTTGGACACAAACCCACTATAAGTTATTTTAGGATTTTTGAAGAAAATGTTTTATTCTGAAAGATGAGAGAAATGGAAATTTTGACTCAAAAGGTGATGAAGGGATATTTCTATGATATTTCACTAAAAGTTAAAGCATACAAGTGTCTAAACAAAGTTAAAAATAAAATGATTGAAAGTACTAATATTCAAGTTGATGAGTTTGATGATAAGAATGTAGAGGAAAGTAGAAAGGAACCATAAGACTATGGTAGATTCACTTACATTGAACAACCTGAGGATCTACTAAAGTCACACACTGTGACAACCAGTTAGCAAGAAAACAACACCGAGGAATAGGAAAGAGAAACTAATGAGTAGGATGGACCTACCAAGAAAGCAAATGAACCTGGACAAGATGAACAAGAAAGAAGAGATCATGTACTAGCAAGATTTGTCAGAAGACATCATCCTGAGACACAAATCATTGGAGATAGACAAGATAGCATGAAAACAAGGAGTAAGACAAGACAAGGTACATGTCTAGTTTGTGAATATGAACCGAAGAATGTAAAAGTTGCATTAGAAAATTATGAATGGGTTAATGCAATGAAAGAGGAAATAGAATAGATAAAGAAGAACAAAACCTAGACCTTAGTACCCAGACCTAAAGATAAGAATGTTATTAGTACTAAGTGGATATTCAAAAACAAGATGAATGAAAATGGAGAGGTAACAAGAAATAAAGCTAGATTTGTATGCAAGGGATATGCACAAGAGGAAGGAATTGATTATGGTGAAACATTTTCACCTGTTGCTAGATTGGAAGGAATTAGAATGTTACTTGCATATGCTACACACAAAAAGTTCAAATTTTATCAAATGGATGTCAAGTCAACATTTTTGAATGGGATACTTGAAGAAGAAGTCTACATAGAATAACCAGAAGGGTTCGTTGATCTAGATAACAAAGACATGGTATGTAGATTACATAAAGCTTTATATGGTTTGAAGCAAGAACCTAGAGCCTGGTATGAAAGGCTGCATACTAATTTGTTAAGTATTGGATTTGTTAGAACAAGTGACAACAACAATTTGTATATGAAAGGAGATACTAATGATACTATTCTTATTGTTGAAATATTTGTGGATGATATTATTTTTGGAGGTCAAGATCACATATGTAAAGTCTTTGTTGATGAGATGAGAAAAGATTTTGAAATGTCTATGTTTGGAGAGATTAAGTTCTTTCTAGGACTAAAAGTGATTCAGCAGAGTGATGGGATATTCATCACACAATCTAAATATATCAAGAAAGTACTAAGAACATTTGGCATGGAAGATGCTGAACCTGTTGGAACACCAATGAGTACTAGATATAAACTGACCAAGGAAGATGAAACTACATAGGTGAACCATACATTGTATCAATCTATGATTGGTAAATTAATGTATGTAGTGCATAGTAGACCAGGTATAGCACATGCTGTGGGAATTGTTGGAAGATTTTATGCAAATCCTAGGGAGTCACACATGGTTTCTACAAAGAGAATCTTAAGATACCCAAAGAAAAAAAGAGATTATGGATTATGGTATCCTAAGTAAGGAAAATTTGAACTCAAAGTCTATACCGATGATGATTGGGCTAGAAATGTGGATGACAAAAAAAGAACCACCGGAGGAGCATTTTTCTTTGGTGAAAGACTTGTTACATGGAGAAGTAAGAAGCAGGCTTGTATTTCTCAGGCTACAGCCAAAGTAGAGTATGTTACTACTGCTACAAACTATTCAAATATTGCATATATTAAGAAAGTGTTGGAAGTTATGAATGAGGTAATCACTGAGCCGGTGATTATAAATTGTGACAACACCAGTGAAATTAATATTTCATATAATCCAGTGATGCACTCTAAAACAAAGTATATATCTATTAAGTATCACTACTTAAGAGAACAAGTACAGGAGAAGCAAGTGAAGCTATAGTTTGTTACATCAAAAGAACAACTTGCAGACATATTTACAAAAGCTCTAGTGAAGGATACATTTGAATACTTGAGGACTAGACTTGGGGTTTGTCCCTTGTCTACCGATCACTAATGCGATCTAGATGTTGCATCAGCCTAATCTTATTAGAATATCATTCC
The DNA here is from genome assembly GCA_027943335.1 of Chamaecyparis obtusa. Taxonomy (NCBI): domain Eukaryota; kingdom Viridiplantae; phylum Streptophyta; class Pinopsida; order Cupressales; family Cupressaceae; genus Chamaecyparis; species Chamaecyparis obtusa. The sequence goes on from BSBK01002333.1 coordinate 1,033,967, forward strand.
TGTTGATGTAGCATAGTTTAAACTTTGGATCATGTCTAAGGTTGTGAAAATTTTGGAGAACTAGAACAGATTGGCATATCAGTATACAGAGATATAGAGAATGCACCAGAAAATAGAGAGTTACATGGCTACTAAAAAGATGTATGTTTATTTGTTTCTTTGGCATTGTTGTCAAAGGGAGAGATAAACCAATATGAAACAATATGAACCAATGAGAACAATGACACATCTATCTAAGGGAGAGACAAACTAAAAGAGAGGGAGAGCATTGAAGATTAGTTACTAAGAATAGAAGAAGAAACCTAAGAACTGAAAAGAGAATATCTGTAGAATGTCAAAGCTGCATTTATAATGATGTTGAGTAACATAGTCATTAAACATATTGAGCTAGGGAGAGCTTGTACAACATTCATTCATAGAGTTTTAGAATACATGTTTGGTATGTGTATGGTATATTTCATATTACTTGAGTTTCCATCAATACCAAAGGGAGAGATTGATGAGCTACAACTGATTCAGAACCTAATTGAAGCTCTATGATTAGAGATCACTAATTTTTTGATTAGATATGTAATATGATTAAATCAGTAATATGTTGTCATTGATGTCAACTACTTTGATAGCACCTATCTTGTAAGTTACTATACCGAAACATATGTAGAAAAGGAGTAAAAGAAGATGAAGAACATAAAGATCTACATGTGGAAGATGTGTATGGAAGATGAGGATAACGAATACATTGGGTAACTTATTGATGATTCTATGACCTTATGTTATTGACTTGATTATGTTTCATTCATCTATGATGAAGAAAAGAGCTGAAACACACAAGGTAGTGTGGTCAGTTGATGAAGCATTTTAGTATACATCGACAGAGTGTAGTGTATACTGACAATAGTATTAAGCAAGCTTGTGTTCACTAATGCATTTCTTTGTTAACTGAGAAGTAGAAAAGGAACTAAATGATTAGTTTAGTTGATAAGGATTGATGAGCTATAAAGTGTTATGAATTCAAGGTAAAGGATAATGTTTGTTACAAAGATCGACGACTAGCAAAATTCAAGGAAGATCTAAAGGATGAAATTAAAATGTGTTACTGACTTGACAATCAAGGAAGTTTTAAGTGAAAAAATGGATGAAGGAGAATAAGTGAAAAAATCTTATGGAGGAAAAGAAAATAGTTTACTTTTCTATCTAAGAGACTAGAGTTCCACAATGAAAGTAATGCCAGAAGGAGACTACAGAACTATCGCATGAACAAGCTTCATGTATGCCTGATTAAATTGGTTAAGGAGAACCAAATTGTAGAGTTTACCGAGTGTCAAGAAGCTATACCTAAGTGATAGTAAGTTAATGGAAATTGATTGAAATAGAATTGGTGCAAGAGCACCACACAAAACCAAGCCATAGTTGAAGATTATGAAGACCTCAAAGACCCTCAAAACAAATCAGAAGGAAGGGATGTATAAAAAGGGTCATCAGATCAATTGGAGGATCTTAAGTCCTATAATGAAACTAAAATAATGCAATTCTTCAACCAATTTGGGAAGTCCTCAAAGGACTACATTTCATTTTGTAATGTCCTCAAAAGGACTAATAGTTTGGTTTGTAATGTAGGTTGTGGGCATCTAAAATAGGCATAGTTTGGTTTGTAATGGAGGTTGTGGGCATCTAGAGTAGGCTATAGGGGAATTTTAAATCTCTAAGAGTCCCTAAGAAAGGGCTTATTGTTCAACATTTCAAATAAAGCCTTTTGTTATTTAAATATTCAAACATTTGAATACAAAATGGCTAGTTTAGGAATGAGAGGGAAACTTATAGTTTTTCATTGTTTAAGCCTTAACCTTCCAACTCAACAATGATAGTTGGTTGGAGTGGTTATATGGGAAGTTATATATGTGAAGGAATCTTTGTTACAGACAGAGGAAGACTGGTGTATTAACTGGTGCATGATAAGAAATAAAACTTATTGTTTCCTACAATTTGATTGTTATTTTTGAAACTCTATTGGTTTGGATTGAAATTAAAATGCTTTGATAGGGTTCTCTAATCATTTCATTTTCTTTTGATGAGTTTCCAAATGTTGCAGTGAACTGACTGTTACACCAGTTTGTAAATTAACACATTTTCTTTAACTGTTATGTCCCTGTAGTAGGGCTCTACGTATAATGGAGACCATTCCATGAATATACAAGCATAATATTCATGGAATGTGATTATTTAAATTTTATTATATGTCACTTATAAAGTTTATGCAGATTCATGGGAGAATAGTGTGATCATTGTCGGAACAGAGAGGAAAAATAGTGAAACGGGTGTCAAGGTATTGCAGTGAGTAATCTATCCAAGAAAGGGGTGGATTTTATGTTGGAGAATGTTATAACATGTTGAATGGTTGGTGAATCATGCCTTAATTTGATTCAGAAGTGTGTGGAGACTAGAGATTGAAGAAGCCTTAGTTAACAAGGGTTTAAAGACAAAATTTGGGGGTTTTATAGTTGTACCAACCCTAAGACCAATTGATTTCATATTTGATAATTTTTAAGCATAAATAAGTACTATCTAGGATTTGGAGCCTTTAGGAGGACTCTATCTCATAGTTCCTTTGCAAAATTAGTAAATTTCAATGCATTGAAACAGGGTAACAGTGCTGAATATGGGTGTTTGTCCAAAGTAACAATATAAAAGCTTTTGGTATGTTGTTAAAATATGTAAAGGGTATCCATTAATGTCATTTTCTTATCAAGACCTTCAAGAAAATTCAAGTTATTACCGTTCTAAGTTTGCAGTAGAGCTAATAGGTAGGGTATTGGGTTTTTGGGTTTAGTTTGAGAAGACTTTGTGAAGTGCGAGCATAGGATTGTGTTGGGATACTATAATTCCTTGAAACAAAGAAAAGTGAAGACTAAAAACTCAAATCCATCCTTTAAGATCCTTTGGGATAGCCTTGGTAAGTTAGATCTTGAAGCCATTAAGGGTTTGATTAGTCTAAAGTGCCTAAACCACTGAAATTCCTAAATTCTCATTGTGTTTTGAAGACCACCACCCTTCCCTTTACATCAAGTGGTATTAGAGAAAGGGAAAGGTCATGTGGAAGTGTACTTGGTCTTGTGAAGTTGGTCCTTGAGTCCTTAGACAAGCCCTTGCAGTTGAACTATCCTGGGAGGAGTAGCCCTAAGTTGATTCTTGTGCCAGGTCAAGCAAGTAACCATGGATGATGGAGAAGATGGAGTGTTTCTAGTCAGGATGACCAACATGGAGTTGGAAAGGATTGTGAAGGATCAATTGGCTAATAAAAAAAAGCTTAAGGCATCACTAGATCAAAGAGACAAGGAGAGCCATGAGAAGGATATGTTGATGAGAACTATGATGGAGAGGATAGCAGCATTGGAGAATAGGGATAAGAGCATCAAGCAGGATGAAGAAGTAGTAGAGGAAGAAGAGGGAGAAGAAAGACCCCAAGCAAAGGAACCAATAGATCCTAAAGGTGTGAGGATGGCTAAATTGGTGAAGGCCATAAAGAGTGGAGATGTAAGGGTAAGGATAGACTTACCTATGTATGGAGGAAAGATGGATGACAAAGAGCTGATAGATTGGTTTAGTGCAATTGAAAATTACTTTTGAGTGTGAAGGGATAGAAGAGAAGGACAAAGTGAAGATAGCAAAGTCCAGGTTGAAGGGACAAGCTTTGTTGTGGTGGGATTGTATCTAGGTAGATAGATGGAAGAATGGGAAACCCAAGATCACATCTTGGTATACCATGATGGACAAGATGAAGGTAAAATTTTTGCCAAGAGATTATAGGGTATAGTTGTACAAGAAGATGAGGGATTTTAGGCAAAAGGAGATGGATGTATAGAAGTACATCAAGGAATTCCACAAGTTGGATTTTAGAGTGGATCATGAGGAAGAGATGGAAGAAAAGATTGCAAGGTATATGGGGGGACTGAGGTTCAACATCCAGGATGAACTTAGTCTTTCTACCCTGAGGTCGGTTGATGAATGTTATCAGTTAGCCTTGAAGGATAAAGATAAGATAAAAAGGAGACAAGAGAAGCAAAGTAACTCAAGAGGAGGATCTTCTGGGAGGGGAAGAGGTGGAAGAACAAACTCTAATTTTCAGAGCAACAATGACAAGGATAAGGACAAAACATTTTTAGAATCAAGAGGGGGTTATAGAGGTGGAAGAAGTGGAGGAAGAGGAAGTGGAGTATTCACAGGATGATGCTTCAATTGCAATGAAGTTGGCCATCAGTCCTTTAGGTATCCTAAATGGCAAGAAGACAAAGGGAGAGATAGAAGAGTGAACTTGGTTGATGAAGAATTAAGAAAAGATGAGCAAAAAGAACCCATTGAAATTCATCCAGAAGAAGGTGAATATTTATCGGTAGGAAGGGAATAGCCAGTGCAAGGAACCAGTATTTTCAAAACCAAATGTCTGATCCAAGGTAATATTTGTAGTTTGCTTATTGATTCAGGGGCTTCACATAATTTGGTTTCAACGAAGGTCATCAATAAGTTGCATCTAAAAGATTTTCCACATCCCAATCCATACTATGCCAATTGGGTGAGTAAGGATAACAATTTACTTGTAAATGAGCAAGTTATACTGCATTTTTCAATTGGGCAATATTTTGATAGTATTTTGTGTGATGTGTTGGATATGAGTTGTGGACATGTTATCTTCGGTAGGCCTTAGCAATGGTCTAGGAGTACTGTACATGATGGTTTTACAAACACTTATATAGTACATAAGGGCAGAGTCACCTATAAGTTGGCTCCACTTATTGATAATGAAATGAAGACTGTAGTTATGTGCTTTGGCAAAGATGTCTTAATACAAGGTCAGAATAACCAAGTTGATACTGGTTGAAAATAAGATGAAGTTGAGGCAGAGTAGGACAGTGGACTATTTGACACACTATTTGTGATGATTGGGATAGTAAAGTGTCCTTTGAGAAGGTAGGTAGATGAAGGAGAAAGGGAGATAGGGAAGAGACAAATGAAGTTTGTTCAGTAGTCTAAAGTGCAGCAGCAACACTGTCATGTCAGAGGACAGTCTAATATAATAAAAATTTTATCTAAGACTTGGTGTGTGAATGTAGGAACTATGATGAAGGACCAAGTCACTTTGAGAGACTATTTCATCCCTCAGCAGCAGATGGGAGCAAGGACCAATAGGTTACACAAATAGTTCAACTCTTGGGGCAAGAGTTCTTTTCATGGTGGGGAGTATGATGTAGGAGCACCACACACAACCAAGCCATAGTTGAAGATTATGAAGACCTCAAAGACCCTCAGAACAAATAATAAGGAAGGAATGTATAAATAGGGTCATCAGATCAATTGGAGGATCTTAAGTTCTATAATGAAACTAAAATAATGCAATTCTTCAACCAATTTGGGAAGTCCTCAAAGGACTACATTTCATTTTGTAATCTCCTCAAAAGGACTTATAGTTTGGTTTGTAATGAAGGTTGTGGGCATCTAGAATAGGCTTAGTTTGGTTTGTAATAGAGGTTGTGGGCATCTAGAATAGGCTATTGGGGAGGTTTAAATCTCTAAGAGTCCCTAAGAAAGGGCTTATTGTTCAACATTTTAAATAAAGCCTTTTGTTATTTAAATATTCAAACATTTGAATACAAAATGGCTAGTTTAGGAATGAGAGGGAAACTTATAGTTTTTCATTGTTTAAGCCTTAACCTTCCAACTCAATGATGATAGTTGGTTGGAGTTTTTATTTTGGGAAGTTATATATGTGAAGGAGTCTCTGTTACAGATAGAGGAAGACTGGTGTATTAACTGGTGCATGATAAGCAATAAAACTTGTTGTTTCCTGCAATTTGATTGTTATTTTTGAAACTCTATTGGTTTGGATTGAAATTAAAATGCTTTGATAGGGTTCTCTAATCATTTCATTTTCTTTTGATGAGTTTCCAAATGTTGCAGTGAACTAACTGTTATGCCAGTTTGTAAATTAACACATTTTCTTTAACTGTTATGTTCCTGTAGTAGGGCTCTAGGTATAATGGAGGCCATTCCATTAATATACAGGCCTAATATTCATGGAATGTGATTATTTAACTTGTATTATATGTTACTAATAGAGTTTATGCAGATTCATGTGGGAATAGTGTGATCATTGTCGGAACATAGAGGAAAAATAGTGAAACGGGTGTTAAGGTATTGCAGTGAGCAATCTGTCCAAGCAAGGGGTGGATTTTATGTTGGAGAATGTTCTAACATGTTGAATGGTTGGTGAATCATGCCTTAATTTGATTCAAAAGTGTGTGGAGACCAGAGATTGAAGAAGCCCTCGTTAACAAGGGTTTAAAGACAAAATTTGGGGGTTTTGTAGTTGTAGCAACCCTGAGACCAATTCATTTCATATTTAATAATTTTGAAGCATAAATAAGTATTTTATAGGAGTTGGAGCCTTTAGGAGGACTCTATCTCATAGTTCCTTTGCAAAATTAGTAAATTTTGGTGCATTGAAACAGGGTAACAGTGCTGAATAGGGGTGTTTGTCCAAAGCAATAGTATAAAAGCTTTTGGTATGTTGTTAAAATCTATAAAGGGTATCCATTAATGTCATTTTCTTATCAATATCCTTGAGAAAAGTCAATTTATTACCATTCTAAGTCTGCAACAGAGCTAATAGGTAGGGTATTGGGTTTTTGGGTTTAGTTTGAGAAGACTTTGTGAAGTGGGAGCATAGGATTGTTTTGGGATACTAGAATTCCTTGAAACCAAGCAAAGTGAAGACTAAAAACTCAAATCCATCCTTTAATATCCTTTGAGATAGCCTTGGTAAGTCAAATCTTAAAGCCATTAAGGGTTTGATTAGGCTACAGTGCCTAAACCACTTAAATTCGTAAATTCTCATTGTGCTTTGAAGACCACCACCCTTCCCTCTACATCAAGAATAGATACATTGATCAAAGGATTTTAATGAGATTAAGAATGGATCTAATAATTTTTAATTGAAGTTGTGTTGTATTTAGATGAAATTACTATTACAGTTTAACCATTGTATACAAACAAATCTCTTAACCAAGTGGACTTGAAAGTCTTGTAATGTCATTCATAGAATGTACATTTGTTATCCTATCAACCCCATAGTGAATACTAGTTGGATGATAATAGTTAGTGTTAAATCCTCTAACAAGGTCACACCTAATAGTGTGTTTTTAACCTTTAACAGGGTTGGGTCTTCACCGACCTCACTTCAAAAGAGTGAACAATTTTTTGGTTGCCGGTCCTAGGTGGTTTTTCCCTTCACAGGGTTTCCACATTAAATATTTTGTGTTATGTGTTGATTATGGTGATTTTTTTTTATCATACTTTACATATTACATGTTGGATTTGATCGGTAATCATTATATGTTATTGATTGGTAATCGGTAAAAGCACAAAGTATAGTATTTTATGTTACCGAGCTGTAGAAGTTTAAGTAATTTGTTTTGGTTTGTACATTTTGAATTGGGACTGTGGATAACTGATTCACCCCCCTCTTAGTTATTCTAATTGAAAAAAGGTAGTGTCTAATGGTTTAATAAAGCACATGCATTATTAGGTCTTATGTGATTCCAAAAAGGTAATGACCAAGAAGTACCTGGTAGGGTTTTATAGATTTAAACAAATTTTTAAATCCTAGGGCAGGGTAAAACCCATTTCTCAAATTTTCAAACAACCATATCTCCCTAGTTTTTTCACTTTAGGCCATGTGATCTTGATTGAAGCTTGGTCATATTATAAACTACCCTTGGCTAAGGGTGCAAGCCATGAAACCTAATAGATTTTCTTCACTAATAGAAACAAGATCGCAATAGGACATGACAAGAGTTTAGGGTTATGGCACGGATAGACCATTTTCTCTAGATTATTTGCATTGATTGTAAAATGGATTAATAGTGCCTCTAAGTGGGGATGTATGGCTCTTGCAGGCATAGAAAGAACTTAGAATTATTGAGAGACCAAACCACCAACTAGACACAAAATTGTAGGGAACCTCACACAAAAAGAACAACATGTTAGGAATGGGAACTGTTATCATATTTTTTTCTCATTCTTAGACTTGGAGACCTAATTACTAGATGAGGCTACAGTACCCTAGTTTGTGTTATTAGGTGATCTTCTTTAAGTTTGTGTTCATTTGATTTCAAAGTAAATGGAAGTAAAAGGTAATGAATTGCATCTAAAGCTACACATACGTGTATGGATACTATATAGAAGGAAAGAACTGAAAGAAAGAAACATCTATCTGAGCTTACACAGGCCATGAGCATAGCCATTACTAGAATTGAATGAATGAGTATACATATACATAAAGGAAAATTGTTAAATACTGGGGTACCAGACATTGCCTGGTATTGGTGTCTAGATTTGGCCCTATCTAGAGAGCTCCTGAGATCCAGAACCTGCAAGAAGAGAAGAGGAGATGGGTTAGATCCAATGGATCTATGCAATGGCTAGTATCACAATATCTATAGAATGCATATATACACTCATCTATGCACCTCTAACAAAGGTTGTTCTCAGGGCATGTGCAGAGGGCTCCAAAAAGAAAAAGAGGCACCATGTTTTCACTGATGTGTTTGTTCCATGTGCAGATATAGGGGAGCTGATCCAACAACAAGTTCAATGAATGACCTAGGCCCTTGATGCAGATCATGACAGGAAAAATCTAGGTTTCCTATCAAGTGATCACATTAAGGGCCAAGAGCACACATCATATGAACAAAGGGGCATCCAGATGAGTCACCATCAATGAGGATCATTAGGCAGCATGACATGATAAACCAAATACTAGCATCAAAGTGAAAAGTAGAAATTATGTATATTGTGACATGAACATGATGATATGATAAATCAATAAGGCACCAAGTAAGAAATCAAATCCAATGCCCTATTTTGCCAATGGGCTTAAATATTCAAAACACATAAGCATTTAATGCAACAATGGGACTACATGCTCTAACTATTACAATTAGTCAAAGTGCCAAGCTTCTCAAAGAATAGAAGATATCAATGATATATGGTGCATTGATGGTATGGCTATAGCAACATAACATAAGCATTGATGTTTCATCCATACATATACAAAGCATGGTGTCAATTAGTAAATGAACAACAAGAGATGGAGTAGCTCACATGATCACAGAGATCAACCATAGCATCAAAGGAAACCTGAGCTAGGAACAAGGCACACAAATCTATGTACCAAGGAAGGCACACTGCAACATAGGTGTACTTCATATCTGCATTAATATTATGGCATGGGCATATCATATGTATGACGTAGCATGAAGAAAATATCAACACAATGACAACATTATTGTTTCATGAGTATCCATAAGTCTACAACAAAATCAAAGAGACATCAATTTAAATGAAAACATGTGAATGCATCATTACAATTAAGCATGTGATAGCAATGTCATAAAATATCATTGATACCATATATATGCAACAAACCATGAGAATTCAGGTGCCAATGCTTCAATGGAGCAAACAATAATAGGTGTTCAAACTCTCGAGCCTCTCAAGTAAAAATAACAGGGCATGATAATCAACATCAGTAAATCATAATAAGCTTTGGGTCCATGCATAATGCCTCCATACTAAAACTAGGCCAGTCAACATAATGATGCCATAGATTGCCCTCATCAGTGAAGTCATTAACAATAAGCACAATTGAGAGTTTCAATGAGCCCAATAAAATGATGACAGTTCACAAATGATTCCCTAGAAGTGCTCAAAGTTTATGGCATAAAAAACTTTTGAATAATAGTGGCTAAGCAACAATAGTGCCCTTTTCCTAGTTCACGGGCTAATTTAGGGCTTATCAATCTATTAATAACAAAATCAAGATAGAAGGTGCCAAAAGATCAAATAGTGATACCTGCAAACATGGTGTTCTAGCTCTCGGGTATCAAGGTAGTGAGCATGCCCTAGCTCAAAAGCTAGTGCCATAAATAGAGCATGGTTACCATGGTGCCATGGATAATCATAAGAATATATCAGTCACAAGTGGCATATCATCATTACCCATGAATATTCAGTAAACAACATGGTTCCAAATAATCATGGGTCATAAACTCAAGTAGTAAATGGCATTGGCAAGGAATGGAGATGTAATATATAACAAAACCTAAACCATCAATAGATACAAATGCCCTAGTATGCTCTCGCATTGTGTATAAAACAAGTATGCCAGTACCATGCCCTAGTCTCATGGGGGCTAGGAAATAAACAACATGAACACCGAATATTCATGCAATTTTCATACAATATAGTTTTAGTGAAAGTAAAGTACACAATACCCTTGACACAACAGTGCCTTCATAGGGAATCAATGGTGATTCCCTAACTCATAGATCATTGGGCATCAGGTGTTCATACCAGTGATTTCAAATACATGTGCCTTTGTTGATACACACTTGGAAAACATCAATATGTAGAGTGATGATAGTTCACAAACTGTGCCCTAGCATATCACAAGCTATGCCTTCAATGTGATAGTAAACACAAGGAGGCATGGTTGTGAGAAGAGGGTGCCATAAAGTTGCAATAAATACATTTCAAAATACAAACATGTTCCCTCAAATACAAGAAGAGAGGTGTAAAACAAAAACATTCATAGTACCCTAATATATTTACAAGTATTGATGCCCTAGCTTTCATCATAGAGCATGGCCTTCGAGCATCAAATGCAGAGTTCATAGCAACAATCATAACATTGAAATGAGAAATGAACATGATGCCTACCTCAAGCAAGTATGTCATGATGGAAGATCAATAAGCTAAACACAAATAGAAGTTTCCCCAAATCAAGTCGAGTTCACTGTTAAAAGTACAATAGTAGATGGCTATTTCTAAAGCCGGATTCAGAGATCAGAGTTGAAGTTGTTAGTCAAGGATGGAAACTCAATAGGTTCCATGATGTGGAAAATATGAATGTCAATGGGAAGGGCTTTGATTAAAAGTGATAAAATTTTCTTTTCTCCCTTTTCTTTAGGGTTGAGGTTTCATTTCTTTGAAGATATATTTTCTTCAAACTTTGGGTTTTAGGATGTAAATTTTTAAATGTGCTCTCCCCATTTTTGGGTTAAGGGCCATTTATTAATTTATGGATATTTTGAGATATGCAACCCATAGTTTATTCTAGGGCATAGTAGGGTTTTTGTTTAATGTTATTAATTTTTAAAATGTGTCTCCCTATTTTGGTTGAGACCATTTTAAAATGCATTTGGACCCATTTTATGACATAGTGGGATAGGTTTTTAATGATAAGTCATTGCACATATATTATTGTAAGATATCGACAAATGGTGCTTTTATAAACCATTGTCAGAATATCATTTATAGGCTTGACTTAGTGGATAGAGTAGTCATCTTTGACTATCTATTTTTAGGGTCCCACTTTCCTCACTCCTAGGAATCCAAGAATCTGGCATTCAAATCATGATGCAACCTCATGGGTCCATGATTGACTTTTCTATTCTTAGGAGGTAGTGGATTTTGAATGCAAATTCCTAGTTTTAGCTTTTATACCTCTCACCTTTGGTGATTGAGGTTAGCTCTTCATTTTCTTTCTCTTTGATAGGAGTGTTGTAGCTCTGAGAGACACATCTTGTACTTGTTTCTTTTCAGCAATAAAATTGATCATTCTTGTTCTCCCATAATTCTAGGTTTTCTTTTGAATTCATGTGTAGGATTATTGTGATGTTCTTGTATCCTTAATCAGCATATTGAATCCAAATTGGTGTTTAGGAATCTATCTTAATTTAGTATTGTAGTTTGTGTGCAATCAAGAAGATCAGATTTATGATGTTTTCTTCCTTTTCTAAATTCTAAGTACCTTGTTTCACTAAGAGTTAAGAAAGTGGGATTGAGTTGTGAGTTAGTTTGTTTTGCTATCAGAGTAAACATATTTTTAGTTGTGGATCTTCTTCAAAATCAGTGGATCACCTTTGTTTTAGCTCATTTAAAGTTGTTTAATTTCATGTATTTCCTCTTCCTTTCCCTTCAAAGTTTAGATAAGTTTCAAGTGATCCAAAGGGAAGCAGGCCCTTAATCCAGAGGTCTATTCTTAGATAGGTTACCCATAGCCTAAGAATAGTCCCATGTTTCATAGGATTGTTGGGTTTAACACTTAGCAAATTGGGTGCAATCCTTAGTGAGAATAGTTTTTGGCATGCTCGGTGGGACAAAAGACTCAGTGAGTTAGATTTCTAGAAAGATTTATGAAAGTTATTGTGTGGTATGAGCAGTGAGAGTGTTTTGAAATCATACTTGGTGACTCTAATGGTGTTTTATGTAGATCATTATTTAAGCTTATGAGCGGAATCCCAACCAGGCATAGTAAGAATCCTTTTGTGTATGTGGAGCTTCCTTTTGTCAAAAAGAGGTCTAAAGTAGCCCAACATATTGCATCAAAATTTGCAAATCCTATTCCTAGTTCTACTCCTAGCCCTACTCACATTCCTACAACCAATCCCCAAATCTAGCCAGTGCAAGTAGCACCAGCAAATCAAGCTCCCCTTAATCTACCAATGGCTAGACAACTTCCTTTTGTAGCCTTTGATCAAGGTAGGCCCTTGAATTTGTAGTAGCATAATGACATACCTATATCAGCCCTTACAAGTTTGCCTATCTTTATAGGAGAGGAGAAAACCTCAACCATTAAGCATATAAGAGATGTAGCATCCCTTTGTGCCCTTCATAATATAACCTATGATAATGTAGCTGTGAGGTTGTTGGAAGCTTCCCTCAAGGGCAAAGCATTGCAATAGTTTAGATGCTTAGCACTTGGTTCTATAGCTAATTGGGATGGATTGGGTTAGGCCTTAACCAATTAGATTGATGATAAATTAGATCACCTCTCATTAGTTGAGCATTTGACTATGATTAAAAGAGCACCCCAAGAATATATGATGGATTTTAATTTCAGATTTTAGAGGACATGGAATAGAATACCAGCCACAATTAGACCTTCAAGCTAGCATGCTTTTCTATACTATCTAAGAGCCCTTAACAGTGATATCTCTATTATGATCCAATCCATGGGAGGGACTAATTTACTAGAAGCATATGATCTTGCCATAAGAGATGAAAATAGCCTAATCCAAGCAGGAAAGATAGCCCCAAGGCCTCCAATGCCTATTTTTCCCAAGCTTCATCCTATTCCTAAAGTAATTCCAGCCTTGGCATCTATTCCACCTCTCCCAGCTCCTCCTCAACAAGTTTCTAACCTATTTGTAAACCAATCCCAAGAGCTAACAAAGATTAAAAAGGCCTTGCAAATGGTTACTAATGAGCTAGTTAGTCTAAAGAAATAGTAGTCCCAACCTTACCAACAACCCTATCAATAGCCTTATCAGCAACCCTATCAAAATTATTACCAGCAGAATAGGCCCCAATACCAACAAGGCCAGCAAGGTCAAGCAAGAAATTATAACCAAAAATCCAACCAGCCTTATAATCCTAATACTCCTAGTGCTTCTAGAGAGCTAGTTCCTATAGCTCAGAATAATATGGCACAAGAATACCAATGGGGCTACCCATATAATTAGCAACACATCCAAGGAATGTGTCCTAATGGCTATGCTTAGGCCCTGATGGTGCAGAACAATGTGATGATGCTGCAGGAGATGATTCAAGAGGTAGAAATATAGCAAGGTCCAATTGTTACCCCAAATGAGTTGCAGACTCCTAAGGTGGCATTGGTGAATTTTCAGAAAGAAGATTTTTGCGGGGTGAATTTTTCACCAAATGATAACCCAAACTATATCCCAATTGCAGCCAACAAAAAGTCTAAGAGGAAGGCTTTAGAGGTTGAACAAGTGGCCTCTACCAATCAGCAACCTCCTATTGTGAATCCACAACCCAAAGCAGTTCAAGCTCCAGTCCTAAACAAGTCTAAGGAGGCTAAAGAACTAGTCAAGGCAGCTACATAGTTGGTGTCTACACAAACAAAGGTTGCTGCACCAAAAGTATAGTCTAAAGTGAATTTGGGATCTTTTAATATTGTGGAGAAAATGAAGAATAACTCTATCAACGTGCCTTTAATAGACACCCTGGCGATCCCTGGTCAAAAGGAGTTAATACTTAGTGAGTTGGCTAAGATTTCATCAAATCAAGAAAGTGTTTTAGAGCAACCCAGAGTCCTAGTGGCTGAAACACCTCAAAAGGAGTAGAAAACTGAAGAAGCTAGCTTGCAGCCCATTATTGCCCCATATGTTAAGCCTCCTCCTTTCTATGTAACTCTTATTGTTGGAGATTTCTTGGTTCATAATTGTATGCTAGATTCATGAGCTAGTAGTTTTGTGATTTCTAAGTAGTTAGTAGATCTCCTAGGATTATCTTATGAGCCAATAGATAGGCCCATTGTTCAGTTGGATGGGTCATCAGTTAGTACCTTGGGAGTCATAAAAGACTTGAACCTCACTCTGCATGAATGTCCCAATTTCTCCATTCCCCAAGATGTCTATGTTATAGATCTGCCTCCTCTTTTTTCTATTTGTCTAAGCAGAGAGTTCACTGCTAGGTTGGGGGGATATCTCTCAGCTGATTGGTCTCATCTATATTTTAGAACCAGATATAGGACTAGAGTTAGAATCAAGTCTGAAGATTTTGCAAAAATTCATGTTGAACCATATACCCCAATCCCTATAAATGCCAATTTGATGTATCATGAACAAGACCCAAGTGATTCTAAACCTGGAACCCCTATTGGAAAGATTCCTAATATTGCCCTAGATGAATGGGCTAAAAGAGACTTGGAGGAGGATAAACCTTTTAGAAACATGGAGATTTATGGTATTGGAATGTATATCACTCATGAAGAAGGTGTTTTGATTCCAGATTTGATGAAGAAGAAAAACAAGCATTCCAAAAATTAGAGTGATGAGTTGTGGCAGATATTTTTTGATGGTGCCAGAAGAAAAGTTGGTTCAGGAGGAGGAGCTGTTCTAATTTCTCCAGAAGGGAAAATGTATTACTTTGTAATTAATTTTTCCTTTATCTATACTAATAATACAATAGAGTATGAGGTTTTGATTCATGGTTTAGAATGGGCTAGACAAAGAGGAATTAAATGCCTAGAAGTTATAAGTGATAGTGAATTGGTGGTCAATCAAATTCATGGCACTAATCTCACAAAAAATGATACATTAAGATGTATAAGCATGGGGTTTGGGATTTAATAGAATATTTTTGTGCTTTTAATCTGGTTGCTATTCCAAGAAATCAGAACAAACAGGCAGACAAGCTGGCTACCATGGGAGCCGAATATGATATTCCAATAGAGATCACAAGTCCTAACTTGTAGCATGTAAAAGTTTGGGTAAGACCATCCATACCAGACAATTAGGTGAGTTGGAAAGTATTTTAAAATGATGAACAGGTTTTTAACTTTTTGATAGGAGAGGCTGAGTTCTCTAAAGTTAACTAGAACAAACATGCTCACCAATATAGTGACCAGATGCTACAGTTGAAAATTAATAAGTTTCCTAAGGGACTGGTCACCCTTAAGTCCATATTTAACTCAGATGATCAACTTAGAGGATAAAAAGCTAGTATGATAGTAAAAGAAGAGCACTACCAGTCTGTGGAAGTTCTTAAAGACAAATTCCTTAAGCTTGGAAAGGTATGCACATAGCCAGAACATCAAGCCTTTATTTCATTATGTCAAGAATTTCGTGATGTTTTTGCATGGGAATACTATGATCTAAAAGGATTTGATCCTCACTTAGCCCAACACACCATTAAGCTAGAACCCCATGCCAAACTAGTAAGACAAAAATAGAGACCTACCAATCCTAAGTTAGAGGTCCTGATGAAAATAGAGTTGAGGAAAATGATTGAGGCCAATATTATTTTTCCCATTAAACACACCTCTTGGGTTTCCAATATAGTACCATTTAGGAAGAAGAATGGTGAAATCTAGTTATGTGTGGATTTTAGAGATCTTAACAGAGCCTCACTCAAAGATCATCACCCATTTCCATCCATGGAACAAATTTTATAGTATGTCTCAGGATTTGACAGATTTTCTCTATTAGATGGCTTTTCTGGTTATAACCAGGTCCTGGTTAAAGAGGAAGATCAATATAAAATAGCATTCACCACCAAATGGGGCACCATGGCATATAGGAAGATGCCTTTTGGGCTATCTAACACTAGTGCTACTTTTTAGAAAGCCACGGAGATGGCATTTGATGGTTTAATGAACATGTTTGTTCTAGTTTATTTGGATGATATAACTGTCTTTTCAAAAGACACTAATGATCACCTGGTTCATCTGAGACAAATCTTTGAAAGGTGTAGAGAGTTCAGAGTTTCATTAAATCCTAAGAAATGCATATTTTTTGTCCATGAAGGCAGATTACTAGGGCACATTATTTCTAAACAAGGGACAACCATTGATCCTAAGAGGATAAAAGCCATTATGGAACTACCCTTGCTAGCTCACAAGAAGGGACTGTAGAGTTTCCTTGGAAGAATCAACTTCTTGAGAAAGTTCATTCCAAATTTTGCAGCACTACTAAAGCCTATGACCCAGATGTTGAAGAAGAACTCAACCTTTCATTGGACAAATGAAGGAAAAAGGTGTTTTGAAGAAATCAAGGAGGCAATTGCATCTGCTCCTACTCTGGTAAACCTTGAATTTTCTAAGGATTTTATCCTATATGCTTTTGGGGACACTGATAGTATCTCTACCATGTTAGTTTAGTAGAATGATGAGAAGCAAGAACAACCAGTCACTTTCTACAACCAAGGTCTAGATGGTTATGAACTTAATTATACTCATGTAGAGAAGCATGTCCTAGCAATTGTGAGGAGTTTGAAAAATTTTAGGCACTTTTTATCCAATAACATAGTGCACCTAATGGTTGCCCACCCTTGCATAAAATATTTCTTGCTGAACAAAGACCTGAGCCATAAGAGAGCTGGTTGGGTCACTAAGGTCATGGAGTATGACATTCAGATTAAAGTGACCAAGCTGGTTAGAGGAAGAGGACTGTGTGAATAGCTCAATGAAGGAATAGTAGATCCAAACCTGGTTAAGGAGGAAGTTGTTCTGATGAACTAGAATGTAGAGAAGAGTACAAGCTAGACAAAAAAGATGAAATTTTATCTCTCAACTGGCCAATGTTCTCAAGGCCTTGAAAGGAGTAAAAGAAGGTACTTTAGACTCCAAGCTATTCTATTTATCATTACTGATGATGTTCTATATAGGAGGGATCATAGTGGTATCCTATTGAGATGTGTTGAAACTAGCCATGTGGACAAAATACTGGAAGAATTTCATGATGGAAGTTCTAGAGGACACTTTGTAGCTAAGACCACTACTCTAAAAGTGATGAGAGCTAGGTAATACTAGCCTAGCTTATAAAAAGATGCATTTTATTGGGTAAGGAAGTGCAAGAATTGTGCTCTATTTGTTGGAAAAAAAAAGTTACTAGCCCTCCCTCTTCATCCCATCAAAGTAGAGAAGCCTTTCTCAAAATGGGGATTGGACTTTATTGGACCTATTAAGCCCCCATCTAGTGATGGGAATAGATGGATACTTGCTTCTATAGACTATTTTACCAAATGGATAGAGGTTGTAGCACTAAAGGAAGCAAATGAGACCTCTATCCTAAACTTTTATCAAGACATTGTGTCTAGATTTGGTACTCCAGATTCCATCATTTCAGACAATGCTATGGAATGTTTGGGAACTAAAATTTTAGAATGGGCACTCAAGAAAAATATCTTCCTGACTACCTCTTCTAACTATTACCCTTAGGGTAATGGTCAAGCAGAATCAACAAACAAGAACTTGTTGAAAATCATCAAAAGGATTATAGAAGGAAATGAGAGGGACTGGCACAACAAGTTGAAGTTGGCCTTGTGGGCAGATAGAATAACACCCAAGAGGTCTATAGGTAAATCACCCTATACACTTGTACATGGAAAAGAAGCTAGGATCCCTTTCTCTACTGAGTTGCCTACCCTGAGCTTAATCAAGGAGATTGATCTTATGGAAGAAGATGCTATGCAAGTCAGGCTAGCTAAACTTGTTGAACTTGAAGAAACAAGAAAGTTGGCACTGGAGAACCTGGAGGCTCATCATGCTTAGATGAAGAAAAGATTTGACAAGAAAGCTACACCTAAAGTTTTCAAAGAAGGGGATCTTGTCCTCAAGTGGGATGAAGAAAAATACAAACCAGGGAGGCATACTAAGTTTGATGCAATATGGAGTGGGCTATTCATGGTGATTGGATGCAAAGCCCATAATGCTTTTCAGCTAGCTAGTATGGATCGAGAGGAGTTGCCCATTCTAGTGAATGGGATCCACCTCAAGGCTTGTTTCTAAGGTTCATTTCTCCCCTGTGCACTAGTAAGTTAGAGATTTCCAATTTTTTGTGTTCCCTAATTACTTGGCACACGTTGTTTTCAGTTTGGTGTGAGTAGTAATAAGCAAGAGAAGTTGTCTCTAGTAGTTAGCAGTTTTGTTAAGAAGGGTTGATTATTTAGGAGAACTAAGTTTAGTTTGAGGATTATATGACTCTGCTCCCAATGGATTTTTAAGGCAGCTAGTTAGGATGCTTAGCAGGAAAGCACTCCAAAGAGGTCGCCAGAATGTTATCATATTTTTTGCTCATTCTTAGACTTGGAGACCTAATTACTATATGAGGCTATAGTACCCTAGTTTGTATTATTAGGTGATCTTCTTTAAGTTTTTGTTCATTTCATTTCAAAGTACATGTAAGTAAAAGGAAATGAATTACATCTAAAGCTACACATACATTTATGGATACTATACAAAAGGGAAAGAATTGAAAGAAAGAAACATCTATCTGAGCTCACACAAGCCATGAGCATAGCCTTTACCAGAATTGATTGAATGAGTATACATATACATAAAGGAAAATTTTTAAATACTAGGGTACCAAACATTGCCTGGCATTGGTGTTCAGATCTGGTCCTGTCTAGAGAGCTCCTGAGATCCAGAACCTACAAGAAGAGAAGAGGAGATGGGTTAGATCTAATGGATCTATGCAATGGCTACTATCACAATATCTATAGAATGCATATATACACTAAGTCATGCACCTCTAACAAAGGTTGTGCTCAGGGCATGTGCATAGGGCTCCAAAAAGAAAAAGAGGCACCATGTTTTCACTAACATGTTTTTTCCATGTGCAGATAATGGGGAGTTGATCAAATAACAAGTTCAATGAATGACCTGGGACCTTGATGCAGATCATGATAGGAAAAATCTTGGTTTCCTATCAAGTGATCACATCAAGGGCCAAGAGCACACATAGTATGAACAAAGGGGCATCAAGATGATTTAGCATCAATGAGGATCATTAGGCAGCATGACATGATAAACCAAATACTGGCATCAAAGTACAAAGCAGAAATTGTGTATATTGTGACATGAACATGATGATATGATAAATAATAAGGCACCAAGTAAGCAATCAAATGCAATGCCCTATTTTTCCAATGGGCTTAAATATTCAGAACACATAAGCATTTAATGCAATAGTAGGACTACATGCTCTAACTATTAAAATTAGTCAAAGTGCCAAGCTTCTCAAAGAATAGAAGATATCAATGATATATGGTACATTGATGGTATGGCTATAGCAACATAACAAAAGCATTGATGTTTCATCCATACATATACAAGGCATGGTGTCAATTAGTAAATGAACAGCAAGAGATGGAGTAGCTCATAGGATCATAGAGATCAACCATAGCATCAAAGGAAACTAGAGCTAGGAATAGGGCACACAAATCTATGTACTAGGGAAGGCACACTGCAACATAGGTGTACTTTAGATCTGCATTAATATTATGGCATGGACATATCATATGTATGATGTAGCATGAAGAAAATATCAACACAATGACAACATTATTGTGTCATGAGTATCCATACGTCTACAACAATATCAAAGAGACATCAATTTAAATGAAAAAATGGGAATGCATCATTGCAATTAAGCATGTGACAAAATGTCATAAAATATCATTGATACCAAATATATGCAACAAACCATGGGAATTTAGGTGCCAATGCTTCAATGGAGCAAACAACAATAAGTGTTCAACCTCTCGGGCCTCTCAAGTAAAAATAATAGGGCATGATAATCAACATCAGTGAAAATAATAATAAGCTTTGGGTCCATTCATAATGCCTCCATAATAGAACTAGGCTAGTCAATATAATGATGCCATAGATTCCCCTCGGCAGTGAAGTCATTAATAGTGAGCACACTTGAGAGTTTCAACAAGCCCAATAAAATGATCATAGTTCACAAATGATGCCCTACCAGTGCTCGAAGGTTTTGCCATAACAAACTTTTGAATAATAGTGGCTAAGCAATAACAATGCCCTATTCCTAGTTCACGGGCTAATCTAGGGCTTATCAATCTATTAATAAAAAAATCAAGATAGAAGGTGCCAAAAGATCAAATAGTATCAAAAAGTGATACCCGCAAACATGGTGTTCTAGCTCTTGGGTATCAAGGTAGTGAGTATGCCCTAACTCAAAAGCTAGTGCCATAAATAAATCATGATTACCATGGTGCCATGGATAATCATAATAATATATCAGTCATAGGTGGCATATCATCATCACCCATGAATATTTAGTAAATAGCATGGTTCCAAATGATCATGGGCTCCAATGAGATAACATAAATATGAATAAACATGGTTCTCCTTCTTGATCTTCTTTTTCAGCTTCATCCTCACTTTCATCTCTGACATTAAGATTTATTCCTCTGTGAATCTCTTCTTGCAATGCTCACACTTGTCTCTGTAGCTCTCTAACCTTAGGTGTCACAGCACCAGCTCTTCTACCATGTTCTCTTCGTGGAGGCATTTTCACAATGCACGCTGAAACCCTAACCACGGTCCTGGTGCAAAATGCCTCACAGTCGGTGATCTATTTACACACTCAAGAACTCCTACTCTGATACTACTTAATAAAGGGTGCTTCCCTTAATACCACAAACACATAACAGATATAGAGAAACAACAACAATATGCAAGAACAAAAAATTGGCTTCTTATTGTCTCCACAAATGTGGAATTACAAACTTTCAAAATTACAATATGCAAAGCCACATGGGCATTCCCTTACAATATTCTGTAGGACAAAGCCTCGAGTCAATACTCAGATCTACTACCCAGAACTATTCTGAACTGCCTAAGACAATAATACAACCTTCCTTATATAGGCAATTTCCACCACCTGAGAAGGTTCCAGAAATTTAGCCCTAAGGGCCGACCAAACTTAGAATTATTTTATTTTTCAATTTATTACATCAAAGTCAGCTCAAAATAACTTTTGAGACCCGAACAAAAATTTTGAAGAAAATTATTTTTTGCCATTTCAGGTGGCCCAACTTCCGGAGACCATAAGTCATCACCAATTGACCCAATTGACTATTATAACCCCATTTCAAAAATGCCACAAAGTGCTCTACAGGTTTGACTAGCACAAGCACCCGTCACCCAAATTTTTGACCTCATCCGAGGCCTCTAAAGCCTTCAAAACTGAGTTCAAAGTTTCTGTACCCTGCTGCCAATACCAAAAATCTTCAATATCTTCCAATATACACTTGATCTGGCAATGAAACTTTACTGGCAGAATTATATGACCAAAATGAACCTCCGAGAAAGTAATCAGATCATTCTGAGCACATACAAAAATTACCAAAAATAGTAACTTTCCATAAATAGCAGCTCTGCACAAAATAGCCCTTATTGAATATAAAAATAGAAATATTTTTTTTTGGGTGATGCAAGATTGCTCTTACACCCAGGATGCTCTTGCATCAGACACCCGGGGTAATTTGAGAAGTGACCCTATCACGACTCAGGTGTGCAGAGGAAAACCAAGACGGTTAACCTCCTCCTTTGTTAGCCATGATGAATCTTCAACAGGTCATCCTTTCCATTTGACCAAATACTCTTCATATGTCCTATTCCTTGTGCTTCTGCCAACATGACTATCCAGTATGTCTTCAATCTCCTTGATATCTGAACTGGTTGCTGGAATATTCCACTGTGCTGCTGCAACCTCATCTTCAACACCTCCTTCATGATACTCTATCAAATCTAAAATGTTAAACACAAGTGAAATATTCAGCCTAGTAGGCAATTCTACCTCATATGCATTTCCTGAATCATGCTTCTTCAGTATCTTAAATGGCCCAAACTTCTTCATTTTCAACTTGTTATATGTACCAACCGAAAACTGCTCCTTCCGCAAATGAACCATGACTTCATCTCCAACCTAAAATTCCTTATGCCTTCTTTTCACATCTACCTTAGCCTTATACTGTGCATTCATCTTGGCAATATTCTTCCTCACCTCCTCATGGATGTTCTTCAAATGTTCTGCAAAATCCTCAGCTTCAGCACTACTTATTTCTCCTTTATCTATCTTCCTCAATTCAGATGCATTTCTTGGACTACTTCCATATACAATCTGGAATGGTGATTTACCAGTGCTCCTATTGACAGAATTATTGTATGAAAATTCTGCCTGTGGTAAAATCAATCCCATCTTGTTGGCTTATCTCCAACCAAACATCTTAGCAAATTTTCC
This sequence comes from Chamaecyparis obtusa, assembly GCA_027943335.1. Classification (NCBI taxonomy): domain Eukaryota; kingdom Viridiplantae; phylum Streptophyta; class Pinopsida; order Cupressales; family Cupressaceae; genus Chamaecyparis; species Chamaecyparis obtusa. The sequence goes on from BSBK01002333.1 coordinate 1,056,595, forward strand.
AAACTTCTATTCACCACCTCTGTCTGTCCATCAGTCTATGGATGATGTGATGAACTAAACTTCAAATCTATCTTTAACTTCTTCCATAATGTATGCCAGAAATATCCAACAAACTTAGTGTCCCGATCTGAAACTATGGTCTTTGGCAAACCATGAAGTCTCACTACTTCTCTGAAAAACAATTTGGCTACATGAACAACATCATTAGTCTTCTTGCAGGGAATGAAATGTGCCATATTCAAAAATCTGTCAACTACCACAAAAATTGAATCATGTCCCCACTGAGTCTTCGGTAAACCAAGAACAAAGTCCATGCTGATATCCTCCCAAGGCTTCTTTGGTATGGGTAATGGCTAATACAACCCTATATTCTACTTCAATCCTTTCACCATCTAACATACTCTGCAACTCTGTACAAACTTCTTCACATCTTGCTGCAACTATGGCCAATAATAATTCTCGCTAACCAAACCAAGTGTTTTATCACGACCAAAATGTCCAGCCAATCCTCTGCTATGCTTCTCCTTGATGAGATTCTCCCTCATAGAACTTCATGGAATGCACAACTGACTCCCTCTGAATAGCATATCATCTTGGATGATAAAATCTAGCCATTTCATCCTGTCTAGAGTAATAGGTTCTGTACAAGCTTTCCAAGCTTCACCAAAATCAAGATCCTCTGGATACAAATTCTTGAGTTCCTTGAACCCAACCACTTCAATCTACATTTCTGTCAGCAATAGTTGTCTTCTGCTAAGAGCATCTGCAACCCTATTAGACTTTCCACTCCTGTGTTTCAAAACAAATGTATAACTCTGCAAAAACTCAACCCATTTCAAATGCCTTTGATTCAATTTTCCTTGACTATTCAAATATTGTAAAACTTGATGATCAGTATACAAAACAAACTCCTTAGGAAGCAGATAATGTCTCCACTTCTTTAATGCCTGAACTATAGCATAAAATTTCTGATCATAAACAGAATACTTCCTCTTGGCATCATTTAAATTCTCACTGAAATACGCAATAGGTTTACCTTCTTGGCTCATAATAGCTCCTATTGCAGTACTACTAGCATCACAATCTACTTGAAACACCTTATTAAAATCTAGAAGTGCTAAAATAGGTTGTTCTGTAACTTTTTGTTTCAATAATTGAAAACTCTTTTCTACCCCTTTAGTCCACTTAAACTCTTTTCTATCCCCTCTCATTGTCTCGGTCAAGGGACCACAAATACTGCTAAAATTTTTGATAAACAATCTGTAAAAACTAGCTAGACCATGAAAAGATCTTACCTCAGTAGCACTCCTTGGAGTAGGCCATTCAAGGATAGCTTGTACCTTCTTTGGATCCATTTTTAGACCTTCTGCTGAAACTACAAATCTCAAATACACTAACTCTTTCTTCAAAAAACTGCATTTCTTCAAATTAATCAACAATTTCTCATCTCTCAACTTCTCAAACACCATACGGATATGCATCATATGTTCCTCCAATGTCTTGCTAAAAATCAAAATATCATCTAGGTAAACAATGACAAACTTACCCAAAAATTCTTTCAGAACCTCGTTCATAAGCCGCATGAAAGTGCTCGGTGCATTGGTTAGCCCAAAAGGCATGACTAACCACTCATATAGTCCTTCCTTTGTTTTGAAGGCAGTCTTCCATTCATCTCCTTCTCTGATCCGAATCTAGTGATATCCACTCTTTAGATCTATCTTTGAGAAATACACAGCCCCACTCAAACAGTCCATAATATCGTCCATCCGTGGCAATGGAAACCTATACTTGATTGTGATCTTGTTTATTTCTCTAGAATCTATACACATCCTCCACTCTCCATTCTTCTTTGGTGCTAATACCACTAGTACAGCACAGGGACTCAGACTCTCTCGAATCAACCCCTTCTATAACAACTCATGTACTTGTCTGTTCAACTCTTCACTTTCTGCTGGTGTCATTCTGTGTGTTGCCTTGTTTGGAAAACTGACTTCTAGAATCAAATCTATCTGATGACTGATCTTCCTTACCGGTGGTAATCCATCAAGTACATTATCAGATACAATATCCTGAAACTCATTTAACAAATCTACAACCTCTACAGGTACATCCTCTACTTTTTCTTTACCAACTTTTGGAATTAAAGCAAAACACACATGCTCATGCCTCATACCATCTAAGAATTTCCTTCCATCAACAAATGTTATTCTTGCATTACCACATACCTTTTCTTTGGTCTCCTTCAATGGCTTTAGCTTATCTCACACTCCATCCTTTGTCAGGGAATAGGTATTCGCATGACCATCGTGTACAGCACATCTGTCAAACTGCCATGGTCTACCCAATAACATATGACATGCATCCATAGAGATGATATCACATAGTACCTCATCTTGGTACCCGCCGATCTTGAACTTTACCAAGCACTGTTCACTGACCATGACCTTGTGGTCATCTTGCACCCAGGCAATCTGATATGGATGTGGGTGTTTCTATCTCTTGAGCTTCAACTTTGTCACCATCTCTTCTGACACCAAATTGTCAGTGCTTCCACTATCGATAATCACATCATAGCATTTACCCTCACACTTGCATCTAGTGTGAAATAGGCTCCTCCTTTGTTCAGGTTCATTCTCACCACTCAGCAAGACTCTTCTGTTAATTAGCATTTCTCCTCTTTCAGCATCTTCAGAATTTGATGATCTAGCATCTTCATCGACATGTGTAACTCTGGCCTGGCCTTCATTTCTCCTGTCTATTCTACCTTGGCACTGAGGACATTCAAATGCCCTATGACCTTCTTCTCCATAGTGAAAACATGTTCCACAGAAGCCACCTCTTCCAGATCCTTGTCCTCTTCCTCTTCCTCTCTGATCTCTATTATTCTGATCCTGGAAGCGACTGGAATTATTTCCTCACTGATTCTAACTGCTATTGGCCTCATCCTTCTTTTTCAGATCTTCATTTCGGCCACCATATGACCGTCCACTAGATCATCCACCGCGACCTCTTCCATTTTGTCTGCTCTCAAACTTCTTGTTCAGCTTTTCCTCTACTTTTAGGGAAAATTGGTATGCCTCTTCAATACTGTTCATTCAAACCAGATTCAGCTCCTCCTGAATGCTTTGCCTTAACCCATTAAGGTATCAGGCAACTTTCTCTTTATCAGCTTTTGCATGGCCTGTTCTGATGAGAAGTCGATAGAACTCCTCTGTATACTCCTGAACAGATCTTCCTGCTTGCTTCAAACTTTGCATTTTCTTCAGTAGGTCAAGCTCATAATCAACAGGAATGAACTGTCACTTCAATTTATCCACCATCCAATCCCATCTTGTGATTTTCTCCTTTCCCCTTTTATTTTGCTCCAACTGAATCTCTTGCCACCATATCTTCGCATGACCTTTCAGTCTAGCCTTCGTAAATTTGATCCTATCAGGATCCTCAACATCTTCATACTCAAAATATTCCTCACATTCATTGATCCAGTCGATCAATTCTTTTGGGTTAAGATTTCCAAAAAATGTAGGAACCTCAATTTTAGGTCTTTTCCCAATCTTAGAAATGGCCTGAAAAAGTCTTTCTTCCTCCTGGTTTACAATTTTGACTTCTCCTTCTTGATATTCTTCTTCAACTTCATCCTCACTTTCATCTCTGACATTAAGATTCATTCCTCTGCGAATCTCTTCTTGGAATGCTCGCACTTGTCTCTGCAGCTCTCTAACCTCAAGTGTCACAGCACCAACTCTTCTGCCACATTCTTTTCATGGAGGCATTTTCATGATGCGCACTGAAACCCTAACCACGGTCCCAGTGCAAACTGCCTCACAGTTGGTGATCTATTTACACACTCAAGAACTCTTGCTCTGATACCACTTAATGAAGGGTACTCCCCTTAATACCACAAACACATAACAGATATAGAGAAACAACAACAATATGCAAGAATAGAAAATTGGCTTCTTATTATCTCCACAAATGTGGAATTAAATAACTTTCAAAATTACAATATGCAAAGCCACATGGGCATTCCCTTACAATATTCTATAGGACAAAGCCTCGAGTCAATACTCAAATCTACTACCCAGAACTATTCTGAACTGCCAAAGACAATAATATAGCCTTCCTTATATAGGCAATTTCCACCGCCCGAGAAGGTTCCAAAAATTTAGCCCTAAGGGCTGACCAAACTTAGAATTATTTTATTTTTCAATTTATTACATCAAAGTCGGCTCAAAATAACTTTTGAGACGCGAACAAAAATTTTGAAGAAAATTATTTTCCGCCATTTCAGGTGGCCCAACTTCCGGAGACCATAAGTCATCACCAGTTGACCCAATTGACTATTATAACCCCATTTCAAAAATGCCACAAAGTGCTCTATAGGCTTAACTAGCACGAGTGCCCGTCACCCAAATTTTTGACCTCATCCGAGGCCTCTAAAGCCTTCAAAACTGAGTTCAAAGTTTCTGTACCCTACTGCCAATACCGAAAATCTTCAATATCTTCCAATATACACTTGATCTAGCAATGAAACTTTACTGGCAGACTTATATGACCAAAATGAACCTCCAAGAAAGTAATCAGATCATTCTGAGCACATACAAAAATTACCAAAAATAGTAACTTTCCATAAATAGAAGCTCTGCACAAAATAGCCCTTATTCAATATAAAAATAGAAATATTTTTTTTTGGGTGATGCAAGATTGCTCTTATACCCAGGATGCTCCTGCATCAATATTTAGTAAATAGCATGGTTCCAAATGATCATGGGCTCCAATGAGATAACATAAATATGAAGAAACATGGTACCTTGTTTCGGGCCATAGACTCAAGTAGTAAATGGCATCAAAAAGCAATGGAGATGCAATATACAACAAAACCTAAAGCATCAATAGATACAAATGCCCTAGTATGCTCTCAGGCTGTGTATAAAACAAGTATGACAGTACCGTGCCCTAGTCTCATGCAGGCTGGGAAATAAACAACAAGAACACCAAATATACATGCAATTGCATACAATATAGTTCCAATAAAAGTAAAGTGCACAATACCCTCAACACAATAGTGCCTTCATAGGGAATAAATGGCGATGACCTAACTCACAGTTCATTTTGCATCGAGTGTTCACATGATTGATTTCAAATACATGTGCCTTTGTTGATAGACACTCGATAAACATCAATATGCAGAGTGATGATAGTTCAGAAATCGTGCCCTAGCATATCACAAGCTATGACTTCAATGTGATAGTAAACACAAGGAGGCACGGTTGTGAGTAGAGGATGCCATAAAGTTGTAGTAAATACATTGCCAAATACAAACATGTGCCCTCAAATACAAGTAGATAGGTGTAAAATGAAAACAATCACAGTGCCCTAATATATTTACAAGTATTGATGCCCTAGCTTTCATCACATAGCATGGCCTTTAGCCTTCAAATGCAGAGCTCATAGCAATAATCATAATAGTGAAATGAGAAATGAACATGATGCCTACCCCAAGCAAGTATGCCATGATGGAAGATCAATAAGTTGAACACAAATAGAAGTTTCCCCAAATCAAGCTGAGTTCACTGTCAAAAGTACAATAGTAGATGGTTGTTTCTAAGGTTGGATTCAAAGATCAGAGTTGGAGCTATCAGTCGAGGATGGAAACTCAATAGGTGCCATGATGTGGAAAATATGAATGTCAGTAGGAAGGGCTTTGATTAAAAGTGATAAAATTTTCTTTTCTCCCCTTTCTTTAGGGTTGAGGTTTCATTTCTTTGAAGATATATTTTCTTCAAACTTTGGGTTTTAGGATGCAAATTTTTAAATGTGCTCTCCCCATTTTTGGGTTAAGGGCCATTTATTAATTTATGGATATTTTGAGATATGCAACCCATAGTTTATTCTAGGGCATAGGAGGGTTTTTGTTTAATGTTATTACTTTTTAAAATGTGTTTCCCTATTTTGGTTGAGACCATTTTAAAATGCATTTGGACCCATTTTATGACATAAGGGGATAGGTTTTTAATGATAAGTAATTGCATGTATATTATTATAAGATATCGATAAATGGTTAGAATATCATTTACAGGCATGACTTAGTGGATAGAGTAGTTATCTTTGACTATCTATTTTTAGGGTCCCACTTTCCTTGTTCCTAGGAATCTAGGAATCTGGCATTCAAATCATGATGCAGCCTCATGGGTCCATGATTGACTTTTCTATTATTATGAGGTAGTGGAGTTTGAATGTAGATTCCTAGTTTTAGCTTTTATACCTCTCACCTTTGGTGATTGAGGTTAGCTCTTCATTTTCTTTCTCTCTGATAGGAGTGTTGTAGCTCTGAGAGACACATCTTGTACTTGTTTCTTTTCAGCAATAAAATTGGTCCGTCTTGTTCTCCCATAATTTTGGGTTTTCTTTTGAATTCATACGTAGGATTATTGTGATGCTCTTGTATCCTTAATCCACATATTGAATCCAAATTGGTGTTTAGGAATCTATCTTAATTTAGTAGTGTGGTTTGTGTGCAATCAAGAATATCATATTTGTGAAGTTTTCTTCCTTTTCTGCATTTTAAGTACCTTTTTTCACTAAGAGTTAAGAAGGTGGGATTGAGTTGTGAGTTTTGTTTTGCTATTGGAGTAAACATATTTTTAGTTGCGGATCTCCTTCAAAATTAGTGGATCACCTTTGTTTTAGTTCATTTGCAGTTGTTTAACTTCATGTATTTCCTCTCCCTTTCCCTTGAAAGTTTAGATAAGTTTCAAGTGATCCAAAGGGAAGCCGACCCTTAATCCAGAGGTCTATTCTTAGATAGGTCACCCACAGCCTGAGAATAGTCCCATGTTTCACAAGATTTCTAGGTTTAACACTAAGCAAATTGGGTGCAATCCTTAGTGACAATAGGAACGCTGAGATTGGGGTCTGAATGAGTGTTCACTATATTTTATCTTTTCACTTAATCTTTAAACTGAACTTAAATTCTTAAGAACTAAAATGAACATCCACATAAACATGAAACATGAAACCAACACATAACACCAATATGGTTATGGGGAAACCCAAATAGGTAAAAACCCTGGTGGGAATTGACACCCACTAATATTATGTACTAGTGTATTATGATCCCTGTTAGAATATCCTTAACCCTGTTAGGACTTGCTTTACAATGTATTTAGTACAGTAGACTTGGTCAAGGGTCAGACCCTATTAGGAGTCTTTTACAATAGTTCATGTTAGGGGAGGGGACACACTATCCTAGAGCTCACTACTCAAGTGGTGAAGGCTACAACCTTCTAATCTTAGATACACAGTATATCTGCTGGATGAACTATCACTATGAGACTACTTGTCTAATCAATTCCTTTGATATGTAATGCCCCACCAAGGAACCCTTGGCTCAAGGACATTATACTCATTAAGTCATACACAATATATAATACTTTTTTTCAATAAAGTAGCGGAACATAATCTAATTTGATTTATTTAATGTTACTAAAGGTTAAGAGAATAAAGAGATTATACTACTTGTCTTGCTCAATTAAAAAAAATTATTATTCTTGCATACCTGAATATTGCTAACTTTCTTTTACATGATGACCACTATGTCCAACACCTGTAACTACACATATGTCTAAACAACTAGATGTAAACATTAGATATATTATATTACAAATAAATGTTTTATTGATAACTTAGCTATGAGAATCATTATTAAGGAGTGAAATCATTGCATTATAAACTTAAAGACAAACCCTAAGGGACTGGACCTAAGCCTCGGGGGCTCATCATCGATGGCCTTGCCTACGTTCACGCTCAGAGACTTCGTAGTTCGACTCTCCCCATTCTAGACTATGTATTTGTAAAATCAAGAAAGCGGGTACACAACCCTTTCTAGGGTCTTGTCCCCCAGACAGTTTTCCCTTCGGTTGCCACCCACTTAGGTGGAACAAGGAGAAATTCCTAGACTTAAAGTTGAAAACTTCATACAAATTTCATAACTCAAAAACATAGTTTAACTCACACTGATATAGTATTCATGAAACCTCCTTAATCATAGTATTTACTAAAGTTCCTTCCAAGCAAACATAGGAGCGAAATACATATGTCCCACTAAGATATTGTCATGTATTTTATAATCACTAATAGCATCATCATAGAAAAATATACCTATGTAATCTCATGAAATCATGACATAGGCTTAAAACCTCTTCTATCTCTAACGGTAAACTTAGTTACAATGAAATAAAATCAAATGATTAAGAAGTTATCCATAATTAAAATAAGAATTATTAATATTACAAAGAACATGTTTACAAGTGTGCAACCATAACAATAAGAAACTACAATAAGACACAACAAGCATATAATTATTAGAACAAACTTATATCAACTACCAAAAATGTGTAATATGAATAAGGGTACAAGTGAACACAATCCAATAAGTGTATGCACATGTATAAAATCTACAAAAGTATTCAAGAATATACAAAATGACCAAGAGAAAGATAGGAGCATATAAGGGGGTTGATCTCAAACTATGCTAACCTCATATATTATTACAAATAATATAAGTAACCCCTAAATGAAACCCAAGACATCAATATTTACAACAGAAAAATTAATATACAAGATAATATAGTCTCACATCTAGAGAGAATAATCTATATATATATATATATATATATATATATATATATATATATATATATATATATATATATATATATATATATATAGATGAGTACATATATACAACTTATTTAAATTCCCTAATACTTATGTGCATCTTTATGTAAACCTATGTCATCTAGTAACAAACACCTTTCATTCTAGTTCCTAATCATAAAGGGTTGTCCATTGGAGACCATTACACAAACTCTTACACACACACACACACACACACACATGTATCTCTAGACATACATCTAACCTTCTAGCGTCCACTATATCCTTAATAATTATACAAATTTGTCAACAACTTAGGAGATTTACTTATATATCTAATTGTATTTATTTTATTTTATTTTTAACAATTAACATTCGAAGAGTAATCACACATTTCTTGTTTCTATTTATATATTACAATAATAACTACTTCTATTTATTGTAAATAATAATAATGTATTTAAAAAAAGAATATGAAAGAATGTCAATAGCCTATCTTTTACACCTAAAAGAATTGATTTTTACAACTAATAATATTTGAATATCTATTTATTTTATCCGATAATATTATACCTAAATTGGCAAACTAGTATCCTATAGTTCTTAACTATAATTGAAATAAATGGAACATTACATAAATAGTTAATATTACTAATTGGATCCAATCTTACCTTCTTGCCAAGCTTTACCCGATCATCCCACGGCACTGAATGCAAATAGCTCTGCTGGAAATCTGTAACATTCATTCTGTATAGAGCCGTACTCAGTCCTTTATAACTTTCCAACCAGACTATATTTTCCCGATCGCTCCAGTGAATTTATTCCAAACTAGGTTTTGTCAAACATATTTCAAAATCGTGAAGATCCAACGGTTAAATTTAAAGTTATGGTCTCTGTACCAAGACTGAAATTGACTGTCATAAAACAACAGATTAGAGGCAAAAGTTTTATTCAATCCTCACATCACAGTCACAACCCAAATTCTAAATTTACTCATGTGAAAAAAAATCCATATGCTTATCAATATCTGAAATTCCATTCACCTGTAGTGCATTTCAACCTATCGGTTTCCTTTCTTTATAAAGGAAACCAAAACATATGACAGTACTCCATTAATGATGAGTTCTCCAATCAATTTCTACTAAACATTAATAAGAGATTCTTGATTTCGAACAGCAAGAGATATAAAGAAAAAGACATCATGAAATCTGAAATTATATTAATATTACACTTCATTAACACATAATATCGATGGCTCTCCTCTAAACTTGTCTCCTGTCCTCTCTATCACCCCCCCTCCTGTGTTTATTTCTTCCATTTGATATAGTTGTTTTCAGAAAACTGAAACGGTTCCATAACCAACAGATTTCTTCCTATGAATAAATTTGATTAAATCTTTTTGTCAAAAAGGTTATTGAGAGATCTTCAAATTAATTAACAAACTATACTTTGTCTTATCTATTTAATTCCTCATACGTAGGATTATCTTAAGTTATAGTTAAGATTCTTTACTAAGTAATAAGATTCCTTAACCTATTTATTTATTTATTTTTATTTTTATAATGATAGCTTAGTTTTCTTTTCTTTATTTTATTTATTTATTTTATTGTAAAATTCATTTGTATAATAATGTTCTTATAATCTTTTTGATAAAAGAATATAATAAAATAAATAAAGCTTTTATTTTATAATCAAAATATTTAAAATATGTAAAAACTATTTAAAATTATATATATATGTATTTATTTATTTTTAAATACATAGAAAAATAATAAAGATCTTTTTTATCAATAACATATTTAATTTAAAAATATTTATTATATTTCTTTTAGATTTGTAAAGTGAAATATTACATAAATGAAATTACATTGTTTGTAATTCACAACATTTTAAACTATATATTTATGAAAGTCATACAACCACATATATTATTTATATATTTACGTCTATGCATATTTACATCTAGAAACATCAACTAACAATTTACTATAAGTGATGAAAGGTTTACTTACCTATTTAGTTCCTTACCGAATATGAATTAGAGGAGCACTACATGATACACTGATGCTTTTACCTCTTGTAAAGATCTAATATAGCTTATAGAATCTTTTCACACTTCTGCTATGCTTATCACAACTCTCTATCAACTTCCATGCTAATTACAATGGGCACATCTCATATTTATATGCACATACAAAACAAACAACTAGGTTGGCCCTTTAACCGATTACATACCATGCTTCCAATTGAATTGGCTCAAGCGTGTTTACAAAAAAACATATATACACGTCAGAAACCTAAATATAATAGGCATGTAGCCTTTATAACATTAGAATATAACCGCAAATCAAAATGCTAATAGTTAGTTGCTTACTTTGTTCTTCTCTGGCACACACTAGTTGTGTAACTTCAATTGTCTGTATCTTTCTCATACTTGCATATCTAATCATGCACTCATAGACTAAGCATGAATATGGTTTGACCAAGTTATCTTCTAGGGTGCATACTAGAACTTGGTCATATGCACATGTGCTAGTGCTCTGAGCTTTAGGTACTCTGTATACTTGTCCAGTCTTCAACACTTAGCCAATTTCTGATCTTCTCATCAAGTGTTCTGACTCAAAACTACTATATAAATTTGTTGCCATAATGAAAACACTATACTAAGTCATATACATTAGTATAGATAGATTTCCAACAATCTGCCCCTTTTTCATTGATGGAAACAAAGGAATATGGCCAAGTTGCTAACTATCCTTAATACAAAAAAGTTTTGTCTTATATCTCCCTATACATATCTTTCTATCTTATATCTCCTTATAAATATCTATAACCCATATTCTACAAATACTCCCCCTTTTCCATTAATGACAAAGGTGTGTCAAAATTGAATCTATAAAAACTTACTGAGAGAGAACATTTGGATATTCTATTACAAATTTTGGATCTCCTTCCAAAATGTGATCAAAGAATTTACTATCTGTAGATGGGTGCATAAAGCATATTGTAGCTTCTCCATCTTCTTTAGATATATGCTAGGACCTTGATCATATGTCACCATGGTGTCATCAATCTCCTTGATATTTTGATGAAGTATGTCTAATGAGGGTGCAAGAGCATTTCTTAGCTGAGTCTACCTAGCCCTTATCTTGGACATCTCATTTTTTGCTTTCTCAATTTTATCAATCTATCCTTGATAGACATTGTTGCACATGTTCACATCAATAGATGGATCTTCCACTAATTTTCTTATGCTATCTATCATGACTTCTACCTCTTGTATCTTTTTGTACAAATCTCCATCCAACTTATCTTGGTTCATACATTCAACAATGATCTTTCTTCCCTTTGCTACAAACTCCTTCAGGGATGCTTGACCAACCTTTAGTGAGCTCAAGTCAATTGCATAGTTGCTAACCAATTCACTCAATCTCTTCTTCAAGTACTTATCCTCTATAACTAAGGATGCTGATTATTCTAGGATAGAGTTTCCCTTGAACTGTGAAATCACTGAACTGACATCATCAACTGAGTGTACCTTGGATAGTTTCTTGTTTATAGGTAACAAGTTGTTCAAGATGTTCACTAATTCTACAAGGAGGGGATTCCTCATCACTTTTTTCTCCTTTTCCTTCTCCATGGCTAAGATGGTAAACTTAATTAGGTCTTCTTCTCCCCATGAATCCAAACTAGTTGTGTCAGGTGTCAAACTTGACAACAATGCTGCTAAGGGAGTGATGGGAGTGCTATCCATCACTTCTTGTTTTACCTTGATTGGTTCAACTGATGTTTCATATTTTTGTTCACTTCCTTTTACCTCTTCTTCTTCTTTTTGTTTTTCAACTTCTTTTTGTTTTTCTCCTTCTTTCTTTTCTTCTTCTTTCTCATTTGTTATATCCTTAATTAATACTTCTTCTTGATGAATGGGAGGAGTGTTACTGCTTAAACTTTCAGCTTCTTGTGTTCTCACAAAATCTTCTTCAAACTTGTCCAACTTAGTGTTAGTGACCACTATGGCTATCTCTACATTATCAATGATAATGGTGCTATCCTTTAGTAACTTTGTCATGGGCACAGACTTATCTTCCTTTCTTTGTGTTTCAACTATAGGCGTTGAGTCCTGAGGACCTGTCACTAATGCATTAGTGGGCTCTACCACCTTGACTTCCTTTAAGGGTACTTGGGTTGTGGGCATAGTAGCTAGACACATGTGCCTATTCAAGAAAACCTTTTCAAATGCCTTCTTTGTTTCCTTGTCCAATGTCTCTAAGTGTGGCTACTTTATTCTTTGCAATTATGAATTCCTTTTCTATCATACTTGTATCCTTAATAATTTTATTTATTGTGCTTTCCACTCTCTTCTTAGATAGATTTTCTTCTTGAATAGACTTCACAGAGTTGAAGTTCTCATCATAAGTCCAAAATCTGTTGCTATTTACATCCAACTTACATTTCAACAATCTATTTACATATTCTTCTACTTCAACTTCAGAAATTTCATAACCAAGTGGGTTTATGAACTCTATTCTAGGTTCAACTACTTCAATAAATATAAAAGTTAGTGTCAACCATAAAGCATATTTCATTTTTATACTTCTCAACTATAGCCTATGGAATTATTGTTTTTTTCTTCATCAAGTTATGAAATGATTTGATCACTAAGGTTACACTCTCATCAACCTTATCTATAGGATATCTCAAATACACTCTCTTAATTCTGTCCATGCTGGTTCTATTATCATTCTAGTCTTCTCCAATAGTAAATGGAAATCTTCTCAACAAATGGAAAAACATATATGCAATCAATGATGAGAATCGAAACTAGGAATTCTTAGTCTTCTTAATCTTTTCTAAGTTCTCAAATAATTGAATTCTCAAAATTTCACACATACCCACATGCACTTTATCAACACACATCAAATAGGCTACATGAATCATGCCAACTACCATGTCATCTTCTCTAGAGTTGGTACAAAACTTAGATATTAAGATCTTGCATAAATATCTAACATCATCTTGTTGAATCTTACTGATCACTATTCCTCTACCATTCTAGGATGACTTAGTGTTGTCCAATACAATTTTCTTCACATTTTTCTCATTGAATGGTGTAACTCCAGATTTTGACAAATTGGTTACTTCATGGATTAGGTCTACTGTTATATCAATCACTATTTCATCTAACCAAAACTTTCCATTATGAATTCTTCTCAAAATGATTTTAGTGCATTCTTCATCACCAAATTCATGTTGTAGTCAATAGATTATGATTTCATTATCATTCAAATGTTAAAACCCTACTTTGAATGACATATCTTGATTATATAGCTTCTCATACTCCCTAGTAAAATCACTTTCATTGAGGATTTCAAGTTTACATCCCAAATAGCTTCTAATATTCTCTAAATGTAAAACTTCATCTGGTACAGATGATAATGCTAGCTTAGGGTCTTCTTCAAAGGGTTCTATTGGTTCCCTTTTAATCTTAGGTATGATTTTATCTCTTATACTTTGAACCAATGAAACATCCATATCTTCTTCAAATTCTCTAATTGATTTATAGATTTTCTTAGTAAAATAACTTAATTCCACAATTTAGGGCTTTGCATAGATCTGGCACAAAGTTCTTTCACCAAATCTTTGCAAACTACTTTAAATCACTACTATATTGATCTCCTTGTCTCTTGTATTCACTTTAATGATCAAAAATACCAATCTCAATCTGTTAACCTTTCAATCTCACAAGATTCTGACATCGCATTCAATTATTTTGCCACTTCTTTCTAAAAAGTTGTTCCCTCTTTCCTGCAAAACTTAAAACTTCTTGCATAGTCCTGTGCTCTTAACCATAGCATCAATACATCATATACTACCTTACATTAACTGCACAATACTCAATTCAACCTATACTAATTTCTACACTATCCTAAGTTCCTATTCTACTGCATTCTTTATGAATTAAGTACTTTGAGATAGGTTGGGAAGAGATTCACTCTTACAATTAGATACTTCACCTTTCTAATTACCTTCAATGCTGAATGTGTCTCCTTGATCTATGGCTTTAACAAACTTCACTTCTTCTAAATTACTACACCAACCTCTTTGATTGTTTCTTGCATTCTCATTTTTCCTTGTATGACTTCTAGGATTAGGGTTTCTCATGTTGTTCATTCTGTAAAAAATTGTTGCATGACCAAATTTGTTGCATATCTAAAAACCTAATCCATTGTTTCCATATCTTGATCCAATTTGATTTATTTGCAACCTATAATTCCTGGCAATGTGTCCAACCTTATTGCATCTATAACATACTACTCCATTTCTTCTATTCATATCTTCAGTAGGTCTCTTATCTGCATGGTTAGTATCTCTAAACATTCTACTACTATTATTCTCATTAAATTTAGGCTTCTTACATTCAATAGCTCTATGTCCAAAACCATGAGAATTATAAAAATAACCATTAAGAGGTTTAAATTTCTTACCTGTACAATCTTTCTTCTTATGACCAAAAGTATTACATGCAAAACATCTACCTTTAAATTCTCTGTGCATACCTTTAGGTGATTCTTCTTGTTTAGGTGGTTCTCCTTCTTTAGATGTGTCCTCAAATTTGTTGGCTTCATTAGGTTTCTTTTCTTCTACGCTTTTAGAAACTTTCAAATCTGGTTTCTTGATTTCTTCACTTACTTTAGATGAGTTAAATCCAAGACTAGTTTTATCATAAAATGGCTTCTGATAAGATATTTGTTCATCAATCTTCTCACTACTAGAATATAGTCTTTCAAGTTTTTTCTTAGACTGAGTTAGTTCACCTTTCACAATTGTATTGTACTTTTCAACTTTAGCGTATTGCAATTTCATTTTCTCAAGTTCAAATGTCACTTTACAAATTTTAGATTTCAGATCTTCATTCTTAGATTTCAGATTTTCATTCTCAAATTTTAGATTTGCTTCATTCTTGTTGTTTCCATATTTCAAAATCAACTTTAGGTTTACTATCTTCAATTCATGTTTAAGGATCTCATTTTCTTTTTCCATATTTTCATCACAGGCTTCAATTTGAATTGTAGATTCCTTCTCTAATTTCAGTTCTTCTAGCTTCTTTTTTAGCTTCTCAATGAGGTTCTTTGCATCATCATATTTTCCTTTCAGATTATCTCTTTCTTAAGTAAGTATATCAAACTGTTTAAGAGATTCTTCAAGATTCTTCTATAGTTGATCCATATCCATAGAGATCTTACTCAAGCTGCTAGGCTTTCTCTAAATGATTCTTTTCCTAGTAACTAAGCTTTGATACCAATTGTTAGAAATAGGGAATACTGAGAGCGGGGGTGAATCAGTATTCTACAAAATTTTACTTTTGCCCAATTATGGATATAATAGATTAACTTGATACTTACATAATAGAGTAAACTAAAGAACATGCATAACTGTAAAGAAAATAAACTCATAACACATTATTTGTTCTCGAGGAAACCCTGGCCAAGGGAAAACCCCAGTGGGGATGATATCCACAAAGTTCCACTAATCAAAAGTATCATGTTAAGGATGTTGACCTTGTTAGGAGCCTGTTACATATATATAGTGTCTCAGTCTTGATTAAGGGACTCTGGGCCTTGTTAGAAGCCTCAACCCTATGAAGAGTTGGTAGTACAAAATGAAATGATTACAAGATGAGCCCACTACCCAAACATGTAATGTACAATAATTCCTAATTAAGAAAAGAGGGCAAGGTACATAACTTTATACTGGTTTCTTTGACTTTCAAAAATTTGCATCAATATATTTCACATACATATGTTCATCTATAATTCATACATCTACTTCGCATTACATATGCCTTATATTTATACAAGTTATTAGGAATAATAACTTTTACAGTCGGCTTTACTAAACATAAAGTACTTAACAAAATACATTTTAACATGTGCTACCCAAGGTTTAATGTCTAGGATGTCATCCCTTTATATGATTAAGTCATTATTTTGATAAACAAAATAATCTCTTAATTATTTACCAATTCTATCTTCTTCTATGTCCTATCGGCTTTAACACTATCTCTAGCAATACTGCAATAACTCCTTTTGTACATGTCGTATAGACTCACACTCTTAGGTGAGTATTCAATATACATCATAGTATCCATGTTCAAGTGTGCAAGTACTAAAATTACTTCTATCAATGTCACCAATAAAAACTATCTAGTCACACTGGGAAAATGCTGCTCACACTTAGACAATTTTGCTCTTTGCTCTGTAATAATTTCTCTCTATCAAATGTGGTCTTCACATAGATCATATGTTTGCATAATGACAACATCTAGATATCTAACTCAGCCAAATTTCCAACAAAAAGGTACTTATACATTTGTTCATGATATTACTTATGATAAGAATGATGAGATGTGTAAAAAGTTTTTTAAAAGAAGTAGAGAATGAATCAGGCTTAGAGATAAAAGGTTTGAAATTAGAAAAAGGTGGAGAGTGTTAGGAATGGGAACACTGAGAGGGGGACCAGTGAATTAGTGTTCACTATAATTTAACTTTTAACTTTAATCTGAATATTGAATTATAAATTCTTAAGTACTGAATTAAACATTCAAATAAACATGAAACATGAAATCAACACATGACACCAATATGGTTATGGGGAAACCCAAATAGGTAAAAACCCCAGTGGGACTTGATACCTAGTAATATTTTGCACTAGAGTTTTGTGATCCTTGTTAGAAGATCCTTTACCTTGTTAGGAGTAGCTTTACAATGCTTTAAGTATAGTAGACCTTGTTAAGGGTCAGACCCTATTAGGGGAGTGGACTCACTATCCTAGAGCTCATTGTTCAAATGATGAAGCCTACAACCTTCTGAGATCAGATACATACTATATTTGTAGGTGAACTATTGCTGTGACACTGCTTGTCAAATCAGTTCCTTTGGTGCGCTAATGCTTTGACCTCTAGGAAAGCTCTAATACATCATATGCTCTCTTTGCATACCTCTACTCTGCTTCACATAAATTTCATACAACTTCCATACCAAATACAATGGGTGCATCTCATATTTATAAGCTCATATAAACAAAATAATTAGGTCAGCCCTATAACTAATTACAAACAAAACTTCCAAATGAATTGGCTTAAGAGTGCTTAGAATTATACATATACATATGTCAGCAACCTAAATACAATGGGCACATAGCCCTTACAACATTAAAATATAATTGCAAACCAAAATAGTCACTGTCAACTCCATGCTCTATTCTCTACTGGCACACACTGGCTATGCAACTTCAATTGACTGTAACTTTCACATCTTTGTAGATTTACTTATGCACTCTTAGAATTAGCATAAGTAATGTCTAACAACCTTAACTTCTAGAGTGCATACCATAATTCATCTGTACACACATGTGCTAATGCTTTGAGTCTCTAGTGCTTTGTATGTTGTCCAGTCTTCAACACTTAATTGAATTCAAATCTTTATACTTAGTGCACTGACTCCAAACTGCTATATGACTTGGTTTCCATAATGAAAACTCTATATCTAGTCATATAATTTAGGATAGACAACTTTCCAAAAATCTCCCCCTTTTTCATTGATGGCAACAAAGGAATGTGGCCAAGTCTCTAACTGTTCCTTTACACAAAAACATTTTGTCTTCTATACATTTACATACTCTTATATCTCCATATACATATATATACTCCAAATTCTATACAACTCCCCCTTTGACATTAATGACAAAGGTACGTCAAGAATTTTACCTATATACACTTACTGAGGGAAAAAATCTAGATATGCAATCTTTAGTTTTTGGATCTCCTTCTTCCAAAAGGTTATCAGAGAATTGACTATTTGTAGATGGATGCATAATGCATATTGAAGCTTCTCCATCTTCTCCAATTCTATGCTTGGAACTTGATTATAGGTTATCATAGTTGCATTAATCTCCTTTATGTTCTGACTGAGAATGTCTAGTGAGGGTGCAAGAGCATTCCTCAACTAAGTCTATCTAGACCTTATCTTCTCCATTTCTTTCTTTGCCTTCTCAATTATGTCTAACTAACCTTGATAGACATTGTTACACATATTTACATCAGTGGAAGTATCTAACACTAAAATCTTCACCTTCTCAATCATTGCCTTTGCATCTTTGATCTTCTTCAGATGTGCATTAGTGAACTTATCTTGATCCATGGATTCTACAATTACTTTCCTTCCTTGATCTACAAACTCCTTCAATGATGCCTAACCAAACTTAAGAGAGTTTAAGTCTAGTGCAAAATTACTCATTAGTTCATCCAGTCTCATCTTTAAGTACTTCTCCTCTGCCACTATGGTCGCAGATTCTTCTAGGCTTGAGAAATTGACTTTGAACTATGATATGACTATGCTCACATCATCCACCGAATGAACTTTTACTATCTTCTTATCCTCTGGCAGCAAACTGTTCAAAATATTTACTAATTCCACCAGGAGAGGATTTCACATTACTTGTTTCTCCTTAGCCTTCTCCATCACCAAGATGCTGAACTTAATCAGGTCTTCTTCCTTCTAAGAGTCCAAACTACTAGTGTCAGGTGTGAAACTTGACAACAATGCTGAGGAGGGAGTGATGGGAGTGATGTCCATCACCACTTGCTTCATCTTGACCAAATCAACAAAAGATTCATCTTTCTTTTCTACTTCTTTCTCACTAGAAATGTCTTCTATGATTATTTCTTCTTGCTGAGTGGGAGGGATATTGCTGCATAAGATTTCTACTTCCTCAGTGTTGAAAAATGCTTCCTCAAACTTGTCCAAGTCCTTATCAGTAGCCACCATGGCTATTTCCATATTATTTATGATAATTTTGATGTCTTTGGATGATCCTATCATGGGCACAGATTGATCTACTTCTGTTTGAGTTCTTTCTATGGGTGCTAAGTCCTAAGGACTTGTCATTGGTACATCAGTGAGCTCAGTCACTTTATCTTCCTTGTTGGGTGCATGAGTGATGGGTGTAGGAGGTGGTTTGATCTGTTGTTCCAATATCACTTTCTCAAATGTTTTTTCTATCTCCTTCATTATCAAATCATAGTCCTTGTTCATTATATATAGATTTTTCATCTTTTTTGTAAGGTGTGGCTTCACCAGATTCAATATAAGTGCTTCTTCATCTTTAGGACATACAGGCAGTCTATCTTCTAAAATTTTTTCTCTTATTCTTTGATCTTCCTCATTTTCTTGTCTCTTCTGGTGTTCTAAAATGTCCCATACATTATCAGGAATTTTAGTTTTCAATTCAAGAACTGTCTTCTTGAACTTTATCATAGGCTTGATAATCATTCCATGAATTTCTGACTTATCAATCCCACTATATCATTCATAATGTTTCCCAAATTGATCAATTCTGCCCTCATCAATAATTCTAGTGCTCAAAACTTTAAGACTAGGACTGAATCCTACCTTAGGAGGTGCTAACTTATTTCTTCCTCTTGACCATTGGTTTATACTTTGGAGGAGTATCTTTGCGTACAGAAGGAGTATTGTCTTGTTTATCCTTCTGACTATCATCTTTTTTAATTTTTATCTTTTTCAACTTAGGATCTTCTTCTACTATTGCTGTTCCTTTCAATTCTAGGGAAATCTTCTCATCCTTTTCTCTATCAAGGTCTACTTGTGATACACTATGAATTCTTAATATCTCTGATGTGACCTTTGCAACCTTTCTTTTTGTTCCAACACTATTCAACTTACCATCAACTTCTCTAGTCTTTTCTTCATAGGTTCCCCACCTAGGTTCATTGTCATCCTTAGGTGCTGATAGTAGTACCTGTGCATAAGCTTCAAGAAATTTTTCTTCAACCTCATAGCCAAGTGGATGAATCCACTTAGTTCTAGGTTCCATAGCTTCCATACAAGTAGTATCAATCTCCACCATGAAGCATATTGTATCCTTATACTTCACGACAATTCTCTCAGGAATTCTATACCTCATCTCCATCCTTTCTCTCAGGGTCTTCCATTCCAAAGTGATGTAGTCTCTTAAGGTGATTTTTTTGGATGCCTTGTTTGATATTTGAGGCATGGTAGGAATGGACTTATCTAGATACAAGTCTGCTACTTTACCAACTATATGAAGGTACATATAGATGATTAGGGACCCAAACCTAAATACCTTAGTCTTGTCATGTTTGATAGCTTTGATATTGTCTATCAACTATCCATGCAATATCTCACACAAGTTGAACTCTCCATCTTCTTGCACAAGATGAATGGCTGCTAGAATAGTGCCTGCAAACACACTATTCATGCTGCTAGTATGATGAAATCTGTAACCCAATATCATTGATATCAACTTGATGTCTAGTTTCTCTATAGGCTCAATGGTCATGTCACGCTTATCACTTTTGGATTTACACACTTTCTCCACCATTTTCCTGACATCCTTACCCACAGGAAGGATGATGCCTGTCTTAGAGAGACCTGTCATCTCATGAATCAAGTCTCCTATGATTCTTATTGGTACATCTCCAATCCAAAACAAATCATCATGGATTCTTCTCAATAATATCTTTATCCATTCTTCCTCATAGAAATCATATGTCATGGCATATTCAACAATGGGGTGATCATTCCATTTGGTGTATTCATTTGTGAACATTTTATCTAGTTTCAACATTATGTTCATGTGCACTCTCAATTGATCCTATCTAATAGGTTCCTTCTTACAATGAATGTAATCCCTTATGTCTTCTACATGGATGACGCCCATCGACATGTGGAAAAATGCTCCCTCTTAATCATCTAGGGTTGATTTAAATGGATGCCTTTTGAAAACATATTGCTTCTTCTCAGCAACATCAAAAACAATAGGAGTGGCCATGACTTGTTTGATATTCACTTTCCAAAGGATCTCTGAGATGCTCTAATAGCTTTCGAACTGGCGCAATGAGCTAGGGTTTCTTGCAACCGATCAAATACACTAAAATCATTGATAACTTAATCTCCAACTCTTCACAAGGATTTCCACAGCTCAATCTACTCTCTAATTTCTCTAAGTATGAATGCAATGAGTAAAAAACCATCTTTTGTGTACTTAAAGTAAGAAATTCACCATTAATGCAGCTCACATAAACCAGGCTATCACTTCAAAATTTCAAACTTGAGTTTCGCTAACAATCAGCATGTGTGCTCTTGCAAAAAGGTTCCAATACATGCCAATAGCTTAAGTCCAAAGGTGCATACTCTAATGATGAGTATACCAGCCACACAGGGGTCTAGAGCTAAATTAGCTCCTCCTATAACCCTAAGGGCCATTCATGTAGATGTAGAGGGTGTGTCCACTAGGGATGCATCCAATACATTAACATCAACATTTTCCTTCTTTCCATCTAACCAAATCATGCTTCCATCTTTTGATGCCTTCATAAACTTGAATTCTTCTTTAGGATTCAAAATAGGTTCTTCAGCATTTTTAGGGCTTTCCTAACCTTGCGTCCTTGATCTACAAAACTTTGAGATATGTCCAGCCTTGTTATAGGTGTGACAAATCACTGGAGGTCTATTATTCCTTGATGCATTTACATGAGTCACCATTCTACATTATTTTTCTATATGACCATTATAGTTGCATATCTGACATGTAACATTTTGAGAACTTCTTACATTGGTCTGATTACAATTTCTTTGATCATGCTGCATCTTGTTCTTCTTACTAGTCTTTCAATTTATTACTCTATGACCAAATCTATTACATGTATAACAATAACCATTAAAAGGCTTTACCTCTGTACATTTTCTTGCAATGTGTCCATGCTTTTTACATGCAAAACATGTGCATTCAATAGGCTTGTGCTCATTTTTAGGAGGACTACCATTGTCTTTGGTTTGATCTTTAGTCTTCTCAATATCAGTAGATTCTTCTTGTGTATCCTTTCTTGATCGCATCTTATTAATCTAATTTTGTGCTTCATTGTATCCAATATAGCTAGTGTCTCCTTTGACTCTTCTTGCATACAACTGAGATTCTATCAAATCAGAACTAGTGTGCAATTTGACAATGTCATTCTTTGCATCTTTCAATTCAGACTCCAATCTTGCTTTGCAATTCTTTAGATCCAAGATTTCCAAATTTTCTTCCCTTAACTCTTCATTGAGTTGAAGGTTATCCTTTACTTGTTCATTGTAGACATCTTGATTGTTCATCATTTTGTCATCAAGTTCTTCAAGATGACTCACTAAGGATGCATTTTCTTCATTCAACTTCTTGACTTTTTCAAGATCACTGTTAGAGCATCCCTTCAAATCCTTTCTTAGTCTCTTGATAACTAATTGAGCATCATTGACTTTTTCTTTTAGTTTTTCAATTTCTCTTTCTGAGTTGTCTAGGTCTTCAAGAGCTACTTCAAGATTCTTCTTCAAATCTTCTTTGCCCATGATCTCCTCAAGTAGTTAAAATTCTTTGGTGAGGATGAAAGCTCTGATACCAATTGTTAGGAATGGGAACACTGAGAGGGGGTAGGGTGAATCAGTGTTCATTGTAATTTAACTTTTCACTTTAATCTAAATACTAAATTATAAATGCTTAAGTACTAAATTAAACATTCAAATAAACATGAAACATGAAATCAACACATGACACCAATATGGTTACGGGGAAACCCAAATAGGTAAAAACCCTGGTGGGACTTGATACCCACTAATATTTTGCACTAGTGTTTTGTGATCCTTGTTAGAAGATCCTTTATCCTGTTAGGAGTACCTTTACAATGCTTTAAGTATATTAGACCTTGTTAAGGTTTGGACCCTATTAGGAGTCTTTTACAATGATCCTTGTTAGGGCAGTGGACTCACTATCCTAGAGCTCACTACTCAAATAATGAAGGCTACAACCTTCTGAGATTAGATACACACTATATCTGCAGGTGAAATATTGCTATGACACTGCTTGTTAGATCAATTCCTTTGGTGCACTGATGCTTTGACCTCTAGCAAAGATCTAAAACATCATATGCTCTATTCACATACCTCTACTCTACTTCACATAAATTTCATACAACTTCCATACCGAATACAATGGGTGCATCTCATATTTATACGCTCATATAAAAAAATAATTAGGTCGGCCCTATAACTAATTATAAATAATGCTTCCAAATGAATTGGCTTAAGCATGCTTACAAGTATACATATACATATTTTGGAAACCTAAATACAATGGGTGCATAGCCCTTACAACATTAAAATATAATTGCAAACCAAAATAGTCACTGTCAGCTCCAAGCTCTATTCTCTACTGGCACACACTGGCTGTGCAACTTCAACTGACTGTAACTTTCACATCTTTGTAGATTTAATTATGAACTCTTAGACTTAGAATAAGTAATGTTTAACAACCTTAACTTCCAAGGTGCATACCATAATTCATTCGTACACATGTGCACTAATGATCTGAGTCTTTGGTGCTTTATATGTTGTCCAGTCTTTAACACTTAACTTAATTTAGATCTTTATAATTAGTGCGCTGACTCCAAAATGCTATATGACTTTGTTGCCATAATGAAAAATCTATATCTAGTCATATACTTTAGTATAGACAAATTTCTAATAAAGAGTTCAATTCATATTTCCAAGAGAATGGAATATACATAAAGACATCTACTCCTAGGACTCCACAATAGAATGGGATAGCAAAGTGGAGGAATAGAACAATACTAGATGTTTCTAGGACAATGATTCTTGAATGAAATATATCTCATGTGCATTGGAGAGAAGTTGTTGGGACAACAGTGTACACATTGAATATAAGTCAAATCAAAGAAGGTACAAGTAACATACCTTATGAATTATGGTTTAATCATACTCCTACTGTAAAATATTTCAAAATATTTGGTAGCAAATGGTATATCAAGAGAGATGATGAGATAGGGAAATTCTATGCTAGAAGTAATGAAGGAATCCTTCTTGGTTATTCTACTAAAAGAAAGGCTTATAAATGTTCTTATCTAAGATTGAGAAAGCTGATTGAAAGCAATAATGTGAGGATAGATGAAAAAGAGAGAATGTATGATTACAATCAGAATACAAAAGTCAGGGAAGTTTCTACTATAGATGAGGAAGAATATGTTAGGATAGATTGTGAGAATGAGATTTTTGATGATGGCACAAATGAAGTTACTAAGATTCCTAAACCAAATATTTCTAATGCTATTGGAATTATGGCTAGATATCAGGAAGATCCTAAAGAGTCACACCTAGCTACTATGAAAAGGATACTGAGATATCTAAAAGGAACAATGGAATATGGATTATGGTATGATAATGATGACTTTGTGATTCATGATTATACTAATACTGATTGGGCATGAAACATTGATGATAGGAAGCATACTAATGGAGGAGAATTGTTGGAACTATTAGATGTTGTTGCTGCAATTAATTTCACTTAGATTATTTGGATAAAACAAATGTTGAAAGAAGCCTTTAAGTATCTCAGAGGTATTATTGGGGTGAAAACCCCTCCTTGTGAGAATTAAATGATGCAGTGATGCATCAGTCCAAAGGCATTCAAGGCTCTATCTTATTTTTGACTTGATTTTTGGATCTACTCCTCAGGGGGAGTGATCATTGAAAGCTTACAAAATACATTTGGATAATTTAGCACCTGGTTGATGAAGATAATTGGTGGATAGATATGAATAAATTTGGTGGCTTATAGCACCCTTTGTCATTATTTTAAAAGGAGGAGAGATACTATGAGAAAATCCCTATTGTATGGGGAGATTGTATGGAGATATACTATGACTAGATAAGGAGAGACACTATGAGAAGTTGTACTATGAAAGTACTGATTGGTTACTATATTTTGGGTTGATGTATTTTGGGTTGATGGATTTTCCCATATGTTGACATCAATACAAAAGGAGGAAATTATTGGATGTTGTTGATGTGGAATTAATAATGCATTCATTCATGTTTTGTCACTGATGTCAACATATGTTTTTGAGAGGAAGATAGACTGGTAATTATAGTTCATGACTATTGTAAGGATGATTCTGGGCATGTGAACTAGGGTTTATGAACAATAAGTAGTTGTGATCTTATATCTAAGATCACATGATATAATGTTTTGTATTGGATGAGTTATAAATGTTTTGGTGAAGACTCGTCACTGGACTGTAACAGTGAGAAATGAGAGAGTTAGTCTCTATGTTTCTAGTATATCTTCCAAATGATATGGATTCAAGGTATGTCAGCTTGAGGGATGATAGACAAGGTACTGAAGGATGTTCATTTGTTAGTGCAAGGTATGGAATTCTTGGTGATGTTAGCTATGTTGTGTGATCTAGAGAAGACCTATTTGAAAGCCAACTTACAAGGTGTAGCATGCATTTGTTTTGGCAAATGTAAAATAAGGATGCCAATCCTTAATTGTTGTAATGGAATAATTATACTTGTTATAGGTACCATGTATATCTTAGCAAGATTTTATATAAATGTTTATAATTAGGAAAGCCTAATGGGCCAACCTGATCATGTAGAATGTAATAGGGTATGTATGTAAGGTCTTTTCTTTTTGAAAAAAAAGGAAGAATGAATGAGATGTATGTGATATAAAGGAGATTATGAAAGTTATGAGCTTGTGTATGTTGGATGTAGAGAAGAGGATTATTGGTGTACTTCATTAGAACTAATCAAGAAAAGATAGTTGATGTTGGAAGTTCAAAAAATTATGTATTTATTCATATACACTTGTGTTATGAACAAAGAGTTCTGAAGGTGGATTTAACCTTCTTTGGGTAGTGAGCCCTCCCTTTCTTCTTGACTCCTAACAAGGTCTTTCCTCTAACAAGGACTATGTACTATAATGATTCAATAAGGTCCTAACAAGGCTAGATCTTCTAACAAGGATACCATACTCTTAGTACATCATTTTTGGGTGCTAATTCCCACTGGGTTTTTACCTTTAAGAGTGTTTCCCTGACACCAAAATATTATCTTATTATGTTGGAATTTATTATGTTCATTAGATTTTATATCACTGATACTTAAAGTTTAAAGTTTAGTAATCTATCATACAACTGATTCACCCCCCCTCTTAATTGTATTATGGATTGCTATTCCTAACAAAACATCCATCAAACAAACCCTGAAAAAACTAAGTTAAAATGCTTTGGCAGCTAGTTTTGGCCTTTCAAACCTTTAGGGGTATGTGACCTCTAAAAAGGGCAAGAGGCTAAAATGTTGAAAAGAACCTTTCAGATGTTGGTGATTTGATGGTGTGAAGTTTTTAGATTTCGGTGACTCAATGGTGCAAAGTTTTCAGATTTCTACGATTTAGTGGTGTGAAGTTTTTAGGGTGTGAAACCTCTAAAACACCAAAAAGACTTAGCTAATTTTTTGATGGAAGAACCCTCTCTGATATTTCAAACTGTGAAAGTCCAAAAAATTTAGGGCCGAATTGCCAAAAACCTAGTTTTGGGGTTAGACCTTGAAAATGAGCTCTAAAATGAGTTTGACCATGAACTTGAGGCTAAGGGGTCAAGGGGGACAACCCTATGACCCCAAAGAAGAAAAAAAAAGGAAGACTCACTAAAACCCTAGTGACACAACCCACTAACTAAGAAAACTGAAACAAACCAAAACCTAAAATGAGAAAAGATAGAGGGAGAATGAAGAGATGAACCTAGAGGACGCTGAAGGATGAGAGGATCAAACAAAAGATGAACTAGCTGAGAAGCTAAAGATAGGCACATAAAAAAGCTCTAAAAATCCAATGGCTCATAGAAGACATAAGTGTAGAGAATAAGCACTTCACAGCCTTATATAGGCCATCGGTGAGGGTCACATCAGCCACCACCACTAATTAGCCTTTCAAGCTTTTCAGGGTCTCAAACCTCTGAAAGACTGAAAGGCTGATTCCCTTTGAGGAATCATACTTTCAGTGTTTCAGACCTCTAAAAGTTTGAAATCTTGACAATGTGCCAATTTTGTTGAAAATAATATTTTTGGCTTTTTGACCCTTTTGCACATGGGGGACTCTAAAAGTGTGAAAGGGAAAAACAAGATGAAACTAGACAAGAACAAAATAAGACTGACAATCAAAAACCTAAAACAAGCTAAAAAGAGGGGGGCTTTAGCCAAGTGGCCCAAAAGGGGAGTGTGGTTATGGAACGACAACAAATAGCCCCAACAAAATAAAGTGAAACAACCCAAGCATCCCGAAGTCATTCCATCATGAGATAATCCCATCTCATGGTGAGCCAGACACAAAAACCTTTGTCCATAGTGATTCTCCTATCATCATCAAGATCAAGAAAAATCTTTACATCCGTATCTAGTGTGTGTTTGTATGTGTTCAATTTTTTTGGAAATCCTTTACCATAAGTCTCTTGGGTTTTCAACCAATCATCATCAGGTCACTACCCACTAGTTTGAATTTGGCCAAAAGTTAATTTAAACTTGCTCTACTGCCAGGCAAGCATTTATAGCCCTGGTAGAGGTTGCTAAAATCACCCTTCCCCTTCCTGTCTTATAGATGAGCTTTGTTCAAAATTTTAAACTTATTTGGAGGACTCTTAGACTCAACGTGTCTTTGATTGAAACTGAGCTTCTCAAATCATTGTGTTCTAGATAATTTGTTCCTCCTTTGTGCAAACTTTGGTACTTTTTGGTGAACTAAGGCAGCGATTAGACTATGCTACCTTATTTTTTGTACTCCTTATTTGTTCTTATCAATCTATTTTATTTTTTGGGAAACTTGGGCAACACTTAGACTATGCTACCTGGGTGTTTGAGCTTTCCTCTTTGTTGATCTTGTCTTTATGAGTTCCTCCCTTTTTCTTTCTTTCTCTTTTCTTTTAGTTTGTGTTCGAGATGGGAGAGGGTTTTGAATTTTGACCTCCTTTGTGACCATGGGCATTACTCAATTATGAAGAAAATCCTATCCAAGAGACTCCTAGTCCAAGATCCTTTTAAATTTCATTTAGTGTTGAGGATGGTTTGTTCTGATGAGTCCATTTGAGAAGTCTGAGAGGAAAAAACCTCACTTCTGACCTTTATCTTTGGCTTTCTATAAGAAAAAACTAAATCCAAAGGTTTGACAAAGGAAGACCCTCATCTTTTGTCGCGACTACTTGGTGTAGATCATTAAGCTCAAGAGACACATACCCCCTAAAAGATGCAAATTGACAAACCTAAAGAAAGGACACAAAAGACAAGACCTTAAAATAAAAGAATATACAAGAAAGATCAAAGGTCTTTCAAGACCCAAAGTAATGCTTTGGAAACTAGTCATTGATGGGAAATGGGACCAATTAACCATTAAGAGAACTGATTCTGAAAGTGTTCTCTCCTAGAATTTCTACAATCTGGAAAGGGCCTATCTAAAAACATTAAAATTTGGTGTGGCTACTTGGTTTTTCTTTTTCTTTATCCCACACCAAAAATAGATCAGAAATCCTAAAGGCTTTTATCATTTCTCTTTGGTGAAACCAAGGCTTTATAACAACTTGATGTTTGGCCACATGCTCTAAAGCCATGGTTATGTTTTCATCTAGATCCAATAGGTTCATGATGCGAATCTACACCCGATCCTCACCTTTAATGTATTGATCCATGAATCTCAAAATTGGTATTTTCAGGTTCATAGGAAAAATGAGTTACATGCCATAGACCAATTGGTAGGGAGAAGTCCCTAAATCATTTTTTATTCTCACCCAGTCAGTCCACAAGGTGTTTAACTGAGTGTGCCAATACTGAGGGTTATCATCCAAAAGGCATTTGATTATTTTTGTTAAGTTCTTATTTGTTAATTCGGAAACCTTATTCCCTTGCAGATAATCATTGGATGAAAATATGAGGATTACCTAATTTTCAAAGGCCCATTGAATGAGGGATGTAGATAAAAAATAGGGAGCATTGACACATACCAGAAAGAAAGTCATACCAAACTGTGTGATAATGAACTCCTCTAAGAACTTGGTTACCACCTCTGTGGTCCAATTTCTTAGAACTTCTACCTCTGTCCATCATGTGAAATAGTGAGTTACAATCAGTATGTACCTATGTCCTACAGAAGGAGGGTTAATCATCCCTAAAAAATCTATCCCCCATTGGGAAAATGGACGTACCTTATAAACTGGTTGTAAGTGCATTGCCAAATGTCTCTTGTGAATAGTATTAGTTTGACAAATGCAACATATATGCATGTTCTTGTGTGTGTCTTTGAACAAGGTTAGGTAGTAATAACTAGATCTTAATATTTTATGGTTTGTGGCTTTAGCTAACCCATGTCCTATGCCATACTTATCATGAGACTCCATGAGAACTTTCTCAGCTTCTGTCTGATCTAAACAATGTAGGTAGAGACCATCGTAATTGTGCTTGTAGAGCTTTCCATTTTTTACTATATAGGATCCACTCTTATTCCTCAAGGATCTCATCTAAGAATCATTCAATCCTTCTAGGAAATGGTTTTGGAGTAGGTAGTGGATGATATCTTGATACCACACATTAGTGACTATCCCTTCATTGGTGTATACTTGTCACACTAAACCTTGCTCTATTTATACCATCATTTTGGTGAGTCATTGACCGCTCACCAACTTCAACTACTAAATTTTGATGTCAAACTCCTATATTATAGCCATCCACTTCCCCCTTCATTCTCCTAGTTCATTTTGCATTAACAAGGACTTGACCACCGGATCGGGAATAATAGCGATGACCTTACTCCTAAGGATGTAATGTCTAAACTTCTTGACAACCTTTCCCAATGCAAAAGATTATTTGTCAAGATTGGGGTAATTAAGTTCAACATTTTTTAGAGGAAAACTCATGAAATCTATTGGTCTCTCATCTTCCCCTTCCTTCTTTTTGGTGAGGATTCTAGCACATGAATATTTTGATGCAAAATAGTAGACTTTGAATGGCAGAAGGTAGTCAGAGCTAACTAGAATCAGAGCGGTAGTGATGGACATCTTAATCTCTTCAAAGGCTTCTTTAGCTAGAGAATTCCATTCAATCTTAGTATATTTTTTCAACATGTCATTCAATAGATGTACTATCTCTCCAAACCCAGTGATGAACTTGATGAAGTTGATCTTTCCAAAGAAATACTTTAGCTCCTTCTAGCTATTCAGAGGGACCAATTTGAAAATAGCCTCGAGTCTTTCAGGATTGATTGAAATGCCTATTTTAGATATGATGTGTATGAGGAGTTTTCCTTGGTTTACCCCAAAGACACTTCTTGGGATTTAGTGAAATTCCATAACGTCTACATCTTTTCAATGTGGTCCACATAGTTTCTAGAGAATACTATGAGATCATCCATATAAATAACAATACACCTGTTGACCAGGCCTTTAAATGCCTCATCCATAGCTCATTGGAAAGTTTCTCCCACATTGATCAAATGAAATGACATACAATAGTAAAAAAATGTACCCCACTTTATTGTGAAAGTTGTATTAAGGTGGTCTTCTTCTTTTACCATAACCTAATTATACCCACACTAACCATCAAGGAAAGATGTCATCTGGGAGCCATTTACCACTTGCAAAACTTCATCAAGGGATGGTAGTGAGTAGTTATTCTTTTAAGAAGATCTATTCAAATTCTAGAAGTCCACACAGATCTGAACTTCCCCACTTTTCTTTCTTACCAAGATGAGATTTTCTACCCAAGTCGAGTGTCGAATAGGAAAGATAATATTTTCATTGAGAAAATTTTGTACATCCTTCTAGATTACTGGCTCAATCACAAGGTTCACCAACCTCTACCTTTGGCAAGAAGGTTTAGCATCTAGGTTTAATGGGATGTTGTGTATAATGACAAAAGAATCATAGGTTTTTAAGTCTTTGTAGCTCCAATCTATGACATCTTTGTACTCCGTGAGTAACTCTACCATCCACCCTTCTTCCTTTATTGTGCCAACTTTTCTAATATGAACATCCCCAAGTTTAAGTTATGTCCCTAGATTGTAGAGCTTGTAGTCATCACCTCCTACCACTGGTGTCTTCCCCCTTCACAAGCATGTTTTTCTTTGTCAAAAATTCTTTCTAGGGCTACCATTCCTTTTGTGATGGAGTTAGTCTTTAAGTTTAAAATCCCTAAATCATCTGATTCTTCTATTCCCTCTTCTTCTTTGTCAATGTTTTGTTTTTCAAAAACCCCAGCACTCATGATGAATTCCAATATCTATTGGTCATATTGGTATACCTAGAAGTTTGTGATATTATCTAGGATGGTTGGCACATCCACCAACTCAATGGAGAATTTCTTCAGTTTAGACTTTTCCAATGGGTGTAAGAAACTTGTTGATACTGCCAAATCATTAGCGACAATATTCCTTCTTCTTGGGACCCTCCAGATATTAAACACTTAAAAGTATTTAATAAAATCCCACACATAGTTATGGTATGAGGCCAGTCACTTATTAGTGCATGAATACTAGCTCTTGATCTTTTTGACTACCAATTATGAGTCACCTTCAATGAACAAGGCTTTTACCTTACTTTCATGTGCCATGAGGAGACCTCACACTAGCACCTCATATTTAGTAACATTGTTGGTGCAGTGAAATTGTAACCTATAAGTAGCATAGTATGAACCTCCTTGGGGATTGATCAATTTGATCCCAACACCAACTCCTTGTTTACATTTAGAGCCATCAAACCTAAGTTTCCACACAAGGTAACTCTTGTGTGAAAATGGTTTAGCTTGGGCTTCCCTTGCAACTTCCAAAAGATGCATGCTAATTTGGGGTTTAGTGGGGTTTCTGGTGGAGATAGGCTCTCTATGATTGGGACCTCCATTTTCCCTACATCTAGGATTTCCCTTGTGAAGATGGGGACCCATTTCATCCTTTGTTCTCCTTTCACATCATGCCATACTTCATGACATGGAGGCAAAAACATGTCATCAAAGGAGCTCCATTCCTCTTGTATTGGGAATTCTATTGCAGGGACCTAAGGTCAATCAAAATGAGAAGGCCCATCACCACTTGAGTGTTTTGTTTCCCTTTTCACAAGCTTAGATAGGTATGACATTTGGTTCATTACTTGAATTATTGTGCCCTAGAAATCTTGGCATTCAAACTCTGAATGACTCACCTGGTGCAAGCGACAATATCTTGGCAACATCATTATGTTTGGATCAATATCTTGGCCAAGATGTTTCATGTTCTTCATCATATTTCCTACAAAATCCACATGGATCTCCTCTCCTATTTGACTATACACCAAATCTTGTACATGTCTATCATTTGTATTTTCTTCTTCTATGATGTGAAATGTTAAAATCCTATTGAATTGATACACCCCTAGATTAGCTTGTGAGAATAGGACTTCATTTGTAAAATTGTATTCAGATATCATCTCCTTGAGTTTTTGTTTGACATCAATCTAGATTTGATTATTGATTCCCTTCCAAGGTAGTCAAAGTTGAGTGAAGTCTATGGAGAACCAACCTCTTGAAGACCTAGTCCATTCTCTACTAAGTAACATGTCGTATATTTTTGGGATGTTCACCACATGTGTGTCTATGCAATCTTGGATCCTAGGGTCAATGGATAATTGTATGCATGTATCCTTTATGACCCTAATGACTTTGAACTCTATTCTGTCAAGCTGGATCACAACCCTATTCATTGGTTAAGGGTTCATCCCTAGCTTTTGGCATAAGGATAGTGGCATGACATTACATGAAGCCCCTGAGTCAATCAGATAGTTGTGTAGGTTCTTTCTAAAGATCTTTAGGCTAAGCAAGAATGGGGGTACTTCTACCTAATATCTAAACATGGTTGGCATTGCCTTGGTTGTATTGACGTTTGATGAATTTCTAGCATTGTTTCTAAACAAGACCAATTTAGAATGATCCAGGGACCTTAGGAGAGCTTCTCTTTATGACAAACAACTTTGTAACATGTTGTACATTGACATATTAGCTTTAACTCTCTTTAGTTCCTCTAGTGAACTATACTTTTCTATGGCTCAAACTAGATACTTCAACATGGTAGGCTGGTGTTGTGCTATTGGAGAAATAGAGGCACCAAGACCCCTAGGAGCTTTAGGGTTATTATTATCTTGTGGTTCTAGTGGAGTGGGTTGCATTCCTAGGGGAATACCATTAGTTAGAGGTTCTATTATGCTCCTTAGCTTATGATTTATTCTATTTTTATTCTAAAAAGCATGGATCTTAGAGTACTTAGGCTAACTCTATTGTTTAAAAGGAAAGACAAATTCCTCTTTAGTTATGCTATTGGTAGGACCTCCCCATATAATTGGGTCATAAGAATTGAAGACCATGGCACTGAATTGGGTCTAGGAGTT
The DNA here is from genome assembly GCA_027943335.1 of Chamaecyparis obtusa. Classification (NCBI taxonomy): domain Eukaryota; kingdom Viridiplantae; phylum Streptophyta; class Pinopsida; order Cupressales; family Cupressaceae; genus Chamaecyparis; species Chamaecyparis obtusa. The sequence continues at coordinate 1,090,571 of BSBK01002333.1, forward strand.
ATCAGGATCCTAGCTCTATTGATTGCTGAAATCTCCCTTGTATTCATTGTCTAATTGATGCATGTCGGGGGCTTGAGTGAAATTTACATTAGATGAGCTAAAGGCATTGGCATTGTCAGAGGGTATGCTACCATTTTTGGGATGTGTCTTCCATGCCTAATTAGGTCATTTCTAGCCAAACAGTTTGTCTTGAGAATTTTTCCCATAACCTCCATTATTGTTGTAATTTCCATAATTATGGTTATGATTTTGAGGATAGGTGTTTGAGGTAGTAGCTAGTCATTGGTAGTTCCCTTGGTTTTGAGGTGGATTAAGCTTCATCCTGGTGATCTCACTTATTAGCCGGGAAAAAGTCTTTTTCATGGAATCAAACTTGTTCCCTAAAACATGGTCAAGCTCATTCAAGATAACAACCTTTTGTTTGCACAGGGCTTCCTTATGTGCATTGTACTTGAGATATGTGATGGAAAGTGGTGGGGTAGTGGTGAATGGGGTCGGTACCAGATTAATTTTTTGGATATGATGCCCTAGGGGTTGATTGTGTACTGTGAATGGACCAATCATGGTAGTGTTCCCTAAACTGAATGAAACACCATACTTTCCACCTACTTGTGGATCCATTTGTTGGGTTAATGTGATGGCTTCATTACAAACTTTCTCTAGAGTATCAATGTCACCTAGGGGAAACCTCTTTATAAATATGGAAGTTAATAGATCCAAGGCCCTCATGTATACTTGTATGGTAGCCCCTTTAGGTATAATTTAAGGAGCTTCCAATCTCTAGTACATCTTGTGGAAGTGGTGATTGAACATGGAAATCAGTTTGTTATGGTCTTTCCTCACCGAGATGAATTGATGGTGAAGATTTATTGGATCCACGTATAGCTTCAATTGATTGAGGAATTTCATTACAAATTCTCCCCATGTTGAGATGGATTTCAGTGACAAGTTCAAATACCAATTATATGTGAACACCCCCAATGTGTAGGGGAAAAAGTGGTGCATGATGTCTTGATGTGAAATCTCCTTATGATTACATAATTCCTTGAAGGCACAAATGTGTTCTTCCGCTATCTTGGATTCCCCATAGATGAAGCGTCGACAAAATTTCTTGGGGTTTTTGGGAAGCTCATGGAGCTTTCCTTGTAGAGCTAATGTAGAACTTTGTGCATTCACAAAAAATTCCATTTGAGCTAGTTGTGGAGTAGCAACTAGTAGGGTAGTGATGTGTGGAAATAGAGGAAGATGATTCAAGGGAGGATATGGAGAGGGGCTAGAGGCACACCCTAACTAGATCCACCTTCTAGGGATCACATGCAGAAGAAACAAACACACAAGTGAGAGAGAGAATGTAGAACACTTCATATATTAACTTAAATATGATTCATACATGCCACATTGTAAGGCCTTCCTAATTTATGCCACATATTACAATTAAGTACAAAAGTCCTCCAATATGTGAGGATCTATAAATAATCTCTAATCATAATCTTCTATCTTATATCTCTCAACTTCATCCCAAACCTCTAACCAAACAACTACATTTATACAACAGGTTATGAAAAAACTTGACCTTCATATCCACCATCAACATTAGGAACAACCAAATCTAGGTCCACACACTTCCCAATGATAGATACCATCATTAAATCTATGACAAAAATGAATTGCAAGAGTCTTCCTCTAAAGAAATCTAAAATAAACAACTTAGTAAGAAAGGGTAACTGAGCATGAAACAAGCATCGCCAAGTGCTAGGGAAATTCACCGAGCACTAGAGAGAGAATTGACCAACACCAGTAAACAAAGGAATCCAAGCAACACCAAACCAACTCCGTCAAAGAAGGAACCAAGCAACATAGGAAAACACAAACATGTTTTTGGTGACATGGGATTGCCAAGGACCTGAGATGCTCCTACATCAAACACTTGGGGTTATTTGAAATGATTCTCAAAATCATGAAACAGGTATGATTTGATTGGAATCCAACTTAGATTTTGAAATCCATGAACTATCTTCAATCAGTCTATTCTTCCACTTTACTAGATATTCCATATACTATTTTCCTCTTGTACTTTTACCAATTCTTTGCTCCAAATTTTTTTCAAATTCTTCTATCTATTTCTTAGGATAATCATTTGATACTATCATCTCTTCCTTTTACTCATGGTACTCATACAAATCAAAAATATTGAAAATAGGTGATATATCCATGTCATTAGGTAACTCAATCTCACAAGCATTGCCACTGTCAAATTTCTTCAAAATCTTACAAGTTCCAAACTTCTTCATTTTTAGCTTCCCATATGTTCCAATAGGAAATCTACCTTTCTTCAAATGAACCATGACTTCATCACCGACTACAAAAGTCTTATGTCTTCTTGATCTATCAGCTCTGTCTTTGTATTTTTTATTACTTTTCTCCAGCTTATATTTCACTTCTTCATGTAATGTCATCTTATACTCAGCAAACTTTACTCCTTCAGAACTTCTCTTTCTTTCATCAATAGTGTCTCTCAAATCTGATATACCTATCGGTTGCATGCCTTTTACAATCTCAAAAGGTGTTTTTCTAGTACTCCTATTCATTGAATTATTGTATGAAAACTCTACTTGTGCCAACAAAGAATCCCAATTACTTAGTGTATCTCCAACTAAACATCTCAAAAGATTTCCCAAACTTCTATTCACAACTTTTGTCTTTCCATTAGTCTATGGGTGAAATGTAGAACTATATTTCAACTCGGTGCCAAACTTTCTCCAAAGGGTCTTCCAAAAGTATCCAACAAATTTCTTGTCTTAGTCAAATATAATACTCCTCGATAATCCATGCAATCTGACAATTTCCTTAAAGAAAATATCTACTATATGTACTACATTTGATGTCCTCTTGCAAGGTATAAAATGTGCCATCTTAGAAAATCTATCAACAACAACAAATATAGAATCATTCCCTCTTATTGTCTTCGATAGGCCAAGAAAAAAATCCATATTGATGTCAATCCAAGGTTTTCTAGGAACATAAATCAGTGTATACAATCTAGTATTCTGACTTACTCCTTTTGTAACTTGACAAATTCCACAACTTTTCATAAATTTATGAACATCTTTATACAACTATGGCCAAAATTATCTCCTTAAGCAAATTCAATATTTTATCAACACCAAAATGTCTAGCCAAACCACTACTATGTTTCTTTTTTATCAAATTAGTTCTCATTGGTCCTCTTAGTATACACAACTGGATACCTTTAAACAACATACCTTCTTGGATGAAATATTCTTCCCATTTAGTACTCGGTTGATCTTGAATAGGTTCTCTGCACTTTCTCCATGGCTCAAAAAAATTAGGATCAAATTCATAAGAATCTCTCATGTCATCAAAGCCAAGAACTTCAATTTTCATCTTGGTCATCAAAGATCTCCTTCTACTCAATGCATCAACAACTCAATTAGTGACTCCACTCTTATGCTTTATCACAAATGTATAACTCTACAAATACTGAACCCATTTCATATGTCTCCAATTCAACTTATTCTGACTACCCAAATAATGTAAAGTTTTATGATCGGTATACAACACAAATTCACTTGGTATCAAATAATGTTTCCATTTCTTGAGTGCTTAAACAATAGCATAGAATTCTTGATCATACACAAAGTATTTCTATTTTGCATCATTCAACTTTTCACTAAAGAAAGCAATAGGTTTACCTTCTTGATGTAATACAACTCATATTGCACTTCCACTTTCATTACATTCCACTTGAAATACCTTACTGAAATCAAGCAATGCCAAAATAGGAAATTCAACAACCTTCTACTTTAGAGTCTCAAAACTTTTATCATGTCCACGTGTCCACTTGATTTCTCTTTTATTTCCTCTCATAGTCTCATTCATAGCATTACAAATTGAACTGAAATTCCTAATGAACTTTTGGTAAAAACTTGCCAAACCATGGAATGATCTTACCTCACTAGCATTCTCAGGTGTAGGCCAATTAAAAATAGCTTCACCCTTTTTAGGATCCATCTTCAAACCATCAGCTAAAACCACAAATCCCAAATACACAATCTCCTCCTTCATGTATGAACACTTTTTCAGATTTATCAGCAACTTTTCTTCTTTCAACCTCTACAATACTTGTTTAACATGCAACAAATATTCTTCTCTGGTCTTACTGAATATTTGAATATCATCTAGGTATACAATCATAAATTTAAACAAGAGTTTCTTCAAAACTTCATTCATCAACCTTATAAAAGTACTCAATGCATTAGTTAAACCAAAAGGCATAACCAACCACTCATAAAAACCTTCTTTTGTCTTGAAAGAAGTCTTCCATCATCACCTTCTCTGATTCTAATCTGATTATACCCACTTTTTAAATCAATTTTGGTAAAATAATTTTCTACAGTCAAACTATCCATTATATCATCCATTCTCAGTATAGGAAACCTATATTTCATGGTTATATTGTTAATTTCTCTAGAATCCATACACATTCTCCATTCTCCATTCTTCTTAGGTGCTAATAAAAAAGGTACTACACAAGGACTCAAACTTTCTCTAATTAAACCTTTTTGTAATAGTTCTTGAATCTGTTAGTTTAGTTCCTAATTCTTGGTATGTGTCACCCAATGTGGTGCCTTATTCAGTAAACTAGCTCCAGGGATTAGATCTATACAATGATCAATGCTTCTCTTTGGTGGAAAACCATCAGGTACTATTAGGAATAGGAATACTGATAGGGGGGGTGAATCAATGTTCACTATATCTTTACAATTTCTTAACTCTTGAATCATAAATAAGATAAAAAATCACAACACATAACACCAATATGGTTATGGGGAAAACCAAATAGGTAAAAACCTCAATGGGAATTAATACCCACTAATAACTGCACTAGTGTTTTATGATCCTTGTTAAAAGATTTGCAACCCTATTAGGAGTTGTTCTTTACAATGCTTTTATTGTAGTGACCTGGTCAAAGGTCAGACCCTATTAGGACTCTTTTACAATAACCCTATTAGGGGTGGGAACACATTTTCCTAGAGCTCACTGCTCAAGTGGTAAAGGTTGTAGCCTTCTGATCTTAGATACACACTATATATGTTGGATGAACTGGTGTTGTGACACTGCTTGTTTGATTAGTTCCTTTTGTGCACTAATGATTTAGCCCCTTTTAAAGATCTATCTTATTCTATCTTCACTTTTCATGTCTCTACTCTTCATATCTTATCTCTATATCAATTTTCATGCTTTATTACAAAGGCACATCTTATATTTATATGCACTAACAAAACAAATAAGTAGGTCAGCCTATAATTGATTACATACAATGCTTCCAAGTGAATTGGCTCAAGTGTGTTTACAAACAAAGATGTTTACATGTATACAACCTAATTACAATAGGCATATAGCCTTTACAAAACATTATTATAACCACTAATCAAAATACTAATAGTTGGCTACATACTTTGTTTTGTTCTGGCATTCACTGTCTGTACCACTTCAACTGACTATATCTTCATCATATTGTCTCATGTGATCATGAAATCTTAGACTTAGCATGAATATATACTTACTAGCTTAACTTCAAGGGCACATAACATAACTGGGTCATACATATGTGCATTGATGCTCTGATCTTATGGTGCTCTACTAACTATCTAGTCTTCTATACTTAGCCATATTTTGACCTTATGATAATGTGCGTTGACTCCAAAACTCTATATGACTTTGTTTCCATAATGAAAACAATATATCTAGTCATATAAAATAGTATAGTCAACTTGCCAACAATCTCCCCTTTTTCATTAATGGCAACAAAGGAATATGGTGAAATTACTAACTATACCCTTATACATTATTCTTTAATATATACTCTAACTTATATCTACATTATACTCTATACTATAATTCTTCTTAACATCATATATAATACTCCATATTCTACATACAATACTCCCCCTTTGACATTAATGACAAAGGTTCTCATAAAAGTGTATCTACAAGTACTTACAAAAAAAGTACATCCAGATAAGCAATCTGCAAGTTGTGGATCTCTTGTTTCCAAAATGCTATCAGTGCATTGATAGTCTATAGATGGGTGCACAAGGTATATGTCATTTTCTCCATCTTTTCCAAGTCTGTACTTAGACCTTGATCATATGTCACCATAGTGGCATTGATCTCCTTGATGTTCTAATTAAGTACATCTAGAGAGGGCACAAGAGCATTCCTGAGTTGTGTTTTCCTTTCCCTTATCTTAGACATCTCTTTCTCAGCCTTTTCTATTTTTTCTATTTTCCCCTAGTACACATTTTTGCACATGTTCACATCAATGGAGGGATCTTCCACTAATTTTCTTACATGATCAATCGTTGCTTCTACCTCTTGGATTTTCTTGTATAGATGCATGGTTAGTTTATCTTGGTTCATGTAGTCTGCAATGATCTTCCATCCCTTAGTTGAGAACTCCTTCAAGGATTTTTGACCTACCTTCAATGAATTGATGTCAAGTGCAAAGTTTCTAACTATTTCACTCAATCTCTTCTTCATATATTTCTCTTCTACAACTTGGGATGCAGATTCCTCCAAGCTAGAAAAGTTGGTCTTGAAGTTTGTAAGAATGGTGCTAACATCATCAACTAAATGAACCTTGGACACTTTCTTGTCTGAAGGTAACAAGTTCAAAATTTTGAATGATTCAACAAACATAGGGTTCCTCATCACCTACTTCTCTTTTGGTTTTTCCATAGTAAGGACACTGATCTTAATCAAGTCTTCTTCTATCCAAGAGTCTAAGCTTGTAGTGTTTGGTGTCAAACTTGTCTACAATGATGCTAATGGTTTTGGGGTAAGGAGTGAACTTTGATTGACATCCATTACCTTAGTCCTTGTCATCACATGTTCATCTTTCTTTTCTGCATCCTCTTCCTCTTTTTCTTCTTCCTTCTCCTCTTCATCTCCCTATCATGTTATATCTTCTATTAACACTTCTTCTTGTATCTTAAGTGAATTTTCATGACAAAGAATTTTTTCTTCCTCAGTGCTCACAAATGCTTCTTTGAACTTATCCAAGTATTTTTTTGTGGTTGCCATTGCTATCTCCACATTATCAATAAATATTGTGTCATATTTTGGTGTCTCAGTGATGAGTGCAGACTTCACTACCTCTGTAGGTGTTACCATTGTAGACATTGAATCTTGAGGACCTATTACTGGTACATTGGTGGTCTCTAAATCCTTGGCTTCTTTAGAGGGCACTTGAGTTGTGGGTGTAGTAGGTGGGTACATGTTCATATCTAGAAAAAAAATTTCAAAATCTTTCTTGGTTTCTTTAGTTACCAACTCATAGTTCTTATCCATTATGTGAAGAGTTCTTGACTTAGTTTCTAGGTGAGGCTTCACCAGATCTAACAATAATGTTTTCTCTTCCAAGGAAAATATAGGGAGGCATTCATCTAGAATCTTTTCTCTTATTCTTAGAGCCTCCTCAATAGCCTATCTTTTCAATAATTCCAAGATGTTCCACACATTTTATGGAATTACTATCTTAAGTTCTAATACTATCTTCTTGATTTTGAGCATGTGTTTAATTATCATTCCATGAATTTCTAATTTATCAATCTCACTTAATTTCTCATAGAATTTCCCTATTTGATCAATTATGCCCTCCTCAATAGTCCTTTTTTTCAACAATTAAAGACTAGGTCTAAAACCTACCTGCGGAGGTGCTTGAGTGTTATTTTTATGAATTATAATTGTTCGTGAGGATGGGTGGCTTGGACTGGTCTCCTTCTTCCTCTTGTTCACTATCTTATACTTAGGAGGTGATGTTAGATCAATTGTATCTTTGGGTTCAAGAGGGATAACATCTATTTTACCCTATTTATCATTTGGATCATCAGTCTTCTCAATCTTGACTTTCTTCATTTTAGGATCATCAGTTTTAGCTTCCACTATGGATGCACTCTCAATCTCCAAGGCTATCTTTCCTTCTCTTGCTTTGTCAAGATCATCCTATGTTACACCATGAATTTTGAGTATCTCTGATGTAATCTTAGAGGATTTCCTCTTAGTTGCTACACTGTTTAGAACTGCTTCAACTTCCCTTGTCTTTTCTTCATAAGTTCCCTATCTAGGTTCATTAGGGTCCTTAGGTCCTAAAAGTAGTACTTGTAGATAAGCTTCCAAGATTGGTTATTCTACCTCATAGCCAAGTGGATGGATCCACTTTTTTCTAGGCTCAACTACTTCCATACATGTTATGTTAGTTTCTACCATAAAAAAAATGTTGTCTTTGTATTTCTCAATAATACTTTCTGGTATCCTGTACCTCATTTTCATTTTGATCCTGAATGTCTTCAATTGTAGCTCTATGTAATCCTTCAATGTTCTCTCAGTAGATGCCTCAAGAGATATTTGGGGCATTGTAGGCATACTTTTGTCTAAGTACAAATCTGAGACCTTTCTAAGTATATGGAAGTACATGTAAATGATTAGAGACCCAAACCTGAATATTTTGGTCTTATCATGCTTGATGGCTCTAATGTTATCGATCAATTCTGCATGCAAGATTTCACATAGATTGAACTTTCCATTTTCTCTAACAAGTTTGATTGCTGCAAGAACAGTGGCTACAGACACACTATTCACCCTATTGGTGTGTTGAAACCTATAACCTAGTATCATAGACATCAATTTGATGTATTTCTTTTCAATAGGCTCAATTTTCATACTGTTCCTATCACGTCTACACTTATATGCCTGTTCAACTAATTTCATCACATCCTTTCCCACTAGAAGAATGGTGTCTATCTTAGATAGGCTCATCATTTCATGAATGAGTTCTCATGTGAGTCTAACTAGCACTTCACCTATCCAGAATAGGTCATCATGAATACTACTTAGTAATATCTTGATCCGCTCATATTCATAAAACTCATATGTCGTAGCATACTCAACAATGGGATGGTTTTCCACATGTGTGAACTCATCTAGGAATGTTTTATCTGGTTTCATCATGGACTCATGGTGCAACCTTACTCAATCAAGTCTAACTAGTTCCTTCTTACAGTGTATATACACATGAATGTCTTCAACATGCATGACACCCATAGGGGTTTTTGAAAATTCACCTTCTAGGTCATCTAAGGTGGACTTAAAAGGGTTCCTTTTAAAAATATATCTCTTCCTTTCTGTGACATCAAATACAATAGGTGTATCCATGAATTACCTGGTTAACACTTCAAATTAGTTTCAAAGACTTCTGAATTGTTGCATCAAACTAGGGCTTCACAGTCGATCAATCACACTTCTTCACTGGTAAATCAAGATCCAACACTCCACAATCCAACTACTAGGGCTTCTGTGGACATCAATAACTCTATCTCAAATGCAATGAGTGATGTGTAAGTCTCCATATACTATAAAGTGATTTTTTTTCATTAATGCTTGCCGTGTAAACTAGAATTCGACTGAGAATTTCCAACTTTGATCCTGCAATCAATCAGATAGTGCACTCTTTCACATAGCATCAAATAGTTTTGAAAATGTTAAATCCAAAGGTGCATACTCTGAGGGTGAGTATAGCAGCTGTGTAAGGGTCTAGAGGTAATTTATCTCCCCCTTTGACCTTGAGGGTCATTCATCTAGATGTAGAGGGTGCGTCCATTGTGGATGCATCCAATACATGCTTATCAACTTTATCCTTCTTTTCCTATGACCAAATCAAGCTCACATCCTATATAACTTTCAAAAACTTGACTTCTCCTTATTCATTCAATATTGATACTAATGGTTTTTTAGGGCTTTCCTAACTTTGCATTCTTGATCTACAAAAATTTGAGATGTGTCTAGCCTTGTTACAAGAGTGACAAATAACTAGAGGCCTTAAATTCCTTGGTGCATTGATATGGGTTACCATTTTACACTGTCTAGCTAAGAGACCATTATAATTACATATTTGACATTTAACACTTTGAGAGCTTCCTGCATTTGGTTGATTTTGATTTCTCTGATTATGTTGAGTCTTGTTCTTCTAACTTGTTCTATAATTCATAGCTCTATGACCAAATTTATTGCATGAATAATAGTAACCATTAAAAGGTCTTACCTCTTTATAATCCCTTGCTATATGTTCATGCTTGTTACATGTATAATAAATTTAGTCTACTAGCTTGCACTCATCCTTAGATGGTTTGACATTGTCTTTAGTCAAATTTCTAGTTTCCTTAGCATCTGTGGTTTCTTCTGGTGCTTTCATCTTTTCTCGCATGTCATCAATTTGATTTTTTCCTTCGTTGAATCCCATACCACCGATATCTCCTATAAGCTTTCATGCATATAATTGTGACTCTATCAAATTAGAACTAGTGTGTAATTTCTCAATGTGATTTTTTCCCTCTTTCAACTCAAATTCCAACTTTTCTTTTCTATTTCTTAGCTCCAAGATTTCCATGTTTTCTTGCCTTAATTCTTCATTCAGTTGAAGGTTCTCTTTGATCTATTCATCATAAAATTCTTGATTGTTAGTTATATTTTCATCCAACTCTTCAATCTGATCTTTTAGAGATGTGTTCTCCTCATTCAACTTCTTAACCATTTTCCCAAATCATTGTTTGTATAATTTTTCAAATCTTGTCTCAGTTTCTTAAAGAATACTTGTGCACCTCTAGCTTTCAATTTTAGTTCTTCAACTTCTTTCTCAAATCTATCAAGGTCTTCAAGAGATTTCATAAGATTCTTCTTCAGATTATATGTTTCTTTTCAATGCATTGATCTCCTCAAGTGGTTAAACTTTTCTTTAGAGGACCAGGGATCTAATACCAATTATTAGGAATGAGAACACTGAGAGGGGGGATGAATCAGTGTTCACTATATCTTTACAATTTCTTAACTCTTGAATCTTAACTTGATTTCTTATGTACCGATATGAACATCAATGTAAACAAGATAAACAATCACAACACATAACACCAATATGATTACAGGGAAACCCAAATAGGTAAAAACCTCAGTGGGAATTAACACCCACTAAGAGCTGCACTAGTGTTTTATGATCCTTGTTAGAAGATCTGCAACCCTATTAGGAGTTTTTCTTTACAATACTTTTAGTATAGTGACCTAGTCAAAGGTAAGACCCTATTAGGATTATTTTATAATAACCCTAGTAGGGGTGGGGACACATTGTCCTAGAGCTAACTACTCAAGTGGTGAAGGCTACAACCATCTAATCTTAGATACACACTATTTTCTGGATGAACTAGTGCTATGACATTGCTTGTCTAATTAGTTCCTTTTGTGTGATGATGCTTCAGCCTCTTGTAAAGCTCTAACTTATTCTATCTTCACTTCCCATGTCTCTACTCTTCTTATCTTATCTCTATATCCATTTTCATGCTTTATTACTAAATAGTGATAAAATGGCATCACCACTATTCAAATGTATATGTATGATTGTAAATGTGTGGGGGAAATATGAGATCTATTCCCAAATCCAAATTCTCAAAGGAGAGATCCAATTTGATCAATCAAGAGATTAATATGCAATTGAATCAATCTATGAAGAATATGAAGGAGAGAGAAAATCCAATATTTCCCTATAAAGCAGTTACACTTGAAATCTGAAATAATTGAAACACAAATACTAACCTCAAATTAGGGCAGATATGGAAAATGCCAATTTCTGTTGTCTGTGTGTACTTTCAACCAATTTTGCAACTTGTTCCAGACTGGAAATACCAAGATGAAGAAAACCCAAAAATCTCTTTCCAAGATGAGCTCAGGTCAACTTTGACCCTCATAAAAGGTCAAAGGCTAGATTATTTATTTGAAGGTCGATTCTACCTTTGTTCACAGATCTCAGAAGTTCACTAAAAATGGTATCCAAATCCACTCTCAGATTTGAAATCCCACACTTGTACCTACAATAAAATGGGGGGTTTTTGTTGTATGGGGAGTTTGCCTTGGTCAATCCCCAATTTAGGAATTAACCTTGAAATTGAATTGAAATGTAGTATGCATAAACAAAGTAATTGAAACAAATCATTGTGCTTATGTTGAAGTCCTTGTAGAGGATTTAAATCTTCAAATTCACAAATAAAATTGCTTCAATGGATGTAGAATGAATGTAGGATGTCTCCAATCAATGAAATTTGATCTTCAACACCAATCTTGACTTGATCTTTGCATATGACAAGACTTGAATGAATATAGAAGGATGGATTTCAAGGGGGCTCCAAAGAGATTTAATCCTGCAATGGCTAACAATGGATCTCCATGATAGATGAATTCTTGAACACTTGAATGTTTGAAGGCTTGCTTGCACATGAGAGCTTGCTTGGTGATAATGGATTGCAATTGCTTGATTATGGATGGAGAAAATGAGAGAGGAAGGACTCCTTTTATAGTGAACTAGGATATAATCCTTTAGAGGGGCCACCTTAGAGAATTAAATCCCAATTAGGTCCTAACCTTTATAAAATATACCTAGATTAAATGCACTTTAAGGATTTACCATTCCGAAACCTAAAATGGCCAACCTGGAGGTGGGAAAAGAAATATCTCTGAAACCCGATACCCGTAAATCAAGGAATTTGGAAATTTGAAAGAGGGGGAAAAATTGAGCTTGTAACTGACCTAGTCAAGATCAACCTCGACTCTGACCTTATGGTTCTAGATCAACTAGAATTAGGACAGGAGGTCCCAGGGATGCCTAGAGACCTAGAAATGATACCAGAAAGGGACAGAATGCCAGGGATAAGCATAAAATCCTATGATGACTATGATGAAGGCTAGGAGGACCTATTTCTAATTCCTACCTAGAAAATAAATCCATGGAAGAGGGAAATTAAGGAGAATCCTTGAGATACTAACCCTAATTTCACCTAGAATGAAGTAGAAAAGAAGTGGAAAGTGGGGAGAATATCAAATACATGAAAAGACTCCATTAAGGTGCTTAACATGACCCTAGACCACTTACTCAGAGGGATAAATTCTCTTATCATGGAAGTGCCTCCATTTTAAGATGATACAATTACAAAGGTGGATCTTATATTTATATGCACTAACAAAACAAATAACTAGGTTGGCCTATAACTGATTACATACAATGCTTCCAAGTGAATTGGCTCAAGTGTGTTTACAAAAAAATATTTTTACATGTCTACAACCTAATTATGATAAGTGCATAGCCTTTACAAAACATTTTTATAACTGCTAATCAAAATACTAATAGTCAGGTGGATACTCTATTCTATTATGGCATTCACTGTTTGTACCACTTCAACTGACTGTATCTTCATCATATTGTCTTGTCTGATCATGCACTCTTAGACTTAGCATGAATAGACACTTACCAACTTAACTTCAAGGGTGTAAACCATAATTTGGTCATACACACATGCGTTGATGCTCTAGTCTTCTGGTGTTCTACTAATTGTCCAGTCTTCTATACTTAGCCATATTTTAACCTTATGATAATGTGTGTTGAGTCCAAAACTCTACATGACTTTGTTTCCATAATGAAAACACTATATTTAGTCATATACAATAGTATAGTCAACTTTCCAATAGTTACATTATCAAAAATAATTTCACTGTACTCGGTGAGTAACATATCAATTTCCTCAGGGACACTATCCTTTTTTTTCTTACTTGATTTGTTAGGAATCACATCAAAACATACATCATTTTTTTTCAAATCCTTTACAAACTTTCTTCCTTTCATCAAGAAAACTTTCACAAATGTACAAACATTACTAACAAGTTCTTCAATCAAAGGTAACAAGATTTGTCTTCTTCCTTCAACCCAAATAGTATATTTATGCAATCTCCCATCATATATAGTATGTATATCATATTGCCAAGGTCTACCCAAAAAAATATGACAACAATCCATAGGCATGATATCATATAACAACTTATCATATGACTTTCCAATTTTCAAATTCACATAACGTTGTTCACTTACCAAGAGTGTATGCTCATCTTTGATCCATTAAATTTGATAGGGCTTTAGATGTTCCAACCTTTTCAACTGCAACTTTGTAAGAATTTCCTCATATGCCAGATTCTCTGAGCTACCACTGTCAATGATTACCTTCCAAACTTCATCAGAAACTCTACATCTAGACTTGAACAAACTTTTCCTTACCAAATCTACCTTATTACTTTCACTCCAAAGTGCTCTCCTTACCATTAAGTTATATTCCTTCTCAGGTTCATTTGGTGACTCTTCTTGCACCAACTCATTTCTACTATTACTGACCTTACTTGCATGTTTGAATTAAAATGATCTATGTCCTTCTTCTCAAAAATTATAACAAGTTCCTTAGAAACCACCTTTATTATAACCACCACAGTAGTTAATGCCTCTATCTCTAGATGAAATTTCACCTTTCCACTTGGTCTTTCCTTTATCTAGATTTGTCTTTTCAGGTTTAGGTCTACTATTTTCACCATAAGATCTACCTCTTCCTCTAGGGAATTTACCATGTCCACTTCTTTGTCTCTGTTCACGCTTCTTGTTTAATTTCTCCTCAACTTTCAATGAAAATTGACAAGCCACTTCAATGTTCTCTAATTTGACCAAACTAATTTCTTCTTGGATGAAAACTCAATCCATTTTGGTACCTAGAAATTATTTCCACATCATCTTCATCATGTCTAGATCTGATATCCAATCTATAGAATTCCTCAGTATATTATTTTACCAAGCTATCTTTCTACCTCAAACTTTGCATTTACCTAACTAGGTTAATTTGATAATCACAAGGTAAGAACTTTCCTTTCAATTTATTCATCATCTTATTCCATACCTTAATTTTGTCTTTGTCTTTCCTCTTTCTATCCAACTGCAGGATGTTCCCACCACAAGGATGCATGACTTTTCAACTTTGTGCTTACAATTTTCACCTTCTTTTCCTTAGGTACATTTTGATATTCAAAATACATTTCCATCTCAATGATCAAGTCCACCATTTCATCATAAACCAATTTTCCACTATACTTAGGAGGATTAAAGTGTGGTGTAGACTTCATATTTTTCAAACCCTTCAACAATATCTCCTCACCTTGATCCATCATCGGTGTAGGTTCTACATCACCTTGTTCTTCCTTAATTTCATCATCACTAACATCTTCAAGATGTCTTCCTCTTCTTTGGGCTATTTCAATAGCTTCTAATCTAGCAGCAAGTTTTCTTAACATGTCTTCCAATCTTGGATCTTCATCTCACCTCCCATGAACCATCTTGAAACCCTCTCCAATTGTAGGCCAGATCACAATCTACTACCCCACAACAAATCAACTAGGATTTGACAAGAAGGAACCCTTAAACCTAGATTCACAAACCCAGATTCAAATCTCACCTCACTCTAATACCACCTAAGGCAAGGGAAGATATCAAGAGGGGCCAAAGATACACCCTAACTAGATCCACCTTGTAGAGATCACACACAAAAGAAACAAACACAAAAGTGAGAGAGAGAATGCAGAACACTTCATATATTAACTTCAATTTAATTCATACATGACAGGCTATAAGGCCTTCTTGATTTAGGCTAGATATTACAATCAAGTACAAAAGTCCTCCAATATGTGAGGATCTACAAATATATCTAATCTCAATCTTCTATCTTTTATCTCTCAACTTCCTCCCAAATCTCTAACCAAACAACTACATTTATACAAGAGGCTGCCAAACAAGTCAGCCTTCAAATCCACCATCAACAGAATGAATAACCAAATCTAGGTCCACAAACTTCCCAATGATAGATACCATCATTAAATCCATGACCAAAATTAATTACAATAGTCATCCTCAAAAGAAATTCAAAATAGACAACTCAGTAAGCTAGGGTAATCGAGTGCCAGACAAGCATCACTGAGTGCTAGGGAAATTAGCAGAGCACCAGAGAGATAACCGACCAACACCAGTAAATAAAGGAAACTGAGAAACACTAAACCAACTCGGTCAAAGAAGGAACTGAGAAACATAGGAGAACACAAACATGTTTTTGGTGACACAAGATTGCCAAGGACACAAGATGCTCCTACATCAGAAGATTAGGATGATGTGAAACATCCTCCCCCTATTTCTCTTTATTGCTACAAGTTCTAGGAACTTCACCAAGTTGTAGGAATTCCCCTTTATTTGGTGAGGATCTAAGGACTTGTTCAAACCTTTTGGGAGAGAATGATCCAATGTTATGAATTTTTCCTTTCGAGGTCCCTCCTTCTAGCACCAATTCTATTGAGTGTCATTTTTACACAAGACAATGGCTAGGAATTTATGTGAGAAAATTTCCCTCTTGGAAGAATGATGTAGATCAATCTTAAGGTTCCTTTAGGGTTGGGTCTCAACTACTTGGATGGCTCAAATGAAGATAAATGTGAATCTATTCATGTGGAGGCCTTTGTTGGTTCCTATGTTGAGGGATGCAAAATAAACATTAAAACAAAACAATACTTCTCTTTTCTAGATTTTTTTGAATTTTTAAGATGAAAGCAATATCAATATATTTAATCTATTGTACCTAATTTGCAAGGAAAGTAAGGATCAAGGTAGCAAGAATTTGAAATAAATTTTTTGAAAAGGAAACTAAATGGACATAAATTGATATTATGTTGCTTTGTGAATTAAAATACCAAGAAGATGGAGAAAACCCATAAAATAGAGATCTGAATGAATCACAATCATGAATTTGTAGATGCAATCATTAATAGAAGTAAATGCAGATGTAAGATATATCAAAATTCATCAAATCAGGAAGCCACTATGAATGTGCGCACACATGAGACAAATTTATCTTTAAAGAACCAAAAGGAGAGATCTTCCCACTAATTCATCACAATCTCTTGGATGAGCTTTGCATAACCTATCCACAATCTCTTGCACCTCTTCAAAATCAGCCATATTAACCCCTTTAAGGAGTCCTTATTGCTTCTCTTGGAAGGTGAGTAACTCATCTGCAAACCCCCTTATTTCCTCTTCCTGAGATAGCATTTTTTGGATTTCTTCCTTCTAATAGAACATTTGCTTGAGGTCTTCTTGAGTGCTAACTCTATTGAAGATATCTAGATATTGACCTATGATAGTATTTACAAGAAGCATTGTTTTCTCATCATCCTCATCATACAAGTCTAGGTCTAACCCTTCAAAAAAATTATACATTTCCTTAGCAAAAAGTAGACCTTTATCTCTCTTTTTATTCATTTTCTTCAACACCTTCTCAAAAATGGTCAAAGCACTAGTGATATCCTAGATCCACTCCTCAAAATTATCCAATTTTGACCCTTCATATACTTTGACCAAAACTTGGAAGTGTTTCTCCCTTATCATGGTGAGGTCTTCTAGCACCTTCTACCACTTCAATATTTTCTCCTCTAGACCATCCTCCTCACTCATAATCTCAACCAAACATGTTATTCCCTGAAGGGCCTCAAAATCTTCCTAAGAGCCACCTTGGATAACTCTTCAAAATCCACCTTTCAATCGACACATGCTCGAACAAAAGAATGTGGGACATCTTCTGGTATACTTATATCACCCTTTTTTTCCAAAATGGCCTGTAATGAGGCCTCAGGGTTGTTAGGGTCAATGAGACCCATTGTTTTCAGAATAAATTTCTTCATTGCCTCATTTTTCTCCATCAATGCTTTTATCTTTTATTCATCCTTATCCATGAATCCTAGAGCATGCTTCAGTCCTAGTGTAGCTAGAGTTTTAATCCCTTCTCAAGTTTTCTCTCCTAGGTCTACCTCCTCCAACACATAATCATCTAGGGTAATTTATGCCATGGTAACATTCATTGTTGGGATAGCCACCTAAGCCTTCCACTTTCCCACTTTATCTTGCATTCCATATGAGAGGGTGCTTGCTCAGGCACTAGATCCTTCTTGGTGCAATGCTCACCTCAATGCCTCCATATTTGTATCATCATCATTATATACCCTTGTTCTTGGTTGGATTTAATTGGTGAACCAAGTGGGCTTTGAAAATGCATTAATGGGTTCATAAGGGGTAGCTAAATTTGAGGTAGTAGCCTAGTGCTCTATCTACATTTCCTCGTGACTCTCATCCTTTCCTTCTTTCATTCCCTTTTCTTCCCCTATGTTCTGTTCTTCATCCATATTTTTTTTTTCCTCCTCTCCAACCTATCCCTTTGATGGGATCTCACCAATCACCTCTATCTCCTTTTCTAGCTCTAGAGGCTCTTGTGCCACTATTTTAGTCTAAGAAAGTGGTGGAGTAGGAGCCTGAAGTGGAGGGTTCTACATAGGAGGATTAGGAGTGAGAGGGGGAGTGGGTGAAGGCATTGGAAGAGGAGGCATAATTGGCATGGGCATATGAATAGGTGGAGGTTGTGGTGGAAATGGAGTGGTTTGAACCAAAGGGGGAAGTGGAGTGGTAGATGGTGTTTGACACAAAGGCTAAGGTGGAGTTTGATCCATAGGCTGAGGTGGAGGTGGAACTGATTGTGAAGCTAAGGGAATTTGTGCTGCAACATCTTCCTTAGAGGTGATACCTAGAGAAGAATCTCTTCCTGAATATGTATTCTCCTTTTCTATTTCAACTACGACCTCCTCAACTAAATCCTAAGAGTCTCATTGAACTTCCTCTCCCACATTTCCAAGAGGACTAGTGTATTGTGTAGGGAGGGAGTCAAAGGAAAAGAACTTTCCCATACTTTAAGCTTGTTTCTTGGTCTCTTTAAAACCATGAAGTTCTTCAAAATTAGAGATGTCAAATTCATCATCTCCCAGAGCATCTAGATTTATTGGATCTCCTTGGGCTCCTCCTTTGATCTCTTCTTATGCATCTTCCTCTTGTAATATCCTTTTCTTTAAGAATCTCATAGACCAGGTTCTTCTACTAAGGGGCTCTTGATCCTCCTCATCTTCTTCTCCTTCCTCTAAGAGGGTGTTCATTTGGGTGGGTATTGAGTCTTTCTTCCTTTTGTATACATGCCCTTTTATCACCCCATCTAGCCTAGGTCCAATTATTTTGACTTTTGGTGCCTTATTTGGTACACCTGGAGGTTCTTGACCACTAGAAGAAGGAGCATCTAGAGGTGCTATGATTCTAGTCATTATACTTTTTTGGCTTCTTTGAGTGAGTAGCTGAGCCATATTCCATAGGGAACTCATGTCTGTATACTATTTCTAGACTATGTGGTGCAACCTCTTTAAATTATGGCATCAGTACCTTCTCCCCTTTCTTATTTTTTTTCTTGGAGGGCTAAGTTGGTTTTTGTTTCATTGGAACATAATCCATTGGAAATGGATAGGCAATCCATGCCTTATTCACCTTGATGATGTGTCTAGCCTTGAAAGTAATGTCATCATTTTAATCCCTATTGACTTCTACATTCAAAATGGCCCTGGTGTATACCTTATCCAAGTTATAGATAGGATCCAAAACATCCTTAGAGTCAACTTCCTTCACCTTTTATGGAACCCATAATAGTAGAGTATTCTGTGCTAGCTCCAAAATCATCTAGCGGTAGTTATGGATTCTAACCTCATAGTCATCAAGGAATTTTATCGAATGGTCTTCAATGTGGGCCTCTTGCACACAACACCTCTCCATTATGTGGTTTTATGTAACAATAGGGTTAAATCTAGGTCTTATGAGGTTGTAATTCATCAGTGGGAATTCATCCCATTCAAATACTAGGGACTAACATATCTTCATTTCTTGTATGTAGTGGGATCCTATGGAGATTGGGAAATACCAACAATGCTTCTTCTTGTGCTAGATGTGTTCATGGGAATATGATAGTTGTCGAGCCATCTCCAATAAGATTATCCTATCTAATGAATATCTTAGATTCTTTTTAGGAGCTATGGTGCTTCCTACTACCTAGATGTATGTGAAGGTCTTGAACTAAATATAGAACACCCCAAGGGCCTTCACCTTAGAAATAACTTCTATGGACATTCTTTTTGCATAGTCTCCTTTTATGGAGTGTATGGTGGTGAACACAAAACCATTGTTGACAATGTGGAATTCTAGACTACGATGTGTGTAGTACTCCTTTTGAACTAGTTTCAAGTATACTATGAATGGCCATCCATTCTGATCACCCATGTCACAAACCTTAACAAATATTGGGTACACTTCCCTTGTAGCCAATATGTACACAATATAAGATGTCATGTAGAAGTGAGGATCATTTTTCACCATAGTCAACTATTGATGTAGGTTGTCACTGAGAATGGTGTCCTAGTCAAACCTTTTTTTTCTCTCCTTTATCTTCTCAATAAGAAAATATCAACCAAGGTTCAATTGTACATACTTTGGTAATCCATACACCCGATTAATCATAGTGATGGTTTCTTGGATGTCTTATTTCATGTACCCTATCATCATGTCTATATTTTCCAATTTATTCCTAGGTAGAGGTTATATGAGATACTCCTTCTTCAAAATCTCATGGGATAATGAGATGTGTCTATTATAAAAGTCCATTCCCTTTCCAATGGAGAAGATGTAAAATATGTCTACCCCCTTGGGAAGATGGAAGACATCTTCAATGTTGTCTAGTTGGAGATCCAGAACCACATCACCCATACAATTCTTGAGCTTTCTTTTGTCTAGTATGTAGTGGTTCACTAGCATAATGATCAAATCTGAAGAAAGGATGGATACTGCATGTGTTGCTTCATTCATGAGAGAATAGTACACTAATGAGGTATAGTCCTCAGACCTTCCATTTGGTTGTCCACATTTTACCAAATAGTCATTCCAACTAACATTCCTGATGTTAGTATTTGTGATCTTTGAATGTAAATTTCCAACTTTGGAGGGTACATGATAGCCTTTGAATTGATACCTCATATCTGGTGAGTTGACTTTCTCTACCATTTCTATAAAGAAAAAAAGAGACATGGATCAGTAATCATCAAACTAATAATCTAGTGGGGAGCTCTAATAAAAATGAGACAAACATCCATCAAACAAACCTTGAAAAAACTAAGTTAAAATGCTCTGATAGCTAGTTTCAACCTTTTGGACCTTCAGGGGTATCAAACCTCTGAAAGGATGAAAGGTCAAAATGTTGAAAAAAATCCATGAGACAAAATTTTAGATTTAGGTGATTCGATGGTGCGAAGTTATCAGATTTTGGCGATTTGGTGGTGTGAATTTTTTAGATTTCAGTGATTCTGTGGTGTGAATTTTTTGGGGTGTGAAACCTCTGAAATGCCAAAAAGACTTAGCTAATTTTTTGAAGGTAGAACCCTCTTTGATGTTTTGGACTACAAAATTTTGAAACTTTTAGGGTTGAACAACCATAAACTAGGGTTTGGGGTTAGAGCTCAAAAAAAAACTCTAAAATAAGTTTGACCATGAACTCAAGGCTAAGGGATCTAGGGGGACAACCCTGTGACCCCAAAGTAGAACAAAAAAGGAAGACACACTGAAACCCTAGCACCGCAACCTGTTAACTAAGAAAACCAAAACAAACCAAAACCTAAAATGAGAAAAGACAGAGGGAGAATGAAGAGACCAACCTAGAGCACACCAAAGGATGAGAGGATCAAGCAGAAGACCAACTAGCCAAGAAGCTAAAGACATGCACACACAAAAGCTTCAAAAATAAAATGGTTAATAGAAGATGCAAGTGATGATAATAAGGACTTCTTAGCCTTATATAGGTGACTGGTGGAGGTGACGTCAGCCACCACTATCGATCAGCCTTTTGGAATTTTGATGGTCTCAGAACTTTGAAAGGCTAAAATCTTGAAAGGTTGATTCCCTTTGGGGAATTAGACTTTCAGTGTTCTGGACCTTCAAAAGTCTGAAATATTGACAATGTGCCAGTTCTTTTGAAAACTAGATTTTTGGTTGATTCCCTTTGGGGAATTCAACTTTCAGTGTTTTGGACCTTCAAAAGTCTGAAATATTGACAATGTGCCAGTTCTTTTGAAAACTAGATTTTTGGCTTTTTAGCCCTTTCGCACAAGGGGGACTCCAAAAGTACGAAAGGGTGAAACAAGACAAAACTAAACAAGGACAAAACAAGACTGACAAGAAGAAACCCAAAACAAGATAAAAAGATGGGGATCCTATAGTTAAGTGGCCCAAAAGGGGAGCATGCTTATGGAACCACAACAGAACTGATAGAATCTTTTTTCTGTTCTATATCCCTTATTGTCATTGCTATCTGCTTCATAACTAAAAATTCATGTTCTGTCATGCCAGTGTCTTTCAATATTTTCTTGATAGTACTGCCAACTCTTTTCTTAGCTATCTTATGTCCCTGTAGTGATTGTACAGAGTCAAATTTCTCCTCATATGTCCCAAATCTAGGATTCTTTGCATCTAAATCACTCTTAAGTGATCTGCTTATGTATCCTTCAATCTCAACTTCAGAAACTTCATATTCAAGTGGATCTACAAATTTCATTCTAGGTTCAACAGCTTCAATGAAAGTAAATTTAGTATCAACCATAAAACATATCACATTCTTTTTTCTTCTCTACAATAGCTAGTGGAATCCTTGACCTTTTCTTCATTTGATTCTAAAAAGTCTTAACTACCAATGTAGCACTATCATTTATTTTTTCTATAGGGTGTCTTAGGTAGACCTTGTTGATTATGTCCATAGTATTCATATTATCATTCCAATATTCTCTTATAGTGTGTGGAAATATCCTTAACAAATTAAAAAACATATATGTGATCAGAGATGAGAATCTAAACTGTGAGTTCTTGGTTTTCCTAATATTCTCAAGGTTCTCTATCAACTGAATTCTTAAAATTTCATGCATATATACTTGTACTTTCTCAACACACATAAGATAAGTTGGATGTACCATGCTAGCTACCATATCATCTTCTCTAGAATTTGCACAAAACTTCAAGGTCAAAATTTTGCACAGATATCTAACATCATCCTATACAATCTTACTAATTATAATCCCTCTACCATTGTATGATGACTTGGTGTTGTCTAACACTATTTTCTTCACATTTTTCTCATTAAATGGAATCACTCCAAATTTATATAGACCAGTTACTTCATGAATAAGGTCTATTATGATATCAATGGTTATATCATCTAAAAAAAATTTACCATTGTGAATTCTGCTCAGAATAATCTTAGTCCATTCATCATCCAAAAATTCATAATGAACTATATACTTGATAATATCAATCTCACTCAAGTGTTCAAACCCTTCTTTGTATGGCATGTCCTATTTATATATATTTTCATATTCTATGATCAGATTACCATTTCATATGGTCTCAAACTTATATTTCAAATAGCTTCTAATGTCTTCCAAATGTAAAACTATGTCTGGAACGGATGACAAAGCTAAACTAGGGTCTTGTTCCAAAGGTTCTATTGGTTCCTTTTTAATTATAGGTCTAATTAAATCCTTGATGTGGTGAGCAAGTGATGCATCCATGATTCTTATAAAAAATACAACTTCTTGATAGTGATTACTTAGCAAAATACCTTAGAAACCCGATTTAGGGCTTTGCATAGATCTGGCAATAAATCTATCTCCAAATACCACAAATTTCTCTTAATCTCCACTGACTACCTCTATTTATTACTTGGAATCACTTGAATGATCAACTAATATTGATCATATTCTTTTATCCTTCAAATCTTTCAAGATTCTGACATCGCCCTTCAAATCTTTTAAGATTCTGACATCGCATTAAATTTCTTTGCCACTTCATACCAAAACATTTTTCATGTTTACCTGCAAAACTTCATTCTTTCAATGTACTCACATACATTTATATAAATTCATGTGCTCTTAACCATAGCATAATTACATCATATACTAGATCATACTAACTTTTCAAGACTCAATTCAATCTATTATAACTGCTACATTGTTCTTATGCTTTCTTCTAATACGTAATTCATAAGATAATTACTTTAAGTACTTTGAGATGAATTAGGAAATGATTCACACTTACTATCAGGTACTTCACTTATCTAGTTTCTTGGTATACTGAGTGTTCTTGCTTGATGAATGGCTTTAACAAATTCAACTTCTTCTGAGTTACTACAACATCCCTTCTGACTATTGTTTGTGCTTACATTTCTCCTTGTATAGTTTCTAGGATTGGTGTTTCTCATGTTGTTCATTCTACAAAATCTTATTGTGTGAGCAAAATTTTTCCATATCTAACAAAATACTCCATTGTTTCCATATCTCAGTCTTGTCTGATTGATTTGTGATCTACAATTTATGGCAATATGTCCAATCTTGTTGCATCTATAACATACAACTCCATTCCTTTTCTTTTTGTCTCCAATAGGTCTCTTATCTGAATGGTTAGTATCTCTAAAAATTCTACTACTATTTTTATCATTAGATCTAGGTTTCTTAAAATCAATAGCTCTATGTCGAAAACCATGACAATTATAGCAATATCTAGAGAGAGGTTTGAATTGCTTACCTATACAATCTCTTTTCACGTGTCCAAAGGAATTGCATGAAAAATATCTACCTTTGAATTCTCTTCACATATCTTTAGGTGGTTCATCTTCTTTAGGTGGATTAGGCATATCTTCTAATTTTTTTGCTTCATCAGACTTCTTTTCATCTTTTCTCTCAGAGTGTTCTAGATCAGGTTCTTTACTTTCCTCAATCTTCTTAGGAAACTTTTCTTCAAGATATCCAAGACTAGTTTTATCATAGGTTGGTTTCTGATAAGATATTTGTTCATCAATCTTCTCACTACTGGAATATAGTTTCTCAAGATGTTGTTTAGACTAAGTCAATTCTTCTTTTACAATTGTATTGCACTTCTCAAGTTCAGTATACTATAAATTTTCTTTCTCAAGTTTAGATGTTACTATACTAAATTTAGACTTTAGATCTTCATTCTCAGCTTTCATATTTGATTCATCTTTGTTGTTTTCATCTTTCAAGCTTAACTTTAGATCTACAATCTTCAACTCATGTTTAAGTATCTCATTTTATTTTTTTAGTTTTGAAACTTCATCACAATCCTTGACTTGAATTGTAGGTTCTTTCTATGATTTAAGATCTTCTACCTTTTCTTTTAGTTTCTCAATGTAGTTTTTTGCATCATCATATTTCCCTTTTAGAGTTTCTTTTTCTTCGGTAAGAATATCAATCTATTGAAGATCTTCTTTAAGATTTTTCTACAACTGATCCATATCCATAGTGATCTTACTAAACTTGTTAGGCTTTCTCCAAATAACTTTTTTTTGATAAAATATGCTCTGATACCAACTATTAGAAATAGGAAATATTAAGGGGGGGGGGGGGTGAATTAGTATTTCAAATATTTGGGGTGACTCCAGTGTGCTCAAGCTGGAGTAGCATTGGGATGGGTGACCTCCCGAGAAGTCCCAGTGCTTCACCTCTGTGAGCATCATCTAGATCCAATGAGTGCTAAGTGTTCCATTCATTCTCATGAGAGATGGGTTCATGTGAATGAATACTCATGAATCATGGGTCAATGAGTTTGACTCAAAAAACTACATAGTTGAATCCTGATAGCAATATTACAATTTGACTTGCTGTGGAAAATATCTCCTACTTATCAATTGATGAGCTTAAGGGACTTTCTAATGAATGGTTCATAAGGCACAACACTTGTTGAAGGTTTTGCAAATGAGGATGCAAGTAGAGTGGGTTTAACCATGGAGGAAACTCCATAGTTAAGCGCACTCGAGCTGGAGTAGTACTAGGATGGGTGACCTCCCAGGAAGTCTCAGTGCTTCACCTTTGTGAGCATCACCTAGATCCAATGAGTGCTAAGTGTTCCATTCATTCTCATGAGAGATGGGTTTGTGTGAATGAATACTCATGAATCATGGGTCAATGAGTTTGACTCAAAAAACTACACAGTTGAATCCTGATAGCAATATCCCAATTATGGATATAACAAATTAACTTGAATCTTGCATAACAAATTAAACTAAAAAAATTAAATAACAACCATAGAAATAAATCAAATGAACTCATAACACCATGTTTGTTCTCTAGGAAACCCTGGTCAAGGGAAAACCCCAGTGAGGATGATACCCACAACTAATCCACTAATAAAAAATATCCAGTTAAGGATGTTGACCATGTTAGGGGTCTATTACATACATATAGTGTCTCTATCTTGGCTAAAGGAGTCTAGGCCTTGTTAGAATCCTCAACCCTGTTAGGAGTTGGTATTGCAAGATGTGCTCACTGCCCTAAAATGCAATGTACAATGATATCTTCAAATACAAAGGTAAAGTATATAACCTTTTACTATTGCTGAATAGCTTTCCTATTCTAATTTAGCTTTCTAGGCTCTTGGATTTCATAAATAGAGTCTACTTGATTTCCTCCTTACAATACACAACTTCGTATCATATCACATTATATTACTACTATGTCACTTCTATATCTTTCACATTACAAAGTTCTTACATAGATACAAGTTATTACAATTACCAACTTCTAGTCGTCTTACAATACATAACCTCTTTTAAAAATATAAAACCAACTCATGTTGTCTAAGGGTTAACATCTAGGATTTCATCCATTATATGGTTAATTCATTATTTGATAAACAAAATAATCCCTTAACTTATTATTCACATTCTGTCTTCTTGCTCTGTTTAGGCCAGCTTCAACACTGTCTTTGTAATTCTTTTATATCTCCTTCTATACATGATGTACAAACTTGCACTTTCATATGTGGCTTTGATATACATAGAATTATCCATGTTCAAGTGCACATGTACTGAACCTACTTCTGTGAACATTGCTAATAAAAATTGTCTCTGATTAGATTGGTAAACATTGTTGTACTTAGAAAATTTTAACTTGCGCTCATTAAAACCTGCTTTCTTCTATTGTGCGATTATCATGGTGATTATATGTTCCATAATGACAACAATCTAATATCCTACTTAGCTAGATTGCCAACAATGGTAACATGCTAAGCAAGATGGATTTTTTATATTTTTGACACTTTGGTAATATAAGATTACAGACTCTATGTTGATCATTTGCATAAGTAATTATTATGTTTTGTAATGTATTTGGAGAGCCAACTAGATGGAATAATTAATATAAGTATAGATTTTTTTGTGGAATCGATTATGTTAGAAATAGGGAATACTAAGAGGGGGGAGAATCAATATTCTACAAAATTTTAATTTTGCCCAATTATAGATATAATAGATTAACTTGATACTTACAAAATAGAGTAAACTAAATAGAATGCATAGAAATAAAGAAAATGAACTCATAACACATTATTTGTTCTTGGGGAAACCCTGGCCAAGGGAAAACCCTAGTGGGGATGATACCCACAATGATCCACTAATCAAAAGTATCTTATAAAGGATGTTGACCCTGTTAGTGTTACAATAACTGAGAGGGGGGTGAATCAGCTATCCACGGTCCCAATTCAAAATGTATAAACCAAAACAAATTACTTAAACTTCTATAGCTTGGTAACATAAAATACTATACTATCTATGCTTTTACCAATTACCAGTCAATAACATATAATGATTATCGATCAAATCCAACATGTAATATGTAAAGTATGATAACAAACAATCACCACAATCAACACATAACACAAAATATTTATCGTGGAAACCTTGTGAAGGGAAAAACCACCTGGGACTGGCAACCCAAAAATTGTTCACTCTTCTGAAGTGAGGTCGGTGAAGACTCAACCTTGTTAAAGGTTACAAATAGACTGTTAGGTGTGACCTTGTTAGAGGATTTAACACTAACCATTATCATCCAACCAGCATTCACTATGGGGTTGACATGATAACAATGTTCATTCTATGAATGATACATAAAAGACTTTCCTAGTCCACTCAATTAAGAGATTTATCTATTTACAATGGTTAAAATGTAATACAAGTTGATATGATCTTAACAAAACTTTAATTCTATATTATCAGATCTATGTTAAGCTCATTCAAATCCTCTGATCAATGTATCTATTCTATTTAAATCAATTTCCATTAACTTACTGTCACTCAGTTATAGCTTCCTGACGCTTGGTAAACTCTGTAGTTTAGTTCTCCTTAACTAGTTTGATCATCCATACATAAGCTTGTTCATGTGATAGTTCTACAGTCTCCTTCTTTCAGCATTAGTTTCATTGTGAAACTCAAGTCTCTTAAATAGACAAGTAAACCATTTTCTTTTCCTCCATAAGATTTTGCCGCTTATTCTCCTTCGTCCATTTTTTCACTTAAACCTTCCTTGGCTGATGTGGTAGTAACACATTTTAATTTCATCCTTTAGATCTTCCTTGAATTTTCCAACTATCCCATTCATCATTTTCTAATGCAAATTTTACATTCTTCGGTTCATATTCACAAACTAGACATGTACCTTGTCTTGTCTTACTCCTTGTTTGCATGTTAGCTTGTCTGTATCCAATTATTTGTGTCTCAGGATGATGTCTTCTAAAAAATCTTGCCAGTACACAATCTCTTCTTTCTTATTCATCCTGTGTAGGTTCATTTTCTTGCTCGGTAGGTCCATCCTGCTCGTCAGTTTCTCTTTCCTATTCCTCGGTGTTGTTTTCCTACTGATCGATTGTCACACTTTACAGCTTTGGTAGATACTCAAGTTGTTCAATGTAAGTGAATCTACCATAGTCTTCCATTTCCTTTCTTTTTTCTATTGGATTCTTATCATCAAACTCATCAACTTGAATATTAGTACTTTCAATCATTTTATTTGTAACTCTATTTAGACACTTGTATGCTTTACTTTTAGTAGAATATCCTAGAAATATCCCTTCATCACCTTTTGAGTCAAACTTTCCATTTCTTTCATCTTCCAAAATAAAACATTTGCTTCCAAAAATCTAGAAATAACTTACCATGGGTTTGTGTCCAAACCATAACTCATAGGGTGTCTTGTTAGTGTCCTTCAGTTGTACTCGGTTCAGAACATAAACAACTTTGCTGATAGCTTCTCTCTAGTATATTTAGGCAACATTCTTTCCCATCATTAATGTCCGTGTATAGTCAACTATTGACCTATTCCTCCTTTTAGCAGTGCCATTCTGCTGAGGTGTCCTCGATGCAGAGACCTGTCTTTTAATACCATGTTCACTACAAAAATTAGTAAATTCATCAAAGATAAATTCACCTCCTCTATCAGATCTTAAGCATTTCAATTCTTTACTAGTCTCTTTTTCTACTTTAGCTTTATACCACTTGAACATCTTGAATGCCTCAAATTTTTCTTTCAAGAACATGACAGTCATCAACCTAGTATAATCATCAACAAAAAGAATAAAGTATCTATCTCCATAATAACTCTGAGTTCTCATAGAACCACATAGGTCGGTATGAACCAACTCAAGTATCTTCTTTGTTGAATAATATTTTATTTTGAATCTAGATTTAGTCATTTTACCTTTTTGACATTTATGACACATAACATGATCAAGCTTTGACAAGTTAGGTAGACCTCTAACTCTTTTCCTTTTATTGATCTTAATCATGTTATCAAAACTCACATGGCATAACCTCTTATTCCACAACCAAGCATATTCATTTTTTATCATCAAGCAAGAAGACTCATCATTATCAAGATAAAAAAGATTACCTTTCATTTGTGCTCCAATTCCAACTAGTCTTCCTCCATCATCAAATATTTTCACTTTCTTGCTCTCAAAAGCAACTCTGTGACATGAATTGTTCAGTTCTACCACACTTAGCAAATTATAGTTTAGTCCTTCTACACAATAAGCATTTTCACATTTTATTCTATCATTTATCATCAGTGATCCTTTACCTCTTACCATACAGGGTGTGTCATTACCCATCTTAACAGATCCTCTGTTATATTTCTCAAGATAATCAAATTTATAATCATCACCAGTCATGCGATGTGTATAGCCACTATCTATGATCCATGTATTATTTTTATTAACTTTTGTAATTAGTTTTTTTTCCACATGTTTTTCTTCTTCCTCGGAATCATCTTTCATAGCAACAAATACATCTTCTACATCATCACTAGAATCAGATTCAGATTCATTTTCATCTGCTATGTAACATACCTTTTTACCTCTATCATTATTGTCTTTGTTGTGTCGGTAGCTCCTATTGTTTCTTCTCCCATAGCTTCCTTTAGATCAATCTTTGGTTCTTTTATCACCTTTCTTATGTGGACATCTAGCAACAATGTGGCCAACCTCTTTATAGTTAAAGCATGCTAAAGGTAACTTGCCTCTATATCTTCCTTTTCCTTTAGGCAACCTCCTGGCCATAAGAGCTTCAAGTTCATCAAGCTCATCATCAGTATTTTTATCACTATCATCCTTATTATTCTTGCTACTAGACTTACCAATCTTCAGAGAAGTCATGAAAGTGGATTCAACATTTGGTACAACACTATTATCATAATTGTTCAATTAAAATGTTGTAAGCTTTCCAATCAGATTATCAAGAGTTTGATGTTAGGTGCTGACCTATTTTCATGAATTACAGATATCTTGATGGCATAGATAGGTAATAAGGTTTTTAGAATTTTACTTACCATAGTGTCTTCATCAATAACTCCATCTGATGCTCTAATAGTGTGAACTACCTCTTTTATCATGTTTATGTATTACACAATGTTTTCACCTTCTTTCATCTTCATGTCATTGAATCTTCCTCTCAAGCTTTCTACTCTTTCTCTATTGACATTCACATCTCCACTGTATATATTTGTGAAATTTTATCCCATATCTTCTTAGTAGTATCATAGTCCTTGATGTCTTCAAATTCGGCATCCGAATAGGTAGCATCAATCTCCATCATGGTAATATTATGTTCATGCTTGTCTCTTAGTTGATCAAGTGTCAAGGGACTAGTGGGTGGTGCAAGGTATCAATTTTCCATCAGATCTAGTGTAGAATTCCCAATTCTGGATACATGCAGCTTCATTCAAATTTTCCATATTGTGAAGTTCTCTTTGTTAAGCTTTGGCACTTCCCTCTTAAACATTTTGAGACCTTTTTGCTGAAGTCCTTAAAAATCTATTCTAAGAATCCACAGCTCTGATACCAATTGTTAGAATAACTGAGAGGGGGGTAAATTAGGTATCCACAGTCCCAATTCAAAATGTATAAACCAAAAAAAATTATTTAAACTTCTACAGCTCAGTAACATAAAATACTCTATTGTTTGTGCTTTTACCAATTACTAGTCAATAACATATAATGATTATCGATCAAATCCAACATGTAATATGTAAATTATGATAACAAACAATCACCACAATCAACACATAACACAAAAAATTTATTTTGGAAACCCTATGAAGGGAAAAACCACCTGGGACCGGTAACCCAAAAGATGTTCACTCTTCTGAAGTGAGCTCGGTGAAGACCCAACCCTGTTAATGGTTACAAACACACTGTTAGGTGTGACCTTGTTAGAGGATTTAACACTAACCATTATTGTCCAACCAGCATTCACTATGGGGTTGATAGGATAACAATGTTCATTCTATGAATGATACATAAAAGACTTTCCTAGTCCACTCGGTTAAGAGATTTCTCTATTTACAATGGTTAAAATGTAACAGTAGTTGATCTGATCATAACACAACTTCAATTGCATATTATCAAATCTATGTTAAGCTCATTCAAATCCTCAGATCAATGTATTTATTCTATTTTAATCAATTTCCATTAACTTAATGTAGCTCAATTATAGCTTCCCAACGCTCGGTAAACTTTGTAGTTCAGTTCTCCTTAAATAGTTTGATAAGGCATACATGAAGCTTTTCCATGTGATAGTTCTATAGTCTCCTTCTTCTGGCATTAGTTTCATTGTGAAACTCTAGTCTCTTAAATAGACAAGTAAACCATTTTCTTTTCCTCCATAAGATTTTGCTGCTTATTCTCCTTCATCCATTTTGTCGCTTAAACCTTCCTCAGTTGTCATGTCAGTAACACATTTTAATTTCATTCTTTATGATGTAGTGCAAGGTAGGAGAATCCCTGATGGAGATGTCCTATCCCCCAGCAAATAACCACACAATAGCATATAATAACAATACAAAGATTTAGATCCACACAACGCCAAAAACTCATAATAGAATTATCATATTTTCATCCAACATGCCCAGCTATAAGGCTTTCCGGGTTACGGCCAAATACAATGAAATTACAATAGAAACTCCACAAGATCTCTCAAGATCCAAACCAAACCCTAGCTAGCCCAGATCCACACACTGGTAGGAACCCCCAAGGAAGATCTAAACTTGTGCTCGCAAGCCCACCAAGCAATCTCCTTGTTTTCCAAGCCGTAGCTACTAGCTCTCCTCAAAACTCACTCCACAACCACCTCCTCTTCTCCCAGGTGGATGAATGAATGCCTAAAGACTTCCCCCACAACCTCTACTTATACCAATCTAAGCCACAGGTCGGCCCTGAACATAAATTAAATACAAATACCGAAATTAAATGCCACAAGTCGGCCAACAACAACAATTAAATTCCCAAAATAGATGTCTTAGTAAAATTTTGATATCTCCTAGCTCCGGATGAATTAGAACTCATGCTTCGAAATGAAGGTAGAAATATAGACCCTCTTCAATCCTTGAAATTTTCAGCCTCTAAATCTTTATGGAAAATTACTTATACAGCCTGAAATAGGCACCAAATTCCTAAGCAAGGCTGAGCTCCCCTAGGCCATGCTGAGCAACCAAGACCATGTCAAGTTCCATTAAATACATCAAAACCCAATTACCAAAGACCCAAGTGGGTTTATCCAACTCTACCAAACCCCTCACATATGAAAATAAGTCCACACAACTCCATCAAATCTCCCAAACATGCAGGATAGCCAACTACCCTGGGATGCTCCTGCATCAGACTCCCCAGGTGCGAAAAGAAGTATGCCTCATACTTTGATGCCAGATGAAATATCTACAACCATATTCATCTTCACCAAAGGCTTCCACTGCAACAGGGACCATAGAACCAACATGCAAATCACCCAAATCTGCATCCATCTGTCAACCACTAGAATCTCAACCATCCAATTAGCATGCTCACTCCCAGGAACAAACTGAACATAGTGCCTCACCAACATTCTCTGTAGCTGATCACTACCAACAACAATAATATCCTCAAACATGAAATCCATGTCACCAACATGTAAGCTCAAATCCACAATAGGAGCAACATGTAAATCCTCAACCATGTCAACCACCAATAGGTCCACATCAGGAACATACAGATCTGTAGTATCATGTAGATCCTCAACCACATCAAAAACTAGTGAATCCACACTAGAAATAGCCATATCAACAACATATGGATCATCACCCTTAGCAACCTGATTATCCATGACCAAGTGCTCCACAATTTCCATGTCAGACTCAACCAACTGATCATGAAAACCAACCTCAATCACAACATCAACAAGGTTAGGAAGCTCCATAGAAACATCCACAAGTTTCTCCATAGGTTCCGCATCAGCCTCCACACACTAATCAACAAAACCAACTTCCATATCAACCTTGCTATGCCCTCTTCTCTCTCGAACAAGTCTTCTAACCGGCTAGACAACTCACTTCCTGATCGGTAGACTCTAGCTCCATGGTTTCAAGATCTCTCAAACTCTCTTATGAAATTTATCTAGAGATGGATCACTCTCAACCATCCTTTCCTTAACTTGATTAGTCAATTTAGCTTCCAACTGAGCAAAAGTCTTTGAAATATTCTTCTCCACCACATCATGGAGTTTTGCAATCATCTTAGGGTCCAAGCTTCTTAGAGCCATCTTCTAAGATCTTCGCAAACCCTCCGTAGAAAATCCCCAACTAGATCCAACCTTCAACCAGGTCCTAGTGCAAACTGCCTCACATTTGGCACATTGTCCACACACTCAAGAACAACCTTCACTCTAAAAAACTCCACCCAAGGTCCTGGTGTAAACTGCCTCACATTCGGTGCTCTATCCACACACTCAAGAACAACTATGCTCTGATACCACTTGATGTAGTGCAAGGTAGGAGAATCCCCGATGGAGATGTCCTATCCCCCAGCAAATAACCACACAATAGCATATAATAACAATACAAAGATTTTGATCCACACAATGCCAAAAACTCATAATAGAATTATCATATTTTCATCCAACATGCCTGACTGTAAGGGCTTCCAGGTTACAGCCAAATACAATGTAATTACAAAAGAAAATCCACAAGATCTCTCAAGATCCAAACCAAACCCTAGCTAGCCTAGATCCACACACTGGTAGGAACCCCCAAGGAAGATCTAAATTTGTGCTCGCAAGCCCACCAAGCAATCTCCTTGTTTCCCAAGCCGCAGCTACTAGCTCTCCTCAAAAATCACTCCACAACCACCTCCTCTTCTCCCAGGTGGATGAATGAATGCCTAAAGACTTCCCCAACAACCTCTAATTATACCAATCTAAGCCATAGGTCGGCCCTGAACATAAATTAAATACAAATACCGAAATTAAATGCCACAAGTCGGCCAACAACAACAATTAAATTCCCAAAATAGATGTCTTAGTAAAATTGTGATATCTCCTAGCTCCAAATGAATTAGAACTTGTGCTTCGAACCAAAAGTAGAAATATAGGCCCTCTTCAATCCCTGAAATTTTCAGCCTCTAACTCTTTATGGAAAATTACTTATACAGCCTGAAATAGGCACCAAATTCCTAAGCAAGGCCGAGCTCCCCTAGGCCATGCTGAGCAACCAAGACCATGCCAAGTTCCATTAAATACATCAAAACCCAATTACCAAAGACCCAAGTGGGTTTATCCAACTCTACCAAACCCCTCACATATGAAAATAAGTCCACACAACTCCATCAAATCTCCCAAACATGCAGGATAGCCAACTACCCTGGGATGCTCCTGCATCACTTTAGATCTTCCTTGAATTTTTCTAGCTGTCCATCTTCGTAACAAACATTATCCTTTACCTCAAATTCATAACACTTTACAACACATCAATCCTTATCAACCAAACTAATCATTTAGTTTCCTTTCTACTTCTCGGTTAACAAAGAAATGTGTCAGTGAATACAAGCTCAATTAATATTGTTGTCAGTATACACTACACTTTGTTAGTGTATACTAAAATGCTTCATCAACTGACCACACTACCTAGTGTCTTTGACCTCTTTTCTTCATCATAGATGAATGAAACATAATCAAGTCAATAACATAGGGTCAGAGACTCATCAATAAGTTACCTGATGTATTCCTTATCCTCATCTATCATATACATCTTCCACATGTAGATATTTATGTTCTTCATCTTCTTTTACTCCTTTTCTACAGATGTTTCGGTATAGTAACTTACAAGATAAGTGCTATCAAAAACTAGTTGACATCAATGACAACATATTACTGATTTAATCATAATACATATCTAATTAGAAACTTAGTGATCTCTAATCACAGATCTTCAATTAGGTTCTAAATTAGTTGTATTTCATCAATTAGGAGTCTATTACATACATATAGTGTCTCAGTCCTGATTAAGGGATTCTAGTCCTTGTAAGAAGCCTTAACCCTACTAAGAGTTGGTAGTACAAATATAAATGATTACAAGATGAGCCAACTACCCAAACATGTAATTTGCAATGATTTTTAATTACAAAAAGGGGCAAGGTATATAACCTTTAACTGCTTTTCTTGCATATACAAAGTCTTCTTGCTTGACTTTCACAATTTACAACTTCACATGGATATCTTTCACATACATATCTTACTCTACTTCCTTTGTATTACATATGTCCTACATTTATACAAGTTATTAAGAATAATAACTTTTACAGTCAGCTTTACAAAACATAAAGCACTTTACAAAATACATATTAACTCATTCTATCAAAGGGTTAACATCTAGGATGTCATCCCTTTATACAATTAAGTCATTATTTTGATAAATAAAGTAATCCCTTAACTATTTACTAATTTTGTCATCTTCTCTGTCCTATCAACTTTAGCTCTATCTCTGGTAATACTGCAATAACTTCTACTATACATGTCATACATACTTTCTCTCTTAGGTAAGTCTTCAATATACATCATAGTATCCATGTTCAAGTGTGCAAGCACTGAACTTACTTCTATCAACATCACCAATCAAAACTATCTTTGGTTAGACTGGGAAAATGCTTCTTACACTTAGACAATTTTGTTTTGTGCTCTGTCATAACTACTCTCTGTCATATGCGGTCTTCATATAGATCATATGTTTCCATAATGACAACATCTAGATATCTAACTTAGCCAAATTGCCAACAATCTCCCCCTTTGTCATTGGTGGCAACATATGAGAAAATTGGTTGTCATAGAAAACTTCAAAATTGTGGCCATAACAAAATATATCTTTACTATCCTTATATCTCCATATATCTTATATATTATCTATACTCCCCCTAGGAATATACTTCCATATATATAACAATATAACAAAATATCAATTTTCTGCTATCCCCCCTTTGACAACAATGACAAAAAAAAGAGTGCCAAAACTGTGTTCTCAAAAAATGTTTACCTTGATTGAAAATTGCAGAGATGGTAGGCTTGCAACACAATTTGCAAAATTTAATTTTATACTCTCTATATCCTTCTCCCATGCCTTCTTAGCAGTGTTTGCAACACTGAGTAGTGCACATAAACCATAAGATGTGATCTCAAATGCATGAAGGTTTGCAAAGTTTAACTTCTCATAAGATGTCTTGGATGAAAGACATTCTTCCAATTGTCCTTCAATGATACTTATTTTAACTAAAATGTGCTCTCTTTGAAGAGAGAATCTTCTCATTTTCCTTTCTTTTTCATCACTAAGAATTCTTATATCATCATTCAATTTACTGATTCTCTTTTCACAATCTAATATCTTTACATTAGGGTTGGTTAACAGGTTTACCTCTGTTTGAATTTCTACCTCTTTTTCTCTTATCTTCTTAGTTACTTCTAATACAACAGTTTTTGTATTTGTACACTGAATATACAAAACTTTCCCTTTGTCTAGATTCCTTTTTAAGTCCTTTATACACATCCAAATTGTTGATATCATTTATGATATTCTGACATATATCATGAAATACTTTAGCCTTGTAGGCTGCCTAAGCTTTTACTATAGCTATGTCTGACAAGTTAGTAAATTCATTGTCAAATGCCTTCATAACTTCTCTAGTTTTTACTTGTGGATCTGCCTCTATTATTTGATTAGTCATAATACTCTATTACTTCCATCAATAATCCTTCAAGGCTTTTTACCTTCTTGTTCTTACTAATAATTTTGTTAAGGGATGAGATCAGCTCCATTTGATCATCATCATCAAATTCTTTCCCAAAATTAGCAAAAAATGATTCTATCTATGGTTTCTTTGCTGTAATCTCAAGGGTAGGACTGGTTTCTATTTTTCTTTGAATTCCTTTTTGTCCTTCAACCTCTGTATTTACTTGAATCTCTGCTTATTTCTCTTCTTCTTTCCTTATTTCCTTCCTTACTTCTTTAATTGATCTATCCTGTTCCTCCAAGGCTGAATTGTCAACAATGTTCTCAAGGTTGATAAAAGGATTGTCATTACAATCCAGTGTGATATTAGTTCCTTCCACATTCATTGATTCATCTTCAATGTTAATTGATGGAGGTGGAGAGGGAATTTTCTGGTGCTCAGCTTCCAAATCTTGATCTGTTGCACTTGAGTGCTTACCAACACCTATATTCATCACCTTTATGAATTCTTGTTTAATTTCCTTATTGATTTCTTCATAATTTCCTCCCGTTATCTAAATTTTTCTTCTTTTAGTTCTTAGATGAAGACCAAGATCTTTCATGATTTCCTTGAAGTGGTCTTCATCTCTAATGTCACAGAGCTTTCTCACAAAGTTTTCTCTGATCTTATTATCTTCTTCAGATGTTCTATTCTTCCTATTTACTAATTTCTCAAACAAATTATCAAGTATCTTCCCTTGAATGGTATCAAATTTTTTATCTACTAAGATCATGTGCCTGACAATTACATTCTCCAAGTTTAATCTTTCTGAATAATTGTATAGCTCATAATATTTTTTCATCTTGGAAAAGCCCCCATCATTAATGATTTGATCATTTACCTTTTCTATCTTAGGTTTCCATTTATTCTTCTTGACTTCAGTATCTTCATCATCTTTTATTTCAGATACTTTCCTTTGTACTGGGGTAACTATTGTTTTCTATCTTTTACCTGGTCTAGTAGCCATTTCCTTTACTCTTTTACCTAGTGGAGTGGTGGAAGATCTTGTAGATTTTCTTGTCTCCTGTTCATTTTCAAATTTCTCCACTTTCACTATATTCTACATATTTCCAATCTGATCTGCAACTGATGATAGGGGTGGAATAGAAAAAACTTCTTTATGTCCAATGTCTCTTAGTGCTATTGCTATATTATTTGCAATTAAGAATTCTTGTTCTGACATTCTTGTATCCTTGAGAATTTTCTTTATAGTTCTTTCCACTCTCTTCTTTGACAACTTTTCTTCTTGTATAGACTTTATGAAGTTGAATTTATCCTCATAAGTCCTAAATCTAGTATGGTTCACATCCAATTTACTTTTCAACAATCTATTCACATATTCTTTTGCTTCAAGTTCAAAAATTTCATATCCAAGAGGGTCTATGAATTATACTCTAGGTTCAACTACTTCAATAAAGGTAAAGTCAGTGTCAACCATAAAGCATATTTCATTTTTATACTTCTCAACTATAGCCAGTGGGATTCTTGATCTTTTCTTCATCAAGTTGTGAAATGATTTCATTACTAAGGTTACACTCTCATTAACCTTTTGTATAGGATATCTTAGATACACCTTCTTAATTTTTTCCATCGTGGTTCTGTTATCATTCTAGTCTTCTCCAATAGTGAATGTAAATCTTCTCAAAAAATGGAAAAACATATATGTAATCAAAGATGACAATCTAAACTATGAGCTTTTAGTCTTCTTAATCTTCTCTAGGTTCTCAAATAATTGAATTCTCAAAATTTCACACATATCCACTTGAACTTTATCAATGCACATCAAATAGGCTGCATGAATCATTCCATCTACCATGTCATCTTCTCTAGAGTGTTAGAAATAGGAAATACTAAGAGGGGGGGTGAGTCAATATTTCACAAACTTTTACTTTTGCCCACTTATGGATATAACAGATTACTTTAGTGCATACAAAGATTATCAAGTTGATTAACAAACATAGCAGTAAATAGAAAGAACTCATAACACATGATATGTTCTTGAGGAAACCCTGGCCAAGGGATAACCCTGGTGGGGATGGTACCCACAAAGATCACTAATCAAAAGTATTCTGTTAGGGATATTGGACCCTGTTAAGAGTCAATTTACAATATATAGTAGATTTGTCCTAGTTAAAGGACTTTAGGCCTTGTTAGAAGCCTTAACCCTATTAGGAGTTAGATTACAAAACCTGATCACTAGCTAAGCTCACTGTCCAAACAAGTAATACAAAATGTTTTTGACTATAGTATGGTACTACTTACAACTTCACATCAATATCCTGTGCTGCTATCACAATATACAACTTTCGCAAGTTATCCTTTTCTTTCTTTTCACAAAACACATCATTATCATTACATTTCAAGTATGCCTAATATATGAGTTATTAGAGCTAATAACTTTATATGGTTGGCTTCCAAAATATTTATCTAAGAGTAAGAAATCTAGGATGTTGTCCCTTCATAATGTTAAGTCATTATTTTGACAAGCAAAAATAATCCCTTAACTCTTTTGCTAATACTGTCTCCAAAATTGTTCTGTCTGCAAAACTGCCTTTGGTAAACTTTGAATAACTTCATCCGTACTACTCCAAACTTTATGCACATTGAGATGGGGTATCCTCATACTCTATAGAAGCTTTAGTTACTATGTAAACAAAAAATTTCTCCAGTGGACATTGCCAACTAAATCTTCATCGAGTGCTCTATCAGGATCACTATATCCATACTTAGACAATTTCTTCCTTCAACTTGCCATAATTTCATTCTAGATTTTGCACTCTCAGTAGAGATCATATTTTTCCATAATGAAAACATCTATGCATCCACATTAGCCAAATTGCCAACAATCTCCCCCTTTGTCATTGGTGGCAACATATGGGAAAATTGGCTAAGTGTGCAAACAAAACTTCAAAATAATTACACAAAATTGTGGCTAAATGTTATACAACACATATACAATATTGTACTCCATAGAATAGCTCCCCCTATGAGTATCCTTCCTCAACATATTATCAATTTTTTGCTATCTCTCCCCCTTTGACAATAATGACAAAGATAGGGTGTACAAAAATTTTAATAAAAACTGGATACCTTGTTATCAGCTATTGCAAAGCTGGTAGGCTTGCAACACAGTCACCAAACTCTGACTTCCATGATTCAAAATCTTTCTCCCATATCTTCTTGATGGATTCAGTAACATTGAGTAGAGTACTCAATCCATATGCTATTGTTTGACAAGTTTGTAGGGAATTAAAGCTAAACTTATGAAAAGATGTCTTTGCTGAAAGACACTGCTCAATTTGGTCTTCAACAATTGAGGTCTTGATTGAGATATGCTCTCTCAAGATGTTAATCCTAATCATCTTTCTATTCTTCTCCTCTGCTAACATTTTGATTTCATCATTTAAATTCCTTATGTTCTTCTCCACAGAACTTATCTTTACATTTGGGCTTGTCAAGGTATTTGTTTCAGCTGTAATTGCATCTATCTTCTCTCTGATCTTCTTATCTTCTTCAGCTTTTAGGATTTCTGATTTTATGCATTGTATATACAAACTCTTTCCAGTCTAAAAATGTTTCCTCAAATTCTTTATGCATACATCCAAATTACCAATATCATTACGAATATTTACACTTAAATTTTGTTGCATTTCTACTTCAAAGGCTTCCTGAACTTTTATTCTAGCAATATCCTTTAAGTTAGAAAATTTAGAGTCAAAAGAGTTTATTACCATTTTAGCTTTCTCAAGTGGATCCATTTCAAATACCTTAGTGCTGATCACACTCTCAAGTTTCTCTGTCAAAACTCTAACTTTTCCTTCAAGGTCCTTCACCTTCTTATTCTTTCCAATAATTTTATTAAGAGATGTGATGAACTCAAGCTGATCATCATCTTCAACCTCTTTTCCAAGGTCTTCAAAAATTGAACCAATTTGTCTCTTCTTACTATCAGGTGCACTAGGGGTAGTGACCTCTGTCAAATTTTTTTTACATTTAATTGTCTGCTCTCCTGGAACTGATTCTGATATAGCTAGTGCTTCCACTGCCTCTGTATCCTTTTCTGATTCTATAACCTTCTCTTTCTCTTCTAAAGCCAAATTGTCAACAATGTTTCCTAGATCATGAAATACTGCATCATCTAACTCTAGTGTCACTTTGGTTCCTTCAATGTCCACTGATTCTTTACCCATATTGATATGTGAAGTAGATGGGACTTCTTCATTACCAACTTCCTCTGCATGTGGTTCCTCTGATTGCTTCTACTGAGGATCTGATTTAACATGCTTTCCTACAACTATATCTGCAAGAACTTGCATTACTACTTGCTTAGTCTCTTTCTATACTTCCTCCTTTTTGCCTCCCATTATAAGAATTGTTCTTCTCTTAGTTCTCAATAAAGTTCCAAGAGGCTTCAAGATTCTCTTCAAATGATCTTCATCCTCAACTTCATAGAACTATCTGATTACATGTTCTCTCATCTTTATGTCCTCTTCTTGTGCTCTATGTTTTCTATTCACAAGTCTGTTATACAAAACTTTTGAGATCTTACCATGAATAGTGCTAAGTTTCTTATTTGTCAAAATCATATGTGTAATCATTGCATTTTCAAAATTCAATCTGTCAAATGATCCATATAGATCATAGAATTTATTTATCTTAGTGAAGTCTCCATGCTGCAATATATCTTCATTAACTCTTTCAATTCTTAGTTTCCAAGTTTTCTTCTTGATTGAAACTTCATCATCATCTTTAATTACTGCTACTTTTCTAGGTACAGGTGGTACAATCACTTTCTATCTTTTGTTGGGTCCTGTTGCACTCACTTTTACTCTTTTGCTAGGAATAGGAGAAAAGGATTTTTCTCCTTCATTTTTTCTAGGTACTTCAACTTTTCCCTTTACTACAATAGGATCAGTAGGGTCTGCACTAGATGCCACAGGTGGAACTACAAGATTTTCACTTTGCTTCAAGGCTTCTGTAGTCTTCTTAGCTATGTCAAACTCATGACTTGACATACCTGATTCTTTTAGTATTTTCTTCATAGTAGATTCAACTCTCCTACTAGATTGCTTCTTTTCTTTAAAACTTATTGTAGAGTTGAAATTCTCTTCATAGGTTCCAAACCTATTTGCATGACCATCCAACTTACACTTTAACAGTCTATTCACATATCCTACTATTTCTACTTTAGATATTTCATAGCCAAGAGGGTCTATGAATTCCATTCTAGGCTCAACTGCTTCAACATAGGTGAAATCAGTGTCTACCATAAAACAAATGTCATCTTTATGCTTTTCAAATAAGGATTGAGGAATCCTTGATCTATTCTTAATAATATTCTGAAAAGTCTTCAATACAAGCTTCACACTATCATTGACTTTATCAATTAGGTGCTTCATGTAGACTGAGT
This sequence comes from Chamaecyparis obtusa, assembly GCA_027943335.1. Classification (NCBI taxonomy): domain Eukaryota; kingdom Viridiplantae; phylum Streptophyta; class Pinopsida; order Cupressales; family Cupressaceae; genus Chamaecyparis; species Chamaecyparis obtusa. The sequence goes on from BSBK01002333.1 coordinate 1,133,245, forward strand.
TTATTCTTTCCATTGTGTTCACATTGTCACTGCAGTCAACTGTGTAAGGAAATCTTTGCAAAATATGGAAAAACATATAGGTTATCAGTGATGAAAACCTAAACTGTGTGTACTTAGCCTTCTTAATCTTTTCTAAATTCTCAAATAACTAAATTTTTAGAATTTCACATAGGTCTACTTGTTTCTTCTCAATACACATAAGATAAGCTACATGAACGATTCCTATAGCCATGTCATCTTCCCTTGAACTACCATAAAATTTAGTTGTTAGGATCTTGCAAAGGTACCTAACATCATCTTGCTTAATCTTACTTATCACAATTCCTCTACCATTATAACTAGATCCAGTGTTGTCTAAGACAATCTTTCTCATGTTCTTTTCATTCAGTGGAATCTCTCCAACTTTTAATAATCTAGTAACATCATGAATTAGGTCGGCAGTTATATCAATAACTCTATCCTCCATCCAGAATTTCCCATTATGGATTCTACTTAAAATGATCTTGGTACATTCCTCATCATTAAATTCATACTTCATGGAATAATTGATAATTTCATTATTCTCTAGGTGCCCATAAGCTGGTTTAATTGACATGTCTTGATTATACAATTTCCTGTAATCATCACTAAAATTTGCATCTCCCAAAGTTTCAAACTTGCAACCTAAATATCCTTTAACATTCTCAATGTGTAATACTCCATCTGGTACGGATGATAGTGCTAGTCTGTCATCAATTTCAGCTGGTTCTACTGGTTCTTTCTTAATCTTAGGTCTATTCTTATCCTTAACATTATGAACCATAGAAATATCCATCTTATCAACTAATTAAAGATCAAAAAATACCTCGACTTTGCAAATCTAGGGTTTCGGTATGATCGGCGCTGCAAACTGCTTCCAAACTTCTTCAAATCATCCTCAACTCACTTTTTCTTCCTTCAAATCTCTTTTCAATCACTTTATAATTGTGATAATTTCAATTTTGACCTTATAACACTTCACATTAACTCGATCTGACATCGCATTCATTCATTTTGCCGCTAAAACCTCAAAAAGATGATTCTGCAAACCTGCAACCATAAAACCTTTTTGCGACCTCACAAAACACAATATTTTATTTTGCACACTTAACCATAGCATTAGTACAACATAATAAACCTATATCTAACTATGCAAAACTTAACTCATTCAAATTCCTAATCTACACTAATCCTAAGTCCTAAACTACAAAAACTTACATAATTTAAGTACTTAAAGAAGGGTCAGGTAAAGATTCATCCTTACCATTAGTTACATTACCTTCTTGACTACTTTTAGTGCTGAATATTCCTCCTTGATCTATGCCTTTATCAAATTTTACTTTATCTTTATTGCTACAACAACCTTTCTCTTTGTTTCCTGCATTTTCATTCCTTCTTGCATTGTTCCTAGGGTTAGGGTTATGATGATAACCTCCTTTGTTCATTCTACAAACTCTTGCTGAGTGTCCAAACTTGTTGCATATCTAACAAATGATTCCTTTGTTTGCAAAATCTATCCTTGTTGGTTAATCTGTGACCTACAATTTTTAGCAATATGTCCTACTTTGTTGCATCTAAAACATACTACCACTTTTCTTTTAATCATTTCTTCAATAGATCTCTTATCTGCATTGTTAGTTTTCCCAATCATTCTATTATCATAATTATTCAAAATTACTTTAGGTCTTCTACATTCATTAGCTCTATGTCCAAAACCATGACAATTATAACAATGTCCATTACGAGGTTTAAATTGCTTACCTGTGCAATCTCTCTTCATGTGCCCAATAGTATTACAAGCAAAACATCTACCTTTGAATTCTCGTTGCATACCTTTAGATGATTCTTCCTATTTTGATTCTTCTTGCTTTGATTCTTCTTTCTCTCTAGGTGGTTCTTCTTTAGGTGGATCTTCCAATGTGTTCTCATCTAGCTTCATTTCCTCCATACTTTTAGATGTCTTCAGATCTAGCTTCTTACTTTCATGGTTTGTTCTAAACATACTAAATCCAAATCCAGTCTTATCAAAGAATGGTTCTCCAAAAGAAATTTTTTTTTTAGTCCTATCATTGTTTGAATATAGCCTTTCAAGTTGTTGTTTAGATTGAGTTAATTCACCTTTCACAATTTTATTATACTTCTCAAGTTCCACATACTGCACTTTTACTTTTTTAGATTCGGATGTTACCTTTTTGAGTCTTGATGTCAGATCTTCATTCTCAATTTTCAATTTTTCATTATCAGATCTCAAATTTCCATCTTTCATACTAAGCTTCAGATTTACTATCTTCAGCTCATGCTTAAGGATCTCATTTTCTTTTTCTAATTCATCACAATCTTCAACAAGAATATCAAATTTCTTTTCAGATTTCAGATCTTCAATCTTACCCTTTAATTTGTCAATAGCATTCCTTGCATCTTCATACTTTCTTCTTGAGGAGTTTCTTTCATCAGTAAGCATATCAATCTGTTCAAGAGCTTCTTCAAGATTCTTCTGAAGTTGATCCATATCCATAGAGATCTTACTCAAGCTGCTAAACTTTCCTTGAATGTTCCTTCTTTGAGTAACTGTGCTCTGATACCAATTGTTAGAAATAGAAAATACTGAGAGGGGGGGTGAATCAATATTTCACAAACTTTTACTTTTGCCCACTTATGGATATAACAGATTACTTTAGTGCATACAAAGATTATCAAGCTGATTAAAAAACATAGTAGTAAATAGAAAGAACTCATAACACATGATATGTTCTCGAAGAAACTTTGGCCAAGGGAAAACCCCGGTGGGGATGGTACCCACAAAGATCACTAATCAAAAGTATCTTGTTAGGGATATTGGACCTTGTTAAGAGTCAATTTACAATATATAGTAGATCTATCCTAGTTAAAGGACTTTAGGTCTTTTTAGAAGCCTTAACCCTCTTAGGAGTTAGATTACAAAACTTGATCACCAGTTGAGCTCAGTACCCAAATAGGTAATAAAAAATGTTTTTGACTATAGTATGGTACTATTTACAACTTTGCATCAATAGACTTTGCTGCTATCACAATATACAACTTTTGCAAGTTATCCTTTTCTTTCTTTTCACAAAACACATCATTATCATTACATTTCAAGTATGCCTAATATATGAGTTATTAGAGCTAATAACTTTATATGGTTAGCTTCCAAAATCTTTATCCAAGAATAAACATCTAGGATGTCATACCTTCATAATGTTAAGTCATTATTTTGACAAGCAAAAATAATCCCTTAACTCTTTTGCTAATACTGTCTCCAAAACTATTTTGTCTGCAAAACTATCTTCGGTAAACTTCAAATAACTTCATCTGTACTACTCCAAACTTTATGCACACTAAGATGGGGTATCCTCATACTCTTTAGAAGCTTCAGTTAACTATGTAAACAAAAATATTGCTCCAGTGGATGTCACCAACTAAATCTTCATCGGGTGCTCTGTCAGGATCACTGTATCCATACTTAGACAATTTCTTCCTTCAACTTGCCATACTTGCATTCCAGATTCTGCACTCTCAGTAGAGATCATATTTTTCCATAATGACAACATCTATGCATCCACATTAGCCAAATTTCCAACATAGAGTTGGCACAAAACATAGATGTTAAGATCTTACATAAATATCTAACATCTTGTTGTATCTTGCTTATTACTATTCCTCTACCATTGTAGGATGACTTAGTATTGTCCAGTACTATTTTCTTCACATTTTTCTCATTAAATGGTATAACTCTAGATTTTGATAAACTAGTTACTTCATGAATTAGTTCTTCTCTTATATCAATCACTCTATCATCTAACCAAAAACTCCCATTATGAATTATGCTCAAAATGATTTTGGTGCATTCATCATCATCAAATTCATGTTGTAGTGAATACCTTAGAATCTCATTTTCATTTAGATGTTCAAATCCTACTTTCAATTACATATCTTGATTGTATAGTTTCTCATATTCCTTAGTAAAATCACTTTCACTGAGGGTTTCAATTTTGCATCCCAAATAGCCTCTAACATTCTTTAAATTCAAAACTCCATTTGGTATGGATGATAATGCTAGTTTAGGGTCTTCTTCCAAGGGTTCTACTAGTTCCATTTTGATCTTAGGTATAATTGTATCTCTTATGTTGTGAACAAATGAAACATCCATATCTTCTGCAAGTTCTCTAACTGACTGATAGACTTGCTCAGTAAAATACCTTAATTTCACAATTTAGGGCTTTGTGTAGATCCGACATGAAGTTCTTTCACCAAATCCTTCAAAATACCTTCAATCACTATTGCTTTGATCTCCTTAACACTTGTAGTCACTTGAATGATTAACTGATACTGATCATAAGCTTTTAACTTGAATATTGTGACATTGCATTCAATTATTTTGCTGCTTCTTTCAAAAATGTTGTTCCTGCTTTCTCGCAAAACTTCAAACTTCTTGCGAACTTGCATAACTTCATATTAGCTCATGTACTCTTAACCATAGCATCATTACATCACATACTACCTTACATTAACTACATAAGACTCAATTCATCATATACTAGTTTCTACACTATCCTAAGTTCCTATTCTAATGCATTTATTATGAATTAAGTACTTTGAGATGGGTTAGGAAGAGATTCACTCTTACCATTAGATACTTCACCTTTCTGATTACTTTCTATGCTGAATGTGTCTCCTTGATCTATGGCTTTATCAAATTTTACTTTTGAATTACTACAACATCCTCTCTGACTATTGCTTGCATTCTCATTTCTCCTTGTATGACTTCTAGGATTAGGATTTATCATGTTATTCATTCTACAAAACCTTGTTGTATGACCAAATTTGTTGCATATCTGAAAAATTATTTCATTGTTTCCATATCTCAGCCCAATCTGGTTGATTTGTGATTTGCAATTCTTGGCAATGTGTCCAACCTTGTTGCATCTATAACATACTACTCCATTTCTTCTATTCATATCTTCTATAGGTCTCTTATCTACATGGTTAGTATCTTTAAACATTCTACTATTATTATTATCATTAGATCTAGGCTTCTTACATTCAATAGCTCTATGTCCAAAACCAAGAAAATTATAACAATAACCATTAAGAGGTTTGAATTTCTTACCTATGTAATATTTCTTCATATGACCAAAAGTATTACATGCAAAACATCTACCTTTAAATTCTCTATGTGTACCTTTAGATGATTCTTCTTGTTCAGGTGGTTCTTCTTCTTTAGGTATATCCTTAGATTGATTAGCTTCATCAGATTTCTTTTCATCTATGTTTTCAAAAACTTTTAGATCTGGTTCCTTGCTTTCTTCACTTACCTTAGATGAGTTAAATCTAAGACTAGTTTTTATCATAGAATGGATTTTGATAAGACATTTTTTCATCAATCTTCTCACTAGTGGAATATAATCTCTCAAGTTGTTTCTTAAACTGAGTTAGTTCACCTTTCACAGCTATATTGTATTTTTTAAGTTCAACATACTACAATTTTGTTTTATCAAGTTTAGATGTCACTTTATAAAGTTTTGATTTTAGATCTTCATTCTTAGATTTTAGATTTTCTTCATTCTTGTTGTTTCCATCTTTCAAACTCAACTTTAGATTTACTATCTTCAATTCATGTTTAAGGATCTCATTTTCTTTTTCTATATTTTCATCATAATATTCAATTTGAATTTTAGATTCCTTCTCTAATTTCAATTCTTCTAGCTTCTTTTTCATCTTCTCAATGAGGTTCTTCGAATCATCATATTTTCCTTTCAAATTATCTCTTTCTTTAGTAAGTATATCAATCTATTCAAGAGCTATTGGTCCATTTTCCAGTCATAGAAAAAATTCTTTGAAAATGGCCTGTTCCCTACAAATGTTTTGTAATGCTATCTTGCCATGCCTGCAATCACACTTTTATCTTGTGATGAAAATCTATGAGGTTTTATGATGTACGCCCTTAGCCTTGTGCTCTTTATTATGTCACCTAGCTCCAGTCCAGATCGCATCTCCTGAATCACAAAATCTAGGGAGATATCCAAGTTTTAAGGTTTGCAGAAAATAATTTCAAAATATGCATAAGTGTCGAAAACCCACAATGTTTTTGAAAACCCATGATGTTTTCGATCTTTTTCCAAAAACCCTATGTGTTTTCAATCTCTCAACAAAAACCCTGTGTGTTTTTGACCTCGCACCTTTTCCTCTTTGTCAACATTTCCTATGTGCATAGCTACGACCTGTTGGTGGGCCCAAGTTTTTGAAAGTTTTAAATTGATTGGTTATCGCATGATCACATGTCATAAATTTCTAACATGTGACCATGCGACCAGTTCCTTCCTTGTGCATGGGGCCCATTGGTGGGGAAGGTAGTGGTCCCATTGGTAGTTATGTGGCAGCCTATCTTTGGCTGTCACATGATCGCATGTTAGAGATTTCAGCCATGCGATCATGCAACAAGGGAGCCACGTTGTGTTGGGGCCTGATGGTAGGTGGTGATGTGCTGAGTTCCAGTTGGTTGCCAGTGTACTAAGGTGGAAAGGGGTTTGTGGTGGGACCTTTCTACTCAGTGGTGATGATGTGCTTGATTCTCATTGGTCAGTGTGATGACTTGGCAGTTTGTCAGTGGGGCCCGTGTTTGCAGTGCTCGAGTGTGTTTGACATTTGGTGGTGAATGCTGGCAGTTAGTCACATGTTTTCATAGCCTTTTTCAAGGCTATGCGATCATGCAACTGACATTTTGTGTCAACCCTATGTGGTGGTGGTTATGTGGTGGTTAAGAGTTGAAGTGTGTTGCATGTTTGCATGGCCCTTTCCCTGGCTATGCAATCATATGACAACTGTTTGGATATCGTTGTTGCAGAGTTAGGGTAGGTCCACTATGCCGGTGTTGCCAAGTTGTTTGGTTTTGATTGGTCATAGACCCAGGTGGGGTCTGATGTAAAGTTTTGGCTTTTCACTCATTCACAAAAAGATTTAGTGGTTCTCCAAATTGTTTGGCGATTTGGTGAACAGAGGTCGTGTAGTCGCTAAATTTTTAGTAGAAGGCGTGAAATGTTTTGCGAATTAGCAAAATCCTTTTGTCACCAATTCGCTAAATGTAAATGGGCACTCTTTTAAAAGGTAAAAACATAAAGCCCATGAAGTAAGAATAATCTGATGGTCATGACTTAAAGTTGGCAGAGATTTGAACGAGGATTGCCAATGTGCTACTGGCACCATAAAGTGACCGTTGGGATTTAATTTCAAATTCTGTAGAGGGTTTGGAATGATAGAGGTACCAAAAATTCAATTTTTGAGTGGCCAGAGTGGGTAGAATGGATTGTCAAATGCTGCAGAGTGGTCCAGGCTGCCATGATAGTTGTAGAGGAGTGTCTTGCCGTAGGGGAGTAAATGATACAGTACCCTAAAATGTGTTGCAGAGGTCAAATGTGGCTAGATTTTTTAGGGTTTGATGATAATTTGGTACTTGGACCAGTACAGGGCTAGTTGGCTATTGAAATGGACTGTTTGGGCTAGCATGCTGCGGCTTGATCCTTGTCTTGTTTGTGTTAAATCCTCAATGGGGTTAGGTGGATTTGAATTTTGAGTTGGAAATGATCATTGTGCTTGGATTGTAACCCTAGTATAAAGGGATTTTTGTGATCATTTTTGAATTATTGGGAGTTAGGTTTTCAAACTTTTCTGGTTGTGAGTCTTCTACCCAGTCTGAATTGTAATGACCTGTTTTGGTATATTTTGACAATAGAAATAAAATTTCAGATCTAAGTTGTAGTTTGCAAGCATGATTCCTTTGGATTCATTGTATACACTTGAGGATTCTTCATACTTAATATAGGCACATGATTCTTATCTCTCCTTTGTGTCAACATAGATAAATTTTTAACTTTCTATTTCATTGCATAACCATTTTATGTATATGCCTTCATTCTTGAGTTCTAATCTAGGATTAGATGAAATGATGCTCTAAATGGGACATAGATTTATCTTTTGTCTATGTAAGGATACTCTGTAAGTAGTAAAGGAGATTTTAAATGTGTTTATGGCTTTGAATCTCAGATATATTCTAGTGTGTGTGTAGTTTGTCCAAGAAGCCTTGCCCAATGGATGAGGCACTGGCTTGGATGATTATTTCTTTGTTGACATGTCCTGATTGAGGTTTTTATGATTCAAACACATGAAATTAAGAACCATCCTTAAGTTTTCAGTATTTGGTTGTGTAAGGTTCCACCCCATAGTAATGGAGAGTCAATGAATGTGTGGTTATCATTTAGTACTTTCTTACTATCCTTTTATCTATTATTCAAACTGAGTCTTTGGTGTGTGAAGTATAATTTATACTGGGTTAGGTTCACCTTCCTTGGTTTTGTACAGCCAGAAGCAGAAGAGGGTAGTCTTGTCCCTATGGTTGGTCCAGTTGCCTTGTAGAGCTCCCATACTTGGAACTAACCACTCCTAACATTAGTCTCAAGGCATATTGGCAGCCCTAAGTGGTGTAAGCATTTTCAAACACCAACAAGAGCTTCTTCAAGATTCTTTTGTAGCTGATCCATATCCATAGAGATCTTACTCAAGCTGCTAGGATTTCTCTGAATGATTCTTTTTTGAGTAACTAAGCTCTAAAACCAATTTTTAGAAATAGTGAATACTGAGAGGGGGGGTGAATCAGTATTCTAAAAACTTTTACTTTTTCCCAATTATGGATATAATAGATTAACTTGATACTTGCAAAATAGAGTAAACTAAATAACATGCATAGCAATAAAGAAAATGAACTCATAACACATTATTTGTTTTTCATGGAAACCCTGACCAAGGGAAAACCCCAGTGGGGATGATACCCACAAGGATCCACTAATCAAAAGTATCATGTTAAGGATGTTGACCCTATTAGGAGCCTGTTACATACATATCGTGTCTCAGTCCTGACTAAGGGACTCTAGGCCTTGTTAGAAGCCTCAACCGTGCTAAGAGTTGGTAGTACAAATAGAAATGATTACAAGATGAGCCCACTACCCAAACATGTAATATACAATGATTTCTAATTACAATAAGGGGCAAGGTATATAACCTTTTACTACTTCACTTGCATATACAAAGTCTTCTTGCTTGACATTCACAATTTACAACTTCACATGAATATCTTTCGCATACATATGTTATTCTACTTCCTTCGTATTACATATGTCCTACATTTATACAAGTTATTAAGAATAATAAATTTTATAGTCAGATTTACAAAACGCAAAGCACTTTACAAAATACATATTAACTCATTTTTCCCAAGGGTTAACATCTTGGATGTCATCCCTTTATATGATTAAGTCATTATTTTGATAAACAAAATAATCCCTTAACTATTTACTAATTTTGTCTTCTTCTCTGTCATGTTGGCTTTAGCTCTATCTCTAGTAATACTACAATAACTTCTTTCATACATGTCATACACACTTGTTCTCTCAAGTGAGTCTTGAATATACATCATAGTATCCATTCTCAAGTGTGCAAGCATTGAACTTATTTCTATTGACATCACCAATCAAAACTATCTTTGGTTAGACTGGGAAAATACTTCTGACACTTAGATGATTTTGTTCTATGCTCTGTCATAACTACTCTCTTTCATATGTGGTCTTCATATAAATAACAACATTTAGATATCTAACTCAGCCAAATTTCCAATAGATTAGTGTGATTGGGATGATGATGTGATGGATGTGAATTTGATAGCAGAGAGAAAATGTGAGATTAGTGTTTGACAGAGCTATAACTGGAACTATCTAAGAATAGCAAGTGATTGTACTGCTCACTTTTGAAGAACACTTTGTGATAGTATTTTTTATTGTAAGAGTTGTAATCTCACCACCTTTAACATGGTTTTTGTATACCCCTATAAGTGTTTTTTATTCCTTTAACAAGGAAATGTACTATGTAATAATCAACTCCTAAGAGGGATACTATATTTTAGTACATAGTTGTGGGTACCATCCCCATCGAGGTTTTCCCTTGGCTAGGGTTTCCTCAAAAAAAAATCATGGTATTGTGAGTTATGTGTTGTCCATTTATGTTATTTTCATTTCAGCATTATTATTGTTTATTTACAATTGGTTGAAGTTTAATTTAAAGTGTTGTAGTACTAATTCAATCCCCCTCTCAGTATTACCTAATCCTAACATTAAAAACCACTAATTTTACATCTTTTAAAATATCATAACTGATAAAAATATCATCATACATGCATCAAACATATTCCATAACATACTCATCTTATGTCTGCATCAATTATGCCAATAGGCTCTTGTCCAAATATACATCTTAATCTAAGGGTATAGATTGATTTTGCCAATCTATACTTAGGAATATGATCTTATATTTGAATTGGATGTTGGGATGATGTAGAAGGGGAAGAAAATGATGAATGAGGTTATGAGGATTAAGCATAATGGACATTTGATATTGAAATCAAAAAAATGGGGTTTAATAGAGCATCTGATTATGGGTGCTAATTTTTTTGGATGGAACATTTAGCCCTCACTTTAGCAGGAGTAAGAGAAAACCTCATACTCCAAGAAAAGTAGATGACTGCATAAGAATAGTCTTATCAAGGTTAAGGAGACAAAGAACAAAGAAAAATTAATCTCCCAAATGATTTATGTCCTCATAAAATCCAAAACAAGATAAAGGAGGTGTCACTAAATAGAGAGAGAGAGAGAGGAATTACTACCAACCTAGTAAGTTATTCCTTTACTATGGATCATGCAAAGAGAAATAATTTTCAAAAAATATAGTATTGATAGTCTAGCAAGTTATGTTATTCAAGTAAACCAATCAAAACAAAGGGATAAATCCTTAGTAAAAGATAGCCTCCATTAAGGGATACAAAAAAGGTTATCATCCCTAAGGAATTGTCTCCAAAGGGAGTTATGAATGGAGGATTAGTCCTTAGCGAAAGCATTGTCTATATTATTAGATTTGTTGAATAATACAGAGGGGCATCATAATGAAAAGATGCACATAAGGAAACTATTCTCTCTTGTGCCATCTACATAAAGGGAGATTTCATTAAATATTTATATGTGTGTGAAAATGTGAGAAAGGGAGTAGAGTGCATGCCTCCATGTTAAAGTGAATGAAAATGCCTTAATAGTAGAGATGGATTTAATGGATCATATATGAAACTAGAAGAGATATTTTCACTATTATATTCCCCCAAGAAAGGAAAAACCAAAGAAAATGAATAAAAAGAGAAATAAAAGGATCTACTAACTTAGGGGTTAGTATGATCATATGATAAATTATGCATATGAAAATTATAGAAAAATAAATTTGCAGCATTCACCAAAGGTAGAAGAGCTACAAGAACAATGGACTAATGTCACACACAAGTTATGAAGAAGTCTTTTTGGATTGGAATCACAAAGAGAAAAAATAATAGCTAGATATTGTTTTGCATCATCCCCAATTAGATAGCACAAAGGTACATTTACTAATAGTGGCACATGAATGACATAATGTGTAACAACATATAGAATAAATGAGATACAAATACTAGAAGTTCACAATAGGTTGATTCTTTATCACCTTGCACCAACTGAGAAATAAGGTACATTGTTTAAGAAAATATAAACAAAACATATAACAAGAAATAGACCATGGGGGAATAACATTACAACAAGAAAACACAAAGATTCCATGACACAAGAGGAGCTAGTCAATAATATCACTTAACATCTCATCTTGGTGTCTAGTTTATAGGGAAGGTGGGAAATATCAACCTAAAGCAACATAAATCATGGAAAATGGAAGAATAGCTAGTTCCAAACAAGGACCATGCTATAAAGATGGGCTACTTTATTCATCACTAGGACTTAGGGATAATTCTTTTGCAAACATAGCTAGTAAATCATGATTATCATCAATAAGATCATACATATCATCATAATCATGAGCATGAATATCATCATTTGCATTAGGAACATTGAAATCATCATCATAAAGTGTATCTTCTTTATCCAAATTAATTTTTATAGGATCTAAGATACAAGAAGAATTATTATGTTTGGTTAATTTAATGTTATTAAAATTAACTTCCTCCCTTGGGATATGCATAGGTTTATCAAAGGGAATCAAAGAATCAGTCAAGGTCTTAGGGGAAGAAATTTTTTGGGAAGTAGAGTAACAAGATCTAGTATGATATCTATAGCAATGATTACAACTACACTATTAGGAATGAATGCTGAAGCCTTTGGCAGTCATTCTATAGCAGTGGTTGTTGCATTCATGACTATGATTGTCATTGATGTCAACACAGTGTTATTCTGAAGTTTAGCAGAGAAGCAGGCACAATTTTTTTTTTGCACACATGTTATATTGTAGATTGAGTTATGTGCAATTGATGGTATGTTATTTCGTGTGTTATTAACCTATGGTTAAGAGAGAAAAAAGGAATTCATTTATTCATGAAAGTTATAAGCATTTTGGTGGAAGCAGTATTCTGGCAGTGTTCCTAAGTAGCAGTTTTTGGTAATCAGAGGATATCTCCTAACCGGGATGGAATCTGATTTTGCACAATTAAAGGAAAGTTTGAGACTCATTTGAGGTGATGTGGTTCATAGCAAAAACTTTGAGGTCACATGATTGGAAAGTTATTGTACCTGGAAGTTGACAGTTTTATGTAATCTTGATGTAGCGTGTTGAAATTATTATTTTATATTTGCATGCTGACTAATTTGTAATTATTTGAGTGTGGTATAAAGGATGGAATGTTCTCCTTGTTGTAAGGGGATTTTAATAGTTGTGATATGAAATTGTGAAAGTTGTGATGCGAATGTATGCATGAAGTGAAGAAAAGAGCTAGTTCAGTGATGAAGGAAGACTTGTGAAGTATAGAGATCTGGATTTGTGATCTTGTGTAGTAGAGAGTGTGGTTTTGGCATAGTGTGAAGGAGGTAACATATTTCATATTATTATATTGAATAATCCTAAGATCTATTGGATAGTGAGTTCAGAGATCTTGCCTTGAAGCTGTCTGGGTAGTGGGTCCTTCTATCTTCCATAACTCCTAACAGGGTTAGAATCTTTTAACAGGGATTCAAAATATCCTAATAGAGATTCATATGTACTAAATGTATTTCATAAGACTCCTAATAGGGTCCATCCTCTCATAAATAACTTTCATATTAGTGCATCATTTTGTGGGCATCATTCCCACCAGGGTCTACTCTTTGATCAAGAGGTTCCCTAGTTAACATATCTTGTGTTATTGTGTCATTGTGTATGATTATCTTTCTATGGTTGGTTATTGCATTGATTATATGGTTTAAAGTTGTTGAAGTTGGTATTGAAGTTGATAAATGGTTTAATTATCAGATAACTAATTCACCCCCCCCCCTTAGTTATCTTGGGGATCTTTTCTTTCTAACAATTGGTATCAGAGTGGCAGGTCCTTGAAAGAGAAGTTTAACAACTTAAGGAGATTTGTGGTGAATTTTAGGAAAGAAAGCCCTAAGTTTGATGGAGTAAATTTTGACAGCTGGAAAGAAAAGATGAAGACACATCTTTTATGTTTAGGACCAGGTTATTGGTTGATTACAAAGAATGAAAGGACTATAATTGAAGAAGACAGTCTTGAATCAAGTTCTAAAGATGAGGTAGATCTATTCATGTGTAACATTCTTGCAAGAGAAGAACTTTTATCAGCACTTCCAGAGAATGAATATAGTCAGGTAAAAGGTTTAACTAGATCTTATGATATTTGGAAAGCTTTACATTCTACTTTTGAAGGTGATGAACATGCAAAGAAAGCTAGATTACATAACTAGATTTGTGCATTTGAAGACATAAGAAGGATGGAAGATGAATCTGTTAGAAGCTATATTGGTAGGATGTCAAAAATTGTTGCAAGAATAAAGTCTTATGGAGGTGAAAAGATAGAGAATGAAGTAATATGGAAGATTTTGAGAACATTGACACCGATATTCAAGAAGACTACACAAATGATTGAACAAGTGATACCTTGTACACCAAACTTTTCAAGAGAGACTCTTCTTGGAAGATTGGAAGCAGCAGAGATGAATTTGAGATTATTAGGAGAACTACCTAGAGTGGAGACAACATTCGGTGCTCTTAGCATCAGACCTACTTTGTCTAGAAGTACAAGTGTGAATGGAGTTTATGCCAGTAGTAGCAGATCCAAATTTGATGAAGATGAGAAGATTGAAGAAGGTATTGCCTTTCTTGTGAAAAGAGAACCAGATTTTAAGAAAATCTTTAAATGTTGGACATGTCAAGAATATGGTCATTTTGCATCTAAGTGTCCTAAGAGAGTTAAGAAGTATAGAAACAATTTTAAGCCTAGAAGATCTAAAGAATGTTATTATGCAAATGATGAAGAAATTGAAGCAAGAGTTGAAATATATTTGAGTGACAGTGATAATGATAACTTTGATGACATAGGATTTGTAGCAATTAAGGAAGAAAATTTTGAATCTGATATTAAAGAAGAAAAAGCCTTAGTTTCCCAAGTTGAAACGAAAGCTGATTGGATTATAGATAGTGGTTGTTCACATCATATGACTGGTGATAAAGGAAAGTTCATAAATTTTAACAATTATTATGGAGGAGTTGTTATAGTTGGTAACAATGCACCTTATTTTATTAAAGGTATAGACTCTATTACTCTTGATGGAAAGACTAATACTGATGATGTTTACTTTGTTGATGGATTGAAACATAATCTTCTGAGTGTTGGACAGTTAGTGGATAAGGGATATCAAGTTTGGTTTACTGAGAAAACTTGTGTGATTAAGGATAAAGATGGAAATTTGATTGGAATTGGATCTAGAACCAGAGGTAATGTATTTCAGTTGAACCCTACTGAGATGACATGTTTGATGACTAAGATTGATAATAGTTGGTTATGGCATAGAAGGTTCTATCATATAAACTTTGATAATATTGTGAAAGTAAGTTCTACACTTGCAGTAAGAGATTTACCTAAGATTATGAAGCCTACTAACATGATTTGCAAGGAATGTGTGATGGCTAAGAAGAAAAGGAATTCATTTCCTAGCAAGAAGTTCACATCTACAAAAAAGTTGGAGATTGTTCATACAGACTTGAGCAGTTCTACTAGGACTAGAGGATTCTATGGAGAAAGATGAGTGACTGAAGCAGCTAGAGCTATGTTGTTTGAAGGTGATTTGGCAAAGACATTTTGGAGAGAAGTAGTGAATACAATAGTATATACAGTGAACATAGTACAAATTAGAGCAGACACAAACAAGACACCTTATGAATTATGGTTTGGACATGCACCCTTAGTTAAGTATTTTAGAATTTTTGGAAGCAAATGTTATAATAAGAGAGATGATGATATAGGAATGTTTGATCCTAGAAGTGATGAAGGAATTTTTCTTGGATATTCTTTGAAAAGCAAAGCATATAGATGTTACAATAAGAGAACTAAAACTATTTTTGAAAGTGCAAATGTAAAAGTTGATGAGAAGTTTAAAATTTAGGAAAGAATGCTTGATTATGAATCTGATGAAGGAACTAACCCTCAACCTAACATTGAAACTACTGAACAATTTTTTGAGACTGACAGTGAATTGTTGAATGAAAGTCATGTTGAAGAAAACAGAGAAGAATCTATAGATGAAGAAAGATCAGTGACTATGACACCTAACAGGTATATATCAAGACATCATCCTGTTGAGCAAGTTATTGAAAGTTTAGACAGAGGAGTTATGACTAGAAAGAAGGTACATTTATGTTTGATTTCTCAAATTGAACCTAAGTCTACTAATGAAGCTTGTGAAGATGAACATTGGATTAAAGCTATGAAAGAAGAATTGGATTAGATTGAAAAGAACAAGACATGGGAATTGGTCCCTAGACCTAAAGACAAAAATGTGATTGGAACTAAATGGGTATTCAGGAACAAGATGAATGAAAAAGGAGAAGTAATTAGAAACAAAGAAAGATTGGTATGTAAGGGATACTCACAGCAAGAAGGAATTGACTATGAAGAGAATTTTGCCCCTGTGGAAAGACTTGAAGCAATAAGAATATTTTTTGATTATGCAGCATTTAAGAGATTCAAAGTGTATCAGATGGATGTGAAGTTAGCATTTTTGAATGGTGAATTAGAAGAAGAAGTCTACATTGAGCAGCCTGAAGGTTTTCCTTTGACTCAAGAAGGAGACATGGTATGTAAACTAAAGAAAGCATTGTATGGACTAAAGAAAGCACCTAGAACTTGGTATGCTAGATTGGATAAGTATTTTTTTAAATTGGGATTTACAAAAGGAACAGTTGATAGTAACTTATACACAAAAGAAATTGAGAATGGATTGTTAGTTTTGGTTATTTTTGTTGATGACATTATTTTTGGAGGAGAAGATGAAGCTAGTGACAATTTTTTTAATGAAATGAAGACAGAATTTGAAATGAGTATGATTGGAGAAATGAAATACTTTTTGGGATTACAGATAACACAAAACAAAGATGGTATCTTTGTAAGTTAGAAAAAGTACTTGAATGATTTGTTGAAAAGATTTGGTATGGAGAATTGTAAACTAGTTGGAACACCTATGGTTACAGGACATAAACTATCTAGTAAAGATGAGACACCAGTAGTTGAGCAAAAGAAATATAGATCCATGATTGGTGTATTGCAGTACTTGACACACACTAGACCAGATATACAACATTCAGTTGGAATGGTAGCAAGATTTCAAGCTGAACCTAGAGAGTCACATTATGTAGTAGTAAAGAGGATATTGAGATATCTTAAAGGCACAATGGACTATGGATTGTGGTATGAAACTTCTGATGATTTTACCCTATGTGCATATACTGATGCTGATTGGGGAGGTAGCATTGATGATAAGAAAATCACCAGTGGTGGAGCCTTTTTTCTTGGAGGAAGATTAGTTTCTTGGTTGAGGAAAAAGTAGAATTGTATCTCACAAAGTACAATAGAAGTAGAATATGTAGCAGCAACAAACAATTGTAATCAGATAATTTAGATGAAGTAGATATTGATGGACATTGGAATCAAGTTTGATGAGCCTATTGTCATACATTGTGACAATACAAGTATAGTTAGTATGTCTAAGAATCCTATATTACATTTTGAAACAAAGCATATAGAGATCAAGTATCATGTTGTAAGAGAGAAAGTAGTTGAGAAAGAAGTCAGACTAGAGTACATAAGCACAAAGGAGCAGATAGTAGTTATATTTACAAAGCCTTTACCTAAGGATACATTTGAGTATCTAAGAGGTATGCTTGGGGTTATGCCCTAGCCTACTTTTGAGTAATGATGCAGTTGGTTGCATCCATCTAGTGGAATATGGCCCTATCTATTTTCTAGGATTGGATGTTGGTACTTCCTCTATGGGGGAGTATGTGTATCTGAGTTGAGTCATGAGGACTCTTGTGAATGTATTTTCTAAATAGTGTCTTTTGACATTGAGCTATTGTTTAAAATAGTGATAGAATTTCTATCATTGATGTTAATGGGGGAGAGAATCATGAAAAACATTGAGGAGCTACATTTGTTGGAGAGATTGAATAGGAAAATGAAGCAAGATTTGATTGATGAAGAGTCGTAGAGCAGTTGAGCAGTAGTGATTGGATTTTTGGAACATTGGATGTTTTCCATCTATGTTACCATCAATGCTAATGGGGGAGATTTTTAGGAATGAATGCTAAAGCCTTTGGTAGTCATTCTATAGCAGTGGTTGTTGCATTCATGACTATGATTGTCATTGATGTCAACATAGTGTTATTTTGGAGTTTAGCAGAGAAGCAGGCATAGTTTTGTTTTGTGCACATGTTATATTGTAGATTGAGTTATGTGCAATTGATGGTATGTTATTTGATGTTTTATTAACCTATGGTTAAGAGTGCAAAAAGAAATTCATTTATTCATGAAAGTTATAAGCATTTTGGTGGAAGTAGTATTCTGGCAGTGTTCCTGAGTAGCGGTTTTTGGTAATCAGAGGATATCTCCTAACCGGGATGGAATCTAATTCTACACAGTTAAAGGGAAGTTTGAGACTCATTAGTGGTGATGTGGTTCATAGCACAAACTTTGAGGTCACATGATTGGAAATTTATTGTATCTGGAAGCTGATAGTTTTATGTAATCTTGATGTAGCATGTTGAAATTATTATTTTGTATTTGCATGCCAACTCATTTTTAATTATTTGAGTGTAGTATAAAGGAAGGAATATTTTCCTTGTTGTAAGGGTATTTTAATAATTGTGATATGAAATTGTGAAATTTTTGATGCAAATGTATGCATGAAGTGAAGAAAAGAGCTAATTCAGTGATGAAGGAAGACTTGTGAAGTATGGAGATCTGGATTTGTGATCTTGTGTAGTAGAAAGTGTAGTTTTGGCATAGTGTGAAGGAGGTAAAATATTTCATATTATTCTGTTGAATAATCCTAAGATCTATTAGACAGTGAGTTCAGAGATCTTGCCTTGAAGCTGTTTGGGCAGTGGGTCCTTCTGTCTTCCATAACTCCTAACAGGGTTAGAATCTTTTAACAGGGATTCAAAATCTCCTAATAGAGATTCATATGTACTAAATGTATTTCATAAGACTCCTAACAGGGTCCATCCTCTCACAAGGAACTTTCATATTAGAGAATCATTTTGTGGGCATCATTCCCATGGGGGTTTACTCTTTGATCAAGAGGTTCCCTAGTTAACATATCTTGTGTTATTGTGTCATTGTGTATGATTATCTTTCTATGGTTGGTTACTGCATTGATTATATGGTTTAAAGCTATTGAAGTTGATATTGAAGTTGATAAATGGTTTAATTATTAGATAACTAATTCAACCCCCCCCCCCCCTCTCAATTATCTTATGGATCTTTGCTTTCTAACATACACCCATTACAATTTTATTTTTCTTGAGATTTGGTTTTGTTTAGGATCAATCAAGATAAGGTATTTTACTTCTTTAGGGGTAAGAATAGAAGGCACATCACTAGGTTGAAGTATTCCATGAATGGAATATTTATAGAATATATGAGGTAGAATGGAAGTAGATAGAGGAGGTGTAGAAGGTGTAGGAGGAAGTCTAAGTCCAAGACAGGAATATGGAACATACTTAGGATTCCTATGTTCACAAATATTTTGGATTTTAATTTTTTGATAAGATCAAAAAATATTATCTTTGCAAGGTTGATTTGGTTAAGGCATAGAAGGAAAAAATAATTCAAGGTAAAAGTAACTCCTAGACACTAAAGGATGATAGAGACTATGATTAATCATGATTACTTATCTATCATTGCAAAATTTTAAACACTTATGGATAGGAGAGAGTACAACTTTCATTGAGGTGAGCCAAGGAAGACCAATCTTAACTTAAAAGTGATTAGAAGTTAGGATGAAAAAAATTGTAACATCTAGAGTTTTACCACTATTTTCTATAGGAAAAGTAATGTATCCATGGGTAGGATAGGTGAAACCATTGAAATTTTGAATCATCACATCATATTTATCATAGAAATATCATTGCAACTATCTAGCATAAAGATTTTATTTAGTTATAACATTCACCATGCAAGTTTGATCTATAAGGAAACCAAGAGAAAGAACACCATTAAACTTTGGTACAATGCAAAGAGGACCATCAGGTGCTTTAATAATATCTTTAGGATCAAATTTTATGCAAAGCTAAGGTTTAGTTTGGGTATAGGTTCAAATTAATTAATAAGGTTGAAAACATTGTTGGCTTAAATACACTCAACATCATAGTCAATAACATGGGTGGAAGAAGAAGGTAAAGACTGAGTGAACTCAGTGACATTGGTTGAATTAGAAGGAAAAGGGTTGGTATAAATTTTAACTATGGACTTATTTCCTTGATCATTAAAACCCTCAATAGATATAGCATTAAAATCAATTTGGTATTAAATAATAGATTAAAAATGGAAACACTTCTCAAAAGGATTTATGAAAAGTTTTGGATGTGTCAATTGGTTTTATGGGAGGAAGTTGTATCACATTAGAATTAATCAACTTCAACATCACATTATGAAAAGATTCAAAAAGAGATGCAAAATTATGAGAAGGATTAAAAATATATGACAAAGGAACTACACCTTGGGATGATACTCCCACTTCCTCATCAACATGGTTTGGTGAATTATAATTTTGATGAAGATCATAGGTTTCTAAAACTTTTGATAGGACTAAAATGTGGTTTTATTATTATCAACCAAATCTATTGGAGGAGTTCTCTAAAACTGACTTGCTTTGAGATAATAAGTGTGAAGCTATAGTCATAATTTATTTAAAGAGGAAAATTTAGACAACAATATCTTATCCCTAATGTCTTTTTGAAAATTAGAAATGGAAATACATTCTATATCCACATACATAATAAGATGAGAAATCTGAGGATGCAAATGCTTAAATCTACCAATGAAATAGGTCATTTTTTTTCTTTTAACACCTTATCTAAAATGCATCAAATTAGTCATAGATATTTTAGGACCAATATTGTTTTAATACTATTGAATGAAATAACTAGAAATTTTTTTGAAAGGAATCAATAGATTAAGGAGGAAAAGAACTAATGTAGCAAAATCTTGGGATCTATGAAATTTTGCATCAACCAAAAATATTTTTAGTTCTTGTTTATCAGTCATGTATTCTAATTGTGGTCAATTTGTACTTGTTATTATGAGAAGAAGTTTATATTGTGTGTTTGTGGCTTCATTATAAGTCTTATCTTGTGATTGCACCTCATTTGGATTCATCACGAGGGAGTTATTGAAGATTTTATCCTGACTGTATTGTTCTTCAATTTCTCAGCCAGACAGGGTGTTCATCAATTTAATTTCCAATGTACCAGTTGGAATTACCTTTTGTGATTGTGCCATTTGGTTATTATGTTGGAGGCCAACTTATTGTTGTGATCTCATCTCTTAGTTTATTTTTTGGGGTTTATTCCTAGATTTTTGGGAGCTGACATAATTACTATATTACATTTTCTCTATGCTTGGTAAATGTGATCTTTCCTGGGCCAACTGATGATTGTAATGGATATATAAGCTTATGGACTTGTTCCTAAGGGATAATTTAGTCTTCAAAATATTATTTGGCCATAGTTTGGCTAGGGTGAGAAGGGATTTTTTTCATAATCAAGCATGTATGCTTGGCATGTAGGACTTCATATTATAGATCAGTTGTAATTTATTTTCTAATAATAATTGAAGGTTGATCTTTCATTTGTTGGTTGTCTTGGCTATTGTTTCTATTATGTAGTATTGGCTTCTAGGTTGGACTAATCTTTTGTGGGTTTATCCAACCTTGATGACATCAAGTAGTATCAATGAAAGGTTCGCAACCTATGGTTTAGTAGGGTGGTGTTAGAAGATAATCTAACCTACAACCTCTAGGGTTTGTGGAAATGACCAAGAGAAATGATAGAGGTAGTGCAAGAAATGTAGATCCAGTGGTCTCAAACTTGTTAAGAAAAATTTATGCCAAATTGGAGGTGATGGAGCCTGGTCATAGGAGAGGGTAGCATATAGAAGATGTAAGTGATGAAGAAGGAGATGAGAAAAAATAGGATCTAGCGGTGGAAGGGAAGAATAATCAGGCACAACCTAAATTGAATCATCAAGAGGAGAGGTTCATTAGGGCCTTGACTAATGTTAATAAGAAACCTCATTTCAATCCACCTGATTATCATGGAAACCTAGTGTAGAAAATAAAAAATGGTTCACTCCTATGTGTCCCCTTTTAACATTTATTTTATCACGTGTCATTCCTAATTTGATCATTTACTAACATTTCCCTCATTTTACATCATAACCTCGATCTCTTTGGATGAATCGATTGAATCTATATCTCATTCCTAAATTGATCCTAATCATTCCTAATCCTCCCTAAATAGAGCCTAATCATTCCTAATCCTAAAAATTCCTAAACCAATCCTAATCGATGATAAACTATTTCAAACCTTCCTAAATCACTTCAAATCAATCAAAATCAGTTCAAAATATTTTCAAACACAACCGATCATTATCAAATCAAATCTATGTAATCATCCAAGTTCATCGATGTTTGATCTAATAAATTTCCAATAAATCCAATCATGTTGAATCTCTCTCAATATTATCCTCATAAAATCCAATCTTTGTCAAGTCAACCCCAAATCTAATCCAAGGCATTGTCAAAGTTCATTGATGCCTCATCATCATTATTCTAGTCTCGAGCACATTTTCAAAGTTCATCAATGCCTCATCATCCTAATCCAAATTGATTTCAAATAGTATTGTAAAAGATCATTTATTCTATTTCATGTTCATCAGTCTAACCCAATAGTGTTGTCAAAGTTCATCTATGTTGCGTTGATCTATAATTAGTTTTAATCATCAAGATCAATTCAAGCCTTAATCAAATCATTCAAGACCCATTTTCAATCTTACATCATCAATTAATCCAATCATTTTACTAATTTATCCATTCGGGATAGATAACCCATAATTTATCCCTTTTGTATTAATTTATTTATTAGATTAAAACCCCCTATCCTATGTCTCGTACAATTAATTAATTTCATATTAATTAATTATTCCATTTTCCATGAATTTTGGAATTTTTAATTCCTAATTTCTAATTTTTCCTTTTTGTGGGAATTAATGAGTTTTTAAATTCAAAAATCCCTTCCCCCTAATTGTGCTTCCCATCCCTATTATTATGATTCATGATTTCTTACATATTTTCCTATCAATTTATCCACTAATTTGTCCTCCAATTTCCTACTAATTAGCCTCATCACTTTTTCCTTGATTTGTGCATTGATTTATACATTCCAAATTATGCATTCAATTTATCATAATTATGACAATCTTCCATTTTGCACTCTCATTTCCAAATATGCATTTTGGTCTCTAATTCCAACTAACCATCTTCTTTCAAATATTCTTTTTATAATTATAGTCATGTTATCAACATCTTTATTTGATGTGTCAACATGGGAGCTACATCCATCCTTTTGGAGAAGTAAGAAAGGGTACAATTGTCAAATAGAGGGAGTTTTTTAATAGTTGCATTTCTTTATCTCAATTTCTTTTGTGTTTGGATAGATTGATTGTGCATACTTTAGAGTTTTATGGTTCCTCTTGTGTGCATTTTTTACTCATTTTCCTATCCTACATTTGGTGAACCCTATTGGTACTGAAAAATACAACATGGGTTTTTGAGTACCTTGTTAAATTTTTGCAGTTTGAAGCCCTATAAATGCTTTTGTGCCTATTTTCCCAGATGAATTTCTGAGGTTTACCATGCATGTCAGGTGATCATTACCCTTTTTTTAATCATTTGAAGACATCCCAAGTCATTAAAGTCAAGTTTCAAGTTGTTTCATGATGTCTTGTTTTGAGCACTTGTCCAAATCTGCATTTGTTCCTAAGTGTCAATTTGTTGTAGCAGGCCCTGTTTTGCATTTGAATATCTTTTTCCCTATGATTGGTTATAGCATGCTGGTTGTAGCATCATATTTTAGGCATGGGAGTGAATCATCCTACCAATTTTCAGCCCCCCATGTACCCATTTGATATGTTTGCCAGTGTCATTCCATTTGCAATTTATTAAATATCTCTGTGACTGCCTTGTTCTAAATTTTAAGTGACCTAATTTGAGGTATCCTAGCTTGCGCCAAGTGAAAGGTCTAACATAATTGAATTTGGTTCCATACTATAGACCTAGAAGACTAAGTGTCTGATGATTTTCAAGTCCCTGCCAATCTGTTTGACCACTTTCCCAAGCCAATTCCGAATCAAATTTCTATGATTTTCACTATTTTAAATCCTGAATTTTACTAATGGGCTGACTTTGGCATTTTACTATGATCGACATTTCAAATTTTTGAGGAAGATAGTTGTAGACACCTAAAAATCCTTTAGAAAATAAAGTATTTTTATTTTGTGAAAAATCCATGATGACATCATCATTTATTAATTAATTATTTATTTAATTAATTTATTTATTTTTATGCCATTAAATCCCTTTATCTTAATTAAAAATATTTAATTAAGAAATCCCTCCCAAAAATGTTTAAAGCTTATTTAAACATTATCTCCCTATTTATTAATTATTTAATTAATAAATTGACCAAAAATCTCAAAATAAATAATTTATTTATTTTTTGCCCAAAACTTGGCCAATTTCCTTAAGACCACTATCCTCTTCTAGAATCTTCTAATCCTTCTTTAATTTCAATTAGAGGCTAATCTCATCATTTCCTAACCCTAATCCTAACTCAAAATATTTAATTAAGATTAAATATTTAATCCTCATGTTTATTAAGTTCATTTTAATAAATATTCTCAAACCTAAAACCATGGAAATAAATAAATCTTTATTTATTTCCTAAAATCCATGTTTATCCTAAGGAAATTCTAGACTCTTCTAGAAAGTCCTAACCCTAATCCTAATCCTAATCCCTCCCCTAATCCTGTCACATTCCCTAACCAAGGTTAGCCAACTCCTAAACTTAACCCAAAGTCAACAAACTTCTAGAGACTTCTCTTACATGCATTAAGTGCATTTAAGGCCTCCTTATCCCTCTTACATGCATTTATCATGCATTTAAGAAGCCCCTCACCCCTTTCTTACACCCTTTGACCTTAGGCACATTTCCCAAATTGTGCACATCCCTACCATCTTTCAACCCAATGCCCTTATGACACTTGTCACAAGGAGGTGGCCTTGAACTAGCACAATCCATGTGCTCCCCTTTGAATGAATCTTGGCCTCTCTTAAGGATTTTGATCCTGGCCACTCATTCCACCTTAAGAAATCCTATAAATACCCTCATTTCTAAAAGCAAATGCATTAGCTTAGCTTTTATTCTCATGCATTGTTATCATGCCCTTTTACTTCTAGCCTTAGCATAATCAATACTAATTGTTAGTTTTTTTTTAATCATTTCCAAGCTTTCTTAAAACACATCTTAGCATAGATTTAATGGATTAACCTAGTTTCTTCCATTGTTTTGCATAAGCATAGCATCATATCACATCTCTATTTGGACTAAAATCAATCTTAGCATAAGCATCATATAGCTTAATCTTCATTTCAGCATCATTTTGATCCTTGAGGCCTTATGGGAAAATCAGGTGTTCTATACCTATTTTTGTGCCATTTTTGAGGTTTTCATGGATTTCAATCCATCCTAAAATGCATAAGGAACATGCTCTAAGTGCTTAGAGAGCACACCCACATCCCCTTAAGCAAGAGAAAATCAAACAATGCTTGGGTGCACCTGTTTTAGCTCAATCTGAGGTGGCTAAGTTTAGAGTTTTATTTGTTTTGGATTGATTTCATGCTTAGAATAACATCTAATCTTTGTTTGGCTTGAAGTTTTCCAAACCAAGTACCCTCAAAAGCCTTGTCCACATTCTGGCACACCCGGTGGGACACAAACCCACAATCACTTGATTATATCATGCTTTGTATTCTCATATTTGTAGGAAACAGATGAAATGTCACCTACACAAAGTTTAGTCACACCTACACACAATATGGTCATGCCTACAAAGAGTTTGATCATGCCTATGAGCTCTGTATCGATGCCTGTGTTCTGAAGATTACCATCCTGGACAACTTCCATTCTGTCTAATTCTCTTTTCTATCACCTTCAAGGGAAATAATCACACCTACAGGATAAACATTCACGCATCCACTTATAGCATTGTCGCCTATATCCATTTCATTATCACCTCTCAGCATTTCGTTATCGCTTGTAAAAATTTAAATGTCACCTGGCAACATTTCACTATCACCTATGTAAGTTTTCCTGCCACGCATTTAAATTTCACTGTCTGCCATTTGATCATTTTGTTGCCGCTTATGCATATTCGAGTGTCACTTGGGTGGATTTTTACTATCGCCTGTGGGAAATTAAGTGTCACCTAGGCACAATTAAGTGTCACCTAGAAATTTTTTACTGTCGCCTATGCACAACTTGCTATCGCCTGTGCCTAGTTTAGTGTCGCTTAGGCATGTTCGGGTGTCGCTTGGGCATTTTTCCATTATCGCCTGTAATCAGTCCGCTGCTGCATGGCATTCTTTGTGGTGTCACCTCCGCAATTTTCTTTGTCGCCTGTTAATCATCCTTTGTTGCCTAGAAAATATTTCTCTGCCGCGTGAAAGCATTTCTCCATCGCGTGTCCAATTTTTCTTTGTCATGTGTAAGCATTTAACTACCTCCTGCGAGTTCTTTTGTGTCGCCTGTGCATTTTCTAGTGTCGCGTGTTAGCTGGACAATGTCGCTGTGGATTGTGTTTTTGCCTTAAATTTTTCTCAGATTCATAAAAATAAAAGGTCAAACAAATCTTGAATGAAACTAAGGAAAAGAACTTAGGTCCTAAGAGTCATTATCATTTTGAAAATCAAACACAATCTTGAATGATCTAAATTGGAAAGAAGAAGTATCTATATTCCCTCCTTTTCAATTCAAGCAAAGCGTAAACTCAATCTTGAATGATCTAAAGGATAAAACAAAGCTCTTTTCAAAGTTCTAAAATCAACACGCACATCTCAATCTTGAATGCTCAAAGGAAAGAACTTGCAATCGCTCAAATCGTTTACCTTTTGGAGAAAGAAAAAATCAAACCTTAAACACTTGTGTCTTCAAATTGTTCAAATTCAAACATCACTTAATCAATTTGGGAAAAAGAACTTGCTTGATGTGCATCTAGGAGCTTTCATTTTCTATAAATCCTTGTTAAAGTAAGCAACGTAGAACATTTGGACTCGGACAAGTTCACTTGTTCTACTTTTAGTGAGGCCTGTCTAGGGAGAAAAGTGCTTCCTCCTTAGAGAATGACCTCAAACTAGTATCCCCCCCAGCTAGTATATAAATAAAGTGAAGGTAAAAAGTACTCACTTATATCTCCTAATCCACGGGCATTTTGTGCCAAATGCAAATGTCTAGGGATAGGTAAATATTCCTCCCCTAGTGTTGTTGGCTAGGCTCTTAAGTGAGTCACAGGCGGTCAGCATAACTAGGTATGGAGACTCCACGGAACTATTAAGAACCTGATAAAATAGAGGCTACCCTATCTACATCTGAAAGTATCAAAATCCTTGTGCAAGGACCGATTCCAAGGGGTTTACCGGGTCACCTCAAGATTACTCACCATTTGTATTCCCTTCTAGGGGGTACCAAGCTGTGGGAAAGCAATTTTGATACTCACCTTCCTTAGGTAGATCTGTTTGAAGTGCTTGACAGTCAATACTCCATGAAAACATTGTTGGAACATACACTTTCAAAGCTTTATCAGAGTCAGTTGTCTTGTTTGTATCCCACAAGGTTGCTTTGTCCCTTGTGGAGATTGCTTTTTCAAAAATCTTTGTTGAAATCTATCCTTTGCCATTGGGAAACATCAAACTGATCACCCAACCCAGTTCAAGATACTCAAGAACATTTTGCAAAGATACCCTTGGAATTAGATATCCAAAGATCCTTTTGTCTCAAACCAAACTTATCAGAATTTTCCCAAGTTTTGCCCAATTTGATCAAACATCTGAAAGCTAAGTTGCCCAAATCCAAAGATTATCAAGAGAAGAAAGTTGCAGAAAGAAACCTTAAGAGCCATCAATCCTCTATCCAAGCAACCCAAATGGAAGAAAAATATCAAGAAAGGCTTGATAATATTGGCTATAATGCAAGAGTCAAATAGTTTGCCTACCGATTCCGAGTGAACCATTGCTACGTCAATCTTGAAAGAGAAGATTAGTTGGATCCATTGCATGTCCCAATCTACCTTCAGATCTTAGAATCCTATCTTGGTAGTCCTTCATCCTAGTTTCATCCTAGTTTCATCCTTGCTTCATCATCAAATCCTTAGTTGCATTCTAGAGTCCTTAGCTACATTCACCATCATCTTCCTAGCAGCATCATAGATCATCCATGTCAATTGCATTTGCATCATCCTTTTAGAGAGAGAATTGTTTCATCATCCTTCACCATTTTTCCATTAGCAATCCACCAATCAGAGTCCCATATCCTTCATCCAAATCTAGCATCCAAATATCCAAAGCAGATTTCACCATCCTTTCCACCAAATCTAGAGATCCAAATCCATAAGCACTTAGTGTTCAAAATCTTTGAGTTGTTTCCATCCCTTATCCTAAATCAAAAATCATCCCCTTTTGATAGAGCATTTTCTAAAGGAAATCCAACTTGTCCTTGCATAGCCTCATCATCTTGAGCAAGAGATTGGCTTGTATTGATAAGAATCCAATTGACTGAAGATCACCAGTCTATCCTAGGTTGGCCAAATCCTACCACTAATCCTCCATTGGGAAAAATAGCAGCTCATTATTGACACTTAGTAATCTTCCACCAATTCCCACCAATCCTTCACCCAATCTTAACCCAAATCAGAGCATCCCATCAAGCCTCCATCATTGCCAAGCTTTTTTACCAATCTGTCACCATCCCCCATCAATCTTCAACCATCCTTGATCCAAATCCAAGCATTTCACCAATGCTTGCATTACATTATAGAAATTCATCATCCTTAGAAGTTCCTTAAGCTTGCATCCACCATCCTTTAGAGTCCTTTAGGAAACCTCTTGCATCCATCTAAGCATCTGCATCTCCATGCCTGTCGAGATGAGATTTGGATCTAGGAAAAGAAGGAACATGAATCCTTATCCAATCACCAGTTCATCTAATTCCAACATTTTTACCAACACAATGATAGCCTATGATCCCCAAATACAAACTAGAATTACATGGGATGATCCCAATATCCCCTCAGCTCCTCTAGAAATAGAAACATTTATGAATCATCCAGAGAATCCACCAATAGTCAATACACTCATGGCCCAAAACCAGCAAAGCATGTTCACTAACTTCGCACAAGTGCAGACTTCCATTCCACCATATCTCCATCCTCACATTCCCATAAGTACTATCCAAATCCTAGCACAAGTATACTCCCCATTCATCCAACCATTCCTTGATCCAACCTTGCAAACATCTCAAGAAAACTCCACCATTCCCCTCCTTTTGCAAGGAAGCTTCGCAAGTCCCGTAACACAAGCTATAACACCATCTGCTCCATTCCCTATCATAGGTACTTCATCATCCGCTATGGCTTCCCAAGCTCTTGCACAAATCCAATGCTTGTCCCAGAATCAACTCCCACCTCTTACGCAAGCCTTTTCACAAAAAGTCCCAACATCTTCCATATGCCAAGCAGCACCTTTCCCTTTGGGAGGGATGCAATCATCCTTCCCCTTCACTTCACAAGCTTCCACATCCATGCCTTTTGTGCTAGGAGGGACACAATCATCTTTTCCATTCAAATCCCAAGCTTCAGCATCCACACCATCATTTCAGGGGTCAACATAATCATTTCCCTCTTTCTCCCAACAAGCCTCCACATTAGCATCATCTATTCCAAGGATAGCGTAACCACTCCCCTATCATACCCAATAATCTTTCGCATCAACATCCCCCTTTACATGGGGAATGCAACTGTTCTCTTCATTTCCCCCCCAACAAGCATCTACCTAGGTACAAACCTAGCAAAATTCCTTCACCATAGGAATGCCTTCCATGAGTTTTTCAAAACCACCATTCATGTCCCAAGCTCCCATTACATCTACCCTCCAAGCATCTGTTGCAGCACAATTCCCACCTCACACTGGTCCTTGTTGGGGTCTCACTCAAGAAGACATGAAAGTCTTTGGAATACCAACTCACTCTCCTACATTCGTATTTGCAAATCAACAAGCCACCTTCTCACAAGTGGCACAACAACAACCATCTCAACCTCCACCAACCTCATCCTTCACAAGCTATCCATTCCCAATACCTAGTGCTTTTCAGCAAGTTCCTCCACCTCAGTAGAAAAGTTCATCCCATTTCGTAAGTTATCCTGCCCAGTCACCCTTTGCTTCAAGCTTCCCTACATCAGTTCCACCCTTAAGCAATATGGGAATGCACCTAGCCTATATTGGTCAACCACAAAGCCAAGTTCAGTAAGGACCATCTTACCAACAAGCTGCATCATTCCACCAACCACCCCCATAGCAACCATACTTCTAGTCATAGCAAAAAACCCCCATCATTCCCCAATAGCAACAAGTTTCCTCCTCTCAGTCACAGCAGCAAGTCCCAATCATCCCACAACACCAACAAGTAGTCTCATATCCACCACCACAATATCCCCCTGTGCTGCATCAACAATATCCCTAGCAAACATCACTCCAAAATCCACTCCAATTTACCTATCCCACTGGGCCATCTCCACATCCCACTCCATAATACCCACCACAAATGGCAGTACCTACTCAAACACCAATCAATGTTGAATGGGAAGCCACGAAGAACACTCTTAAAGAGCTTCAAACTGGTACTAAGAACAAAACTTACAAGTTTGAGGAGGTGTGTCCTTATCCATTTGACCTGTCCATTGCCGCTATACCTTTCCCCAAGCACTTTGAGACACCTAAGTTTGATAAATATCGAGGGAAAGGAGATCCAGTCAACCATATTAAAGAATTCTATATGGCATGCCAAGAAGTGGCTTACAATGATAACTATCTCTTACACCTATTCCCCAAAAGCTTGGGAGGAACTATTGTTGAGTGGTTCTACAAAATACCATGTGGGACTATCACAACCTTTGCTAAACTTTCTAAGAAGTTCATTGCCCACTATGCCCATAATGTTGAGAATGAGTTGACCTTGTTAGACCTCTGTAACTCAAAATAGAAAGAAGGAGAAAGCCTAGCAGAATACTTGCAATGATGGCAGAACCTTACCACCAGGTTATCATACCAGCCACCTAAAAAACATTTGACCAAAATCTTTATTGATAATTTACATCCTAAGCTATCCCAATTCATGCGAATGAATTGTCTCCAAACCTATCAAGACATCAAGAGCAAGGGGATAGGTATTAAAAAGGCCCTCCTAGATGAAGGCACAATCCAGCACTTCAAAAATGATGCCCAAAAACCTAGCAATGATAAATCCCATTACTGGAATTGTAATAAGAACATTGTTACTGATGGAGCCACTGATACCAAGCATGTCCAATTTTTCATGGCTAGTCCTCCATCAACTCCCACATACCAACAACAACAAGCACCCATCTATCAGCAACCTCCTCAAGTCCATCAGCAACCCACGCAACAATATCACTCTCAAAATAATTAGCAGAATTATTAGTAGCAAGCCCATCAAGCTTATCAAGGTAATCCAAACAATCAAGTCAATGCCGTCAATATTGCTCCCAAGCAGAACAAACCCAGAACTTAGAACAATCCAAAGAAGACCTTCACACTGCTGGGTGAACCTTTGGATGTTCTATTTCATCGAATGGCCAAGGCCAACTTGATTACATATCCACCAATTTAGCTAGTTGATGATACCACTCCCAAGCCTGATTAGTACAAAGATCGTGAGTACTGTGATTATCATCATGTCAAAGGACACACTACCTTGAAGTGTATGAGACTCAAAAACTATATCCAAGATCTCATTGATCAAAAAGAGATTCAAGTAGATACACCCGCTCAAGCCTCGCCAAATGCCAATTTGCAAATTTATCAGAATGTGTTCCCACAACACAATGTTGGGAAGAACCAAGCTAATACCAATCATCCCCAGAACCATGGCAAAGGCAAGCAAGAAGATCACACTACTACCTATATCAATTATGACAATATTGTTGGATGTATAACCCAAGTCAAGCCCACAGTCAATACCATCCATGTTAGAGGAGCAGATAGTCAATGTGTTGTTACCACCCGTAGGGGTTAGATAATTGTTGCTGGTGCTCATCCAAGGCTAGTACACAATGCATACAATGTATAGTACAACCTCATAGAACATCTTGGGAACACACCAGCCCAAATATCCATCTTGGACCTTCTCCACACTTCACCTCTCCATCAGGAGATCCTCAACCGAGATCTCAAAGAAGGACATGTCCCCACAGACATTAACACCACCTAGTTTGAGACCCTTATGGGACATCTATCCACAGCCTGTGTTTTATCCTTCAAACCATCCAACATGCCAGCCATTGCACCTGACCATACTCTCCCTCTCCACATCGCCATCATGGTCAAAGACTTTTCCATCAAACGGGTCTTAATAGATAATGGCTCAACCCTGAACTTGTGTACTTTGAAATTCATTCAGCAGATTGGGTTCACATAGGCTGATATAGCACATGAAGTAATCACTATCAAAGCCTATGACAATTTGGAGTGTACCTCTAAAGGTACTATTACTTTGCCCATTCAGCTATACCTAGCAACACAAGATACTATTTGCCATGTTGTTGATCTTGACCTACCATTTAATATCCTCCTAGGCCGACCATGGATTCATTCCATTAAGGCTGTACCATCTACTTACCATCAGTGCATCAAATTTATACATCAAGGTACTAAGGTTACCATCCATGCTGACCCCCAACCCTTCGCATATTATTGTGTGATGGAAGCATCATTCCCTCACTCCACTCATTGTCCTGGAACTAACATTAGCACTTCTGTTTCCAGCTCGTCCCGATCCCATTGCGATCCAAAAACCATCCTCACCTCCACCCTTTCTTCCATCAAGATTGATAACCAGGGTTGTGGTGAATAAAGTCTACATGATGCATTTTTTGTAGGGGCCTTCCCATGTGATCCACATACCCAAGGGCACCTGAGTCACCAAAGCAAGCCTATTGAAGTGCATCATGAAATCAAGAGAATGGGACCTATGACTTTTGAATCCCATGGCACATTAAACAGTCAAGAAATGGATCCTGACATTAGTAGGTGGTTGTACAAAGATCCCCCACCACATGACAAACAACTTCTTGGTTACTTCAAAGATAAATACCCACAATCGCACAAGTACACTACTGAGCAATGGAACTACAAAGGTGGTGGTCTAGGACCACAAGAAGGTGGAAGCAAAGACCCAATTACAGCATCCAAAAACCCACAACATCAGGGCC
The DNA here is from genome assembly GCA_027943335.1 of Chamaecyparis obtusa. Lineage (NCBI taxonomy): Eukaryota > Viridiplantae > Streptophyta > Pinopsida > Cupressales > Cupressaceae > Chamaecyparis > Chamaecyparis obtusa. The sequence continues at coordinate 1,166,288 of BSBK01002333.1, forward strand.
TTGGCTTTAATACCCCTCACCTACATATACAAGGGCCCAATACCACAACTGGGGGCACCAACATGACTAGCGTTCCCCTCTTAAATAGCTAGGATGACCTCATAGCAATCAAAGACATCCCTAAAGAGAAAGAAATGAGATCCTGCAATGATATCTTTGATGATGACACCCTCCTGGGGACTTCTGTCCTCCAACAACTTGCCATCAATCTCATAGAACTTCCCCTCATTCACCCTCAACTCATAGACTGGGACCAACCAAGCATCACACACATTGATAAGTTCCAAAGCATGGAAGCACTCCTAGAATTCATGGGGGCATCAGGCCCACACCTAGTTCAACATTCAGAGTCAGATCACATCTATAAGAATGACCTAGAAGGATACTTCAGAGAGGAGGCAAGCTTTAGCTACAAAAGGGAAATAGAAAGAGTAAAACATGAATCCTTATGTGAAAATCCTTCTGGGGCACATTCTAATTCCAAAAAAGTAAAAATAAAGAGCGTATCTTCTAGTGAAAACTTGGCAATTCAAGTGCTAGAAGATGAAGACTTGCCTCTTCCTCCCATCTAGGATTACAGACCTGAGCAATCACTTATCATCATAGAAGAAACCAAGCCAGTCAACTTAAGTATAGAGGAATGTTCAAGGATCACCTACATTGCAGCCAACATGACAGAAGGTGAAGAAATGGTTTTCACTATGCTACTTCAAGAAGCTACTATGAACTTTGCATGGTCATACACACACATGTCTGGACTTGATCCTAAACTTGTTGTTCATCATCTAGCTATAGACCCCAATGTTAAACCAATAAACTAGAAGCTATGCAAAATGCATCCCAAAGTAGCTCTATTGGTAAAATCAAAACTAGAAAAGCTTCCGGATGCAAAGATTATTAGAGCTATAGATTATTTAGATTGGATCTCCAACATGGTACCTATCACAAAGCCTTCTAGCGACATCTAAATTTGTACAGATTTTAGGGACCTAAACAAGGCATGTCCTAAAGATGATTTCCCGCTATCTAACATAGACATGATCGTAGATCTTACAGCGGGCCATGAAATGTTGTCACTAATGGATGGTTTCTCTAGATACAATCAGATTCATATAGTAGTAGAAGACCAATACAAAATAGCATTCACCACTCCATGGGGTACATTTTTCTATAACATGATGCCCTTTGGTATAAATAATGTAGGAGCCACATATCAGAGAGCGATGATAGCAATCTTCCATGACATGATCCATAAGATCCTAGAGGACTATGTGGATGATATTCTTGCAAAATCAAAGACATGCCATGAACACCTTGACATTCTTGAGAGTGTGTTTGATTGCCTACAACACTATGGGTTATAGCTCAATCCAAAGAAATGTGTCTTTGGTGTTACATCTGGAAAGCTCCTAGGTTTCATAGTATCATGAAGAGGCATAGAGATTGACCCTAAAAAGGTCAAAGAAATCATAGAAATGCCTCCCCCAAGAACACTCAGATAGCTCAAAAGCCTACAAGGAAAGCTTCAATCAGTACATCGGTTCATTTCTTAACTGGCAGACAAGTGCCAACCTTTCATGCATCTTTTATGAAAAGACACAACCTTCAAATGGGATCCCATATGTCAGAGAAGCTTTGATAAGCTCAAGGAGTATCTAGCCAATTCCCTAATCCTAGTACCACCAGTTCTAGGATGCCCTCTCATACTCTACATCTCAGCAACCACTACAGCACTGGGGGCACTCCTAGCTCAGCATGATGATGAAAACAAAGAGAGAGCCATCTACTACATTAGTTTAACTCTTGTCGGCTATGAGCTTAATTACTCACCCATGGAAAAAGCATGCCTTTTAGTGGTTTTTTCCACTCAAAATCTTAGACATTACATGCTCAGTCACATGATCAGGCTCATTTCAAAAGTGGACCCCCTCAAATATCTACTATCAAAGACAACTCTCATAGGCCATATGGCAAAATGGGTCATGATACTCAGTGAGTTTGACATCTAGTACATAGATCGGAAAGCAATCAAAGGGCAAGTCATTGTCGATCAGCTAGCAGAAGCACCACTAGTGGATGCTTATCCACTAATCATGGAATTCCCTGATGAACACTTATGTATGATTGAAGACCAACCCATGTGGAAACTATACTTTGATGGCTCCTACACATCACATGGATCAGGGGCAGGAATCCTATTCGTCACACCTCAAGGTGACTACATTCCAAAATCATTCAAATTGGGATTCCCATGTACCAACAACATTGCAAAATATGAGGCACTCATCTCAGGTCTCAAAATAGTTGTTCAATGGAATATCATAGAACTGCAAGTGTTCAGTGATTCAAAACTGATTATCGAGAAAGTCCTAGATGAATATCAAACAAAGGATGACAAGCTGCTACCTTACAAAGAACTCGTGGATAGACTAAAAGAACATTTCCTGAATCTACAGTTCACACAAATACCCAGACTTCAAAACAAAGAAGTCGATGCAATGGCAACTATTGGGTCCTTGTTAGAAATCCCACGTGATGCATCATAGTATAAATTCCTAGTCGAGTAGCTACATACACCAGCTTATGAGAACGCCGATGTAGAAATTATGTGCATCTTGGTTGGTCCCCGTGGTACCATGACATCCATGCATATCTAAAAAATGGTATCATATCTCCCCATCTCACCAATAACCAACACCAAAACCTTATTCATAGAGCTTCCCACTACACTCTTGTAGCCAACATCCTTTATCATTGAGGGTATCACAATATCCTCTCTAGGTGTCTAGATTCAAATGAGGTCATCCTAGCTTTACAAGAGGTTCACGCTGGAATTTTTGGTACCCACACGAGTGGCATGGTTCTAGCTAAGTAGTTTCTTTGAGTTGGGTATTATTGGCCAACCATGGAACATGATGCTTATGAGTTTGGTAGAAAATGTTTACCATGTCACTAGCATGCAAATTTGATTCATGCACCAGCACAAGATTTGCAGCGCATAGCGCCACCTTGGCCATTTTCATGTTGGGGCTTTGACCTTGTTGGCTTAATCACTCCCCTTTCCTTAGATGGACACAAGTACATAATAACTACCATAGAGTACTTCACCAAATGGGTTGAAGCAATCCAACTCACCCTCACTACTAGCATCCAAATATCTAAGTTCATCCTTTACCACATCATTTGCCACTTTGGCATACCATCTACCATCTTCACTGACCATGGCACACCTTTTGAAAACCAGCATATGGATGATCTATGTGCTAGACTCCACATCCATCACGGTTTCTCTAGTCCATATTTCCCTCAAGGAAATTGCCAAGCTGAGGCAACCAACAAAACTATCTTGAAAATCCTCAAGAAGGTTGTCAATGATTTTGGTCATGATTGGCACCTCCAAATCAATCCTTCCCTTTGGGCCTACCGTACTTCTTATTGCACTCCCACCGACACCACCCCATATTCCCTTGTATATGGTGTCAAAGTTGTTCTGCCGATCGAGGTTAAGCTCCCATCATTGCGAGTCTCCATGAAGAACTATACCACTGATGAAGACTATCATGTGGCCCATCTCACACAGCTAGACCTATTAGATGAAAAGAGACAACATGCCTATGATCACCTGGTTGCATACTAGAACTGACTCAAAAGGAGTTATAACAAGAAGATCCATCCTAGACAATTTCAGGTCGGTGACATGGTCCACAAAGAAAATCAGAAAGTCCAAGCAAACAGAGAAAAGAGAGACAAGTTTGAGCCTACTTGGTTGGGCCCCTATGTTGTCACAGCATGCTTCAGCTCTGGAGCTTATCAGTTATCTACCCCAGAAGGTGAGCCTTTGAATGATCCAATCAACATCATACATTTGAAGAGGTTCTATGCCTGAACCAGATCTACATATTTAGAAAATCCATAAAAATTGGAAAAAGGAAAAAAATACAAAAAAAAAAAGAAGCAAAAAAGAAAAAAGAAAAAGAAAAAAAATCATCCAATGGTGAAAACTTGGCAATTCAAGTGCCTTGGACAAGTATGTTGGTGAAAACCTGGCAAACAAGCACCATACATAGTGGACCGAGTCATTATTTATCAAACTCCCATTCCTCCCTCCCAACATCTCAGTCCTTTTTCTACCATCCCCCAACCTTCCTCTTTTTCATAACTCCTCCAGCCACTCTGCAATCCCACCTGCACATATTTTGTACCATATCTTGTATCATCTCTTATATATCCTGTATAGCAAGATCTTCCTATCCCCAATCCTGAGCTTCTATACATATCCATTGTATATCTCTTTTCCCATCTGTTGTACATATCCTCATGTCTTGTTGTACATAGTCCTCATCAGTCCTGCAGCAGCATTTGATCAGAAATCTTGTCCTACCCAGCCTTGTACTTCAACATCACTTGTTGACTATTCTTGATCACATCGATTATTCTTTGACTTCATCATTTTCCAATCAGCAACACAATATTCTCCCCATCAACATCGGGTCCGCATAGATGTATGCTTCTATTTTGTTTGACCTCAGCCTAATCATGGGTCCCCTTAGTTGTATCCTTCCTGTCTGACCTACTCTTCCACCAATCACACCCGATCTATGTCGATGCATCCTTCCACATGTTCAGACCAATCTTCCCACCATCAATCAATCAATCACATCAAATCTCTCTCCTTGGAAATGGATGTCTTTTTGGAGTTCTCATTTTGGTCTTGGATTTTTTCCTTTGGATCTTGTTAATCTTTTACGGCTTCTCATTGTTCTCTACTCAAAGTTGCCATGATCCTTTATATCATGGTGTGCAGTGAATGAGGACAATCTGGGGCAAGGTCTTTTGATCTTTTGCTTCTACCTGTGAGTCAGTTGTGTGTTTGTGGTTCCTTCAACATCATTTCCACCATGCCTCCTCTGGGTTTCATGTGTGATGTTGGGGCAACCCTGTGTGTCTTTTTTGCGTCAGTCCTCTACAACACTGGTGAAAAGGCCTCATGATCCCAGTATCCTTGGCAGGTCTCTAGCATTGCTATATTAAACTAGGTTGTGCTCTCCACATTTGCATTTGGAGCTTCCCCCAATCCCCTACATCCTACATCATATAGATTAATCTTGCATCTTGCATCTCTCATGTAGCTGCATCCTGCATTTTGCATTCCATCTCATCTTGCATTCACCCATCTTTGCTCTTGGAAGCTTGGTTATTTATCTCCCCTTCTTCCTAGGTCTTTCTTTCTCAGTTTCCTTTCGAGAAAATTCCACAACGTTTACTCCTTGCGTTATTTTCTCGAGGGGGCACAACCCCTCATTCCTCTAAATTCTAGCCTTGGGCATCTTATTTTCTTGTCTTTGACGCCATGCCACTTGTAGCATTGCATCAAAGAGGGGCAAAATGTAGATACCTAAAAATCCTTTAGAAAATAAAGTATTTTTATTTTCTAAAAAATCCCTGATGACATCATCATTTATTAATTAATTAATTATTTAATTTATTTATTTATTTTTATGCCATTAAATCCCTTTATCTTAATTAAAAATATTTAATTAAGAAATCCCTCCCAAAAATGTTTAAATCTTATTTAAACATTATCTCCCTATTTATTAATTATTTAATTAATAAATTGACCAAAAATCCCAAAATAAATAATTTATTTATTTTTTGCCCAAAACTTGGCCAATTTCCTTAAGACCACTAACCTCTTCCAAAATCTTCTAATCCTTCTTTAATTTCGATTAGAGGCTAATCCCATCATTTCCTAACCCTAATCCCAGCTCAAAATATTTAATTAAGATTAAATATTTAATCCTCATGTTTATTAAGCTCATTTTAATAAATATTCTCAAACCTAAAACCATGGAAATAAATAAATATTTATTTATTTCCTAAAATTTATGTTTATCCTAAGGAAATTCTAGACTCTTCTAGAAAGTCCTAACCCTAATCCTAATCCTAATCCCTCCCCTAATCCTGTCACATTCCCTAACCAAGGTTAGCCAACTCCTAAACTTAACCCAAAGTCAACAAACTTCTAGAGACTTCTCTTACATGCATTAAGTGCATTTAAGGCCTCCTTATCCCTCTTACATGCATTTATCATGCATTTAAGAAGCCCCTCACCCCTTTCTTACACCCTTTGACCTTAGGCACATTTCTCAAATTATGCACATCCCTCCCATCTTTCAACCCAATGCTCTTATGACACTTGTCACAAGGAGGTGGCCCTGAACTAGCACAATCCATGTGCTCCCCTTTGAATGAATCTTGGCCTCTCTTAAGGATTTTGATCCTGGCCACTCATTCCCCCTTAGGAAATCCTATAAATACCCTCATTTCTAAAAGCAAATTCATTAGCTTAGTTTTTATTCTCATGCATTGTTATCATGCCCTTTTACTTCTAGCCTTAGCATAATCAATACTAATTGTTATTTTTTTTTTTATCATTTCCAAGCTTTCTTGAAACACATCTTAGCATAGATTTAATGGAATAACCTAGTTTCTTCCATTGTTTTTCATAAGCATAGCATCATATCACATCTCTATTTGGACTAAAATCAATCTTAGCATAAGCATCATATAGCTTAATCTTCATTTCAGCATCATTTTGATCCTTGAGGCCTTAGGGGAAAATCAGGTGTTCTATACCTATTTTGTGCCATTTTTGGGGTTTTCATGGATTTCAATCCATCCTAAAATGCATAAGGAACATGCTCTAAGTGCTTAGAGAGCACACCCACATCCCCTTAAGCAAAAGAAAATCAAACAGTGCTTGGGTGTACCTGTTTTAGCTCAATCTGAGGTGGCTTAGTTTAGAGTTTTATTTGTTTTGGATTGATTTCATGCTTAGACTAACATCTAATCTTTGTTCGGCTTGAAGTTTTCCAAACTAGGTACCCTCAAAAGCCTTGTCCACAATAGTTATGGATTCATGTTCCTTGTATGAGGGAGAATCAATGCCTGAGATTCTGGTTCTTGAAAGTTTCAATTGGTCAATTTTTAAAGCCAGATCCGGAGGCAATTTATGTGATTCTGGTAGTGCGAACAGACAATGTTTCTAAGTGGCTATGTTTGGTTACAAATATCTTCTAGCTCGAATCTTTTTGAGAAATTTCGTCTGACCGGCATATAACAATGTTGAAAGTGAACTTGTGTTCTCAGTGGTGCTCTCCTATTGGGTCTTTTAGTCAATTTTTGTGGCCAATGCTAAAGGCCAGTTGGTGTTGTTTGACTATCCTGTAGAGATGTGAAGAATTTTGAACTATGTGAGTAAATCTCGATGCACCATGATGTGTTTCCACTAGGTGATTACTGTTGGATGAATGGAAGTGTTTGGCTTGCCTTTCCTTCTGAGATGCTACACTCATTTATCTAGTGATGAACGTGCTATGTTCTGTAAGATGGTAGGTACACTATATCAAAGTACCATGTTTTGTGAGACTCAACTTCCATGCAAAATTTGTTTGTGCACCATTATATGGAATGTGCATGAGGTGAGGAGTGCCACATGTCTAGGTGAAGGCTGCTAACTACTAGAGGGAAAATAAATGCATATCCATTAATTGACATCCAATTAATACAAAGAAGAGAGCACACAAAGAGTGTGTGGTCACTAGTGAACAAGAGGAGGCTTTCAATTTAAATCAATAATAGGGGCAAAGTCATGATTGCAAGAATGTAAGTAAAATATAGGCAAGGAAATTATGCCAATGCCAAAGGAACTGGTGAGCATGAGAACTGTAAGGCATATGATAATTGTTGAAACTAGTGTAAGAGACTATGGATAATAAACATAATTGTTTGTGCAGATGTTTGGGGAGCCGACTGCTCTCTATTTGCAGGCCCAATGATACCGACAGGAAATAAACAAAAAATAAATGAAGGCCTCACAATATAGAGAGGAGACTATCAGCATGAATGTATATCATAGACACCAACAAATGCATAGAGCAGATGGAGGAATGCATGGCACACATTAGGGAGGACCCAGCTTTGAAGCCTACACTAGAGAAGGCTATTCATACAAGTATAAGGGGCTCCTAGCCACACCTCAACCCACACAATAACATAAAAAGCTAGCGCCAAGTGTCTTGAGTGCCAGCGTGGAGGAAGCTCATGCATAAGGCTAGAGAAAGGCATGAAAGATGAGGGGGGTGCCTATGATCAAATTTTAGGGGCTCCCATTTATTAAATAAATGTATATGCCCTATGTATATACACAATGGAGGATGCCAGCTCATACACAAGGGATGTGGCATTGCAAGTATTGAGGGATGTGGTATGCTATCTATTGCGTGTTTGAGCTTTCATTTACAATTTAATGCCTTGCATAAAGCAATAGAAGGGTGCCTCATACAAGGGACCTGCATATACAAGGGCATGATGTTTTCTTGATGACATATGAGTTGCACAATTTAAGAGGGCAGTGCAAATGCATGGTAGATTGCTCACGCATGAGAAAAGGAAGGGTCATGATGAATCTGGCATTGATTTCCAGTCAACATTGAAGGGTGTAAGTGTTGCTACACACCATGATCTAGTGTTTCCATGAGTACTCCAGAGGTTTCTAGTGTAGATTTGCGTAAGTTTTGATTTGTGCATTGGTTTCCAGTCATGTTTTAGGCATGAGATGAAGGCACATTTTGCATAAGTTACAGTCAAGTGCAAACATTAATGCTCACACATAGGAAATGGTAAAGTTAGAGGGAAATACAAGAAGCTGTGTATTTTAGATATATCCCACATTCTTCCCGATGCATGTGTATTAGTTATTTATAATAGAAAAAGCCACAATATGATGTAAATATGAGAAAGAGAAGAGGCTTGTGTGTCCTCTGTCTTGTGGGCCCATGCCCCTATGCATGCCAGTAGGCATTGAGGGAAATTTTTAATATAGTATTTAAAACTTCCAAAACAATTAACCCACATTCATCCAGAATGGGGAGATTTCTATGTTTATAAGCAAGTCCCCACACATGAAGAAATATGAAGTGGAAGTGGAGGCTCTATCCATGTGCATAGGTAATTGGCACCTCAGTTTCTGTGCTTAGGCCCACGGGTATGAAAATTTTGTAGAGAGGTGGTGGCACGCTGACTGGGTGAAGTTGACAAGTGGCATGTAGTCATTGAGTCACTAAATGGAGCTGGTAGTTAGCAGATAATTTTGAGATTTAGAGGTGGTAGTCAACTAACCACTAGTCGCGCGATCACTAGATATTAGTAGTTAAGGGCTGACCATTCTGAGATTAAAAGATAACCTACTCACGTGATCTCCCAATTTCTGGCAGTTAGAGGATAACATTCAGAGAATTGGAGATTGAGCTAGTCACTAGTTCTCTAGATCTTAGTAGTTAGTGCAAAAACATTTGGAGATAGGGAGAATGGGCTCAGTTACCCATTCTCCAAATCTAACCCAGGGTCAAGGTCTCATCCGGAGATTCATAGATAGGCTTATTCACATGGTCACCAGGATTAACTATAGTTAAGAAATATATTCAAAGATTATGAGAATGCATGTGGTTGCTTGATCTCCAAATGAAGGTGGTTAAAACTTGAGTTAGTTTGAGAAATGAATCAAATGGTGACAAGTGTCCAGTTCTGGTGCCTCCTCTGGCCATGCGCAAAAAATGATTAAAAAATGGAGATTTAAAAGAATTTAATAAATTGATATAGTTGAGACATTAGAAATAATTCAAAAATTTAAAAGACAGAGCTACTCACAAATTAATGGCCTGGAGATTCATTTTTTGTTTGAACATATAAGTGTTATATGTTTTCAAAAATAGGAAAAGACAAGGAATCCATTAGCAATGATGATTTTCAGTTTCAAAGTGATGGGAAAGAGAAATTTGGGTTTGAAATCTAAGGATCAGAATCAAATTAGTTTGAGAGATGATTGCAGAAAGTGGATCAGCTAGAGAGAATCAGTTGCAAAACAAAGTGTGAGAAAAATTTGGAGATATTTTCATGCCAAGAATGGACAGCTGTCAGTTGGCTTTCAACTGACCACATTCTCCTATATCTTAGTTTTTCTTCTCATTTGTAAAGGATGGTGAAATTAATGTTGCAAGGAAGCTTTCTAATTATAGGGTCATGTTTTCTGAATTTCTTTTGTCATTCTAGATGTATTGAAGCATGAAGATCTTAATAAAACATAGTGTAGTTCCTGTTCCATATTATTGTTGTTTCTTTATATTTTGTTGATGCTTTTGTATGTTTAGTTTGTAAGGCATTCTGAATATACTAGTTACAAGGTAACTATGAAATTACCTGTGAGTTTCCTTCAAGGAAGGAGTCATTCTCATGAGTTATTTCAGAGGGATAAGCATTTGTATGAGGATTTGATATAGTAGTATGGGAATGATAAGATAGTTTGTAAGGCATTCTTTCTGAGCTACATATAGATTGTAAGGCATTATGTTTGTGTTCCTATTGAGTGATTTCTTTTGATGTACATTTGTATGACTCTATTTCCCATTAGATATGGCACTAGTGTTTTCTTGTCCTGTAGTTTCATCATCAAATCATAATTTTAATTCATTTTCCATTTCCAGTTTAAGAGCATTAATGTTTGTAAATTGCATTGAATAGTGCAAATGCTTTTGGTGATTCCTTGTAGAAGTGAATCTGATAGGTTAGCTTTCCTGAGCTTCCAGGCTCAAAGAGAAGAAGGGTGAATATCCTTGTTATTATCCAGTAATTTTCATGTCTGTGTAAAGGGTTTTAGTGAGAGAATGTTTATGTATGCAGATCTAGTATATTTTAGGTACACCTGTCGGAGTCTGTGGAGCCCAAAGTGTTTGAGGATTATATCCTTGTTAATAAGGCTTTTCCCTATAAGAATCTAGAATTGGGAGTCTAAGAGTCAAGCTTAAATATCTATATAGTGATTCTACATGAAAAAGTGCTAACAAACCTGACGTGAAACACTGATATCTGTTGAGTTTTTGATGTTTTTATGCACTTGTAGGTCCCTGGGAGCATCCACTTGGTTGGTTTTCCTACACACTTGGTGACTTTTACTATGAACATGGCACTCATATATGTACACTTGGTCACTAGAGATGTGCACTTGATCATGAAAGTTGTGCACTTGGAGTTTAGAATAAAAAAATTGGGGTTTTAGGCCTTCTTTTAGCTGTTAACTTGTCATGTTTGTCATTTCTCTATTCTAAAGCATGAGTGAACCTAATTAATGGCTGAAATAAATTAAAATGAACTCAAATTTTAATTTATGAACTTAAAATTAACATCATTTCTTGATTTTGGCTCCTAGAATAAACATTCACCTAATTTAGGGTTCAATTCAAACTCACCTAGTTAAGGTGTTTCAAATCTGCATCTAGCTTAACTAGGAGTTCAAGTTGTTTCAAAATATTTCAAATAAATCATATTAAGTGGAAAATGAATCTCATATTTGGTTTTGGAAGCTTAAAATTAACTATCACATTTAATTTGGGCTCTTAAAATAAACCTCACAAAGTTTAGGGTTTATTGGAAATCTAGTTACTCTATCTTCTTTCAATTCAATTCAAGTGCACAATCTAGCCTAATTAGGGGTCCTAATGGATTAATACATTTCAAATAAATTTTATTAAGTGGAAAAGGAACCTAAAATTAACATTCATACTTGATTTGGGTCCTAAAATGAGAATTCATCTAGTCTAAAATGCATTGCAAAACTGTTTAGCTAGGGTGTTTCCTAGTCACTCTAAATCTACATCTAGTTAACTAGTATTTCATATTCATTAAAAGTAATTTAAAAAGAAGTTTTTAATGGATTAATTAACCCTAATAATGGAAATAAACATGATTATTAATGAAAATTTGGTCATCATACATGTTACGGTAGCATTCTTAGTCATTTTGGCCTCTATTTTAGGTCCTACGCACTTGGTCATCGAATCTATGTACTTGGTCATTAGAGTTTCCATTTTGGTCCATTTTTATGAAAAATAGATGAATTTTAATGTTTTGGGGCTTATCTTTCCAATTTTTCTTCCATAGTTTTGTTTTGAGCTTAGAGTAAGAGATTTTTTTTACTGATGATTTTTGCACCCCCTTTGAAATTGTGGGATGAAGATTCAATCCTAAAATACTAACGCATTTGATGCAGGACATGTGACAAAGACCTTGTGTGTATTCCAAAACAAGTATGTGTGTTTTTAGTAGTTAGAAAACACTTGGTTTTGGTGCTTTAAAATGTATCTTTTATTTTGAAGTGTTTGATGTGTCTTCTTATTTTTGTAATCCCATGAATTGTATGGATGTATCCTCTCCCCTCACCTTCGTAGATCTTGTGTGAAGAGAAATCTATGCAATTATTTTAAAGATGCTTGCCTTGGACCAAGGCATTCACTTTGAATGTGCCAAGGGATGAACTCAAGTGGTAATAAGATAAAGTCAGGTCTGCATCCAAACTACTATATAGATTTGTGATTATGACTAATAATCCAATCGACAATGTGGCTTGGTGATAGCTCTACTCCAATACCCTAGTGGTGCATAAAACCTTGGTTCTCAAGGCTAGGAGACCTCCTGAGGGAGTTTATCACACACCCATTGAACTAGATCTCCCATAATAAACACCTTGTTCTAGTTTTCCAAAATCCTTCTATTCATTCATGCAAGGGGTAACCCATTCTTGTGAAGACATCCCACACTATTTATGGCTCTTGGTAGAGACATAAGTCCCTTAGGAAGTGATGACCCTTGGAATTCAAAGCTTGGCATGCTTGAGAAATGGGTGCACTATAAGGGGGAGCCCATTCCTCTGAGCTTATAAGTTTTATGTCCTATGTAGGCATGCATGAACTTTGTTCAAGTGGAAATTCAGTAGATATTGTCCTTTAAGCCTAGGTTTTGGTGTTCTTGTTTCACTTTTTTACACAACTATTCTTCTTGATGTGTCTTATGTTAGTGCTCCAATATTACAATAAATTTCTAAAAACACTTTCAAAACATTCATAACACCCTTCAAAACATTCCAAAAGCATTTGCAAAACCTTTTAAAAGTTCCCCAAACATTCATTGGTCACAAACACCTTGATTCAAAACCTTTTCCAAACATAGAATCTCAAAACATTAACCTTGTAGCCTTTTGGAATGTGTTGGATTCATCATTTGAATTTATTTCCATGTCATATTCCTTGCATAATTTTCATTATCCCTCTTGCATTTGCAATTTTTTATCCCCATCATAGTCCTCATTTTATTCCTATTACATTTTGCATTTAGAACCTTTAAAAGATTTTTCAAAATCCCACAAAAATTTAAATTTTAGAGTCTCTCCTTATGTTGTTGAAAAAAATTATCTTGACTTAGTCCCTATATCCCTCTTATCAAAATTGTCCTTTTGTCTTTTTTTCAAACTCCATCTTTGTCATTTTGGATTTGACCTAGTCCCTTTTATCAAATTGTCCTTGTCCTTTTGATCCCTTCTAAAGTCAAGATCCATATTCAATTTCCTAAGGTTATACCCTTAGATTTGTATTTTCCAAAAGTTTTTTCAAAGTCTAAAAATCCAAAAACACAATTTTCCTAATTTGGATTTTCAAAGTCCAAAGTCAAAATTTCACATCCTAAGTTGCATTTTCATATCATTCCAAAAGTCTTTCAAAATCCCAAAAACATATTTGCATTTTGTATAATCATTCCAAAAATCTTAAAGGTTTGGCATTTTCCATATCTCTAAATAGCATTTTTCATATAGTCATCATGCCAACTATGAAAAGGAAATAAGGTTCCTATAAACTCGTGAACATTTCAAGTGAGGAACTAAATTTTCATCAAAGATAAAGCACACATTTGCAAACTCATGGTTATGACAAAAGACCCATTTTCCTTTCAAGACAAGATAACAAAAGCATTATGAACCCTTCAAGACAAGGGCTCCAAACATATTATGACCCAAGAACTATGACATCATCCCAAACACTTTTAATGCAAGACAAATAGAAGATTCTAATCCAAACTTGGCCTACCTTAGAAACTTTCAACTAGATCATGGCATAATTGAATGGGAAACTCCATCTAATTATGAACCAATTGTTAGGAATAATCTCAAGAGATAACTGAGAGGGGGGGGGCATGAATTATTTATATACAAGTTTCAATTCTTTATTCAATTAAGTATACTTAAGCATAAACATAATGAAAGAACACTTGAACAAAACACCAATATTTTGGTTATGGGGAAACCCAAATAGGTAAAAACCCCAATGTGAATTGACACCCACTAATAATCTACACTAGTGTATAATGATCTTTGTTAGAAGATCCTTAACCCTATTAGGATTTTCCTTTAAAATGCATTTAGTACAGTGACCTGGTTAAGGGTCAGACCCTCTTAGGAGTCTTTTACAATTAACCATGTTAGGGGTGAGGACACACTGTCCAAGAGCACACTGCTCAAAGGGGTGAAGCCTACAACCTTCTAAATAATAGATACACACTATATCTAGATCTTGGTGAATTTCACTTTGACCTTTTTTTGGATTAATTCCAACACAAACTCTTTACTTGGTCACATAGACCTTCAGCTAATGGCTCAACACTTCGCCCACTCTTCTCTGCTCTTCACAATCTACTATGAACCATACCATTAGCAATTACAAATGGTTGCCTTTAAATATCTTTCCTCTAAATGATATAATCAAATTGGCCTATTAGAACCACCTTGAAATCATATTAGAGAAACCATAACACATTCCAATAATAATTTTGTCAGCTCTACTAAGCACACAACACATTTTGGGACTTGTCCAACATTAATAATTGTAGACACACGCTACACATTGTTGGCTCTACCAAAGTAATTGAATTTGTATCCTCAAGTTGAATTACATCATGTGCTCTTAATTGAACATTACTAACTCTTCTCCAAGCACTAATCCAAGGGCACGTAACATGATGATAGGCACGACTAATAAAATCTCTGTCGACTCTTCTGAATAAACACAAGAAACTACAACTCATGAATAGCGACTGCATAACTTCACTACTAATGATCATCAGACTCTATGTCCATAAATGTAACATCAATAACATGTCCTCATCACATATCCAAATGTTTAAGGCTCCATGATGACTATTCAAACATTCATACATAGAACACTACCTATTACTCTGTCAGGAACACTGTTGACACAAGCTGCTACACAACTATTTGTACTCAATATCAACCTCTGCATCCATGATATCATGTTGATAACATGTTCATGCTACATATAGTGATATCTCACTACATGAGTCTTCCACACATGTTTCTTCCCATATGTTGTTATAAATGACAAACATACAGTCAGCACTAGCTTGCTGGCAAATCTCCAACAATCTCTCCCTTTGGCATTAATGAAAATATATGGAATGAAAAACACCACCAACCCAAATAAAAAATTCTTTTATAACATTCTCTATTTCCTCATCAAAACTCCACAAAGGATGAATCCTCCATCTGCTACAATATTCTTCAATATTCTCCATTTCCTCAACTGAACTACTTCCATAACTAAATATTACTCCCTCTTTAGTATTGTTTCTCATGACTTTATACTACTCCCCCTTTGACATCAATGGCAAAGGGAACCAATAATTTTAAACACTAGTACTACTCTTGAAGTATTGTAGTCAACCATCCATCAGTCCCTGAGGACTGATGCACTTCTTACTTTCTTCTAAGAAAAATTAGGGAAGGGAATTACTCCCAGCTTCTCCCTGAGATACTCAAAGGTATCCTTTGGAAAAGGCTTTGTGAATATGTCTACCAAATAATCTTTAGTACTCACATAGTCCAACATGACTTCTTTCTCTACCACTTTCTCTCTTAGGAAGTGATACTTGATCTCAATGTACTTTTTATTTGCATGCATCACAGGGTTCTTTGACATGTTGATAGTGCTAGTGTTATCACAATGAATAACAATAGGATAATCAATCTGAATTCCAAAATCCTTTATCATTTACTTAATCCAAACAATTGTAGAACAATTCAAGGCTACTACAACATATTCTACTTCTATTGTTGACTGAGAGATACAATTTTTCTTCTTTCTTGTCCAAGTGACAAGTTTGTCACCAAGAAACATTGCTCCTCATGATGTACTCTTTCTATCATCAACATAGCCCACCCAATCTACATCAGTATACATGAAGCTCAACATTTTCTAAATTAGGATACCATAGACCATAATCTATAGTGCCCTACAA
Source organism: Chamaecyparis obtusa (assembly GCA_027943335.1). NCBI lineage: Eukaryota > Viridiplantae > Streptophyta > Pinopsida > Cupressales > Cupressaceae > Chamaecyparis > Chamaecyparis obtusa. Next base: position 1,182,482 of record BSBK01002333.1, read on the forward strand.
ATATTTTAATATTCTCTTTACTTCCATGAGGTGACTTTGTTTAGGCTCTACTACAAATCTTCCAACTATGCCAACTACATTGGAAATATCAGGTCTAGTTTGAGTAAGATATATGAGTTTACCAATCATAGACTTGTACAATGTTGTATCTACTGTTGGAGAATAATCTTCTTTTGTAAGCTTGCATCCTGTTATCATAGGTCTACCTACTAGCTTGCAATTATCCATCTTGAACTTCTTCAATATCTCTTTCACATATTTGGACTAATTTATGAAAATACCTTTCTTTATCTACTACACATTTAATGCCAAGAAGTATTTGATAGGTCTAATCATGCTCATATTCAACTCACTCTACATCTCTGTAGCAAATTCTGCACTAAGTTTGTCATTACCTCCAAAGATAATGTCATCAATAAAAATAGGTACAAGTAGTAGACCTTCAGATGTCTCTCTTATGAATAGATTACAATCTTCTCCTCCTTTCTCAAATCCAATTTTTGTTAGATATCCATCAAGTCTCTCATACCATGCTCTAGGGGCTTGCTTAAGTCCATAGAGGGATTCCTTCAATCCGCATACCATATCAAGTTTGTCTGTTAGCGTGAATCCTGCTGGCTACTCAATGTATACTTCTTTTAGCTCTCCATTCAAGAATGTTGACTTTGTTAGCACTTGTAAAAAAATTTCATGGCTCTGGCACTTTTGTTCTGGTCTCTGTAATTATTTTCTAGGTCTCTACCTTTAGCCCTAGTTCAAATTTTTGAAAATATAGCCATTGCATACAAAAACCCTTTGAAAAATCCTAGCCCTTTTCTAATTTCATGTTACTTTTTCGGGTCACTTAAAAACTTTTAAATGCATGTGCTTTATATTTTGGTCAGCCCTAGTGTTATCTTTTCCTAAGTTTTTACCCCTGACAATTTAATATTTTCCTATGGTCCCCTGTGCCTGATATTTTCCTTAAAGCCTAAGTCTCAGTGTTTAATTTTTCCTATGTTTCAGCTTTAATATGTTCTTGGGCCCCTCTCTGATAGTATTTCCATTTGACAGTCAACATAAGTTCTCATAGGATGTGTGAGAAGCTTGATATCTTATGCCGATCATTGATCTTAACTGATGACGTAGCCTTTCCTTTCAAGTGGGTCCACTTGCCAAGTAGGCTAACTTGGTAGTATCTCATTGGTCCATGGGAGTAATGAGGTGGAGGGTTGTCAGTGGGAACAGTCTTCTCAGCATTCAGGTAGATTAAAGTTCATTTTAATCTTGTGGCTATCATTATACCATTGATATAACATGCTCGACCTTTAGCGTAGCAGTATAGCTATAGCCATTGATTCTCATAAAGAAGGTAGGTGGGTCCATTGACATGTATGCACAAATGGTGAGATGTGATTGGTCGATGTATTAATGAGGTCGAGGTTGTTAGTGGGACCTGGTTTCTGGATGTGTCAAAGGATCCTGATCCTATCAGTAAATTAGTGGACGACATATGATCTTATGGGTTTTGTCAGAGGCTTAAGATCTTGTGATGGCCATTGATTTCTTCCAGTGTCAGAAGGTTGTCAGAGATGGGAGGAGATTCTTGATCTAATGGTGGGCATGTAATTTGATAGAATCTCAGATGGGTATGCAAACTTCAAACGATCGTTGATCTTCCAGGCAAATGCTTAGTGCTTCTGATAAATGTTTTGGTAGTCTAACAAAATTCAAAGGTTTCATTGGTTCACTTAGTGTTTTGGTGATTTGCTAAAGGGTCTAGTGATCTAGTGAACAAGGGTTTGTGTTATCACTAAATAATCTACCAGAGAAGAAAAGTATTATGCGAATTGGTGCAAATCCTTCTGTCGCTAATTCGCCAATTCTGAACTAAGGTTAAGTGTTTTCCTTTGTTCGTTGATTCGCTAAGGTTAAGCTTAAGTTGGGGTTTCATTTTGCGAATGAGATTTCTTAGTTGCGTGGTCACCAAATGTAAACTAGGATTCTTATAAAAGATAAATCGTAAACTCCCGAAATCTCAAGATCTGACGATTGTGACTTAAAGATGATTCAAGTTTAAATATTGACCGCTGATTTTCTGCCTAAGCCATAAAGTAACTGTTGAAGTTCAAATTCAAAATTGTAGAGGGTTTCAAGCAACAGAAGGTACCAAAATTTATGGTTTTAATGGCTGGTTTCAATTGATTTGGTGGCGTTGCTTGTTACAAATTGATTCGAGGGTCCCTGTGGTAGGTGGCATGATGTTTTTGTATGAGGAGAAGTATGGTTTTATGCTCGAGATATGTTTGCAGGTGGCCTATTTGACTAGTTTTCATGGTAGTTCCTGGTTGTTTTGTATTGTCCTCATAGATTTTTATGATTGCGGATCTGTCTAAGATTTCATTTTCTCTGGGTTGCTTTTATTTCTTCCCCTGCAATAAATTCTAATGTATTTTTGGTTGGTTGAGTTGTTGAAACCCTAACCCTACTCACCCGAAGCTTGATGCATCCTCTTTGAGGATTCCAAGGTGACTAGGGGTCTACGAAGAAAAATGTTTTATTTTGAAAGGGTTCTGATCTTGATTAGTTCTAGGGAGTTGTAACAGGTGGTATCATATTGTATTAGATTGAATAGAATTTCCTTGTAGTCTTTTGCAGGTTATTGAAGTGGTTTTCTCTCTTCTCTGCTCTGAACATGTACATGATTCATTATACTTAATACAAGTATTTCAAGCTTTCAAGTCTCTCCTTGGTGTCAATCTTGTGAATTCTAGATTTTTTGACCTATTGCATAGGGTCATCTTTGTATATGTTCTAGTCTTCAGTTATTGATCTAGGATCAAGTGAAATATACTTTGGATAGGACATAGATTCACTTTGATTTGTCTATAGAAGGATATTATAAGTAGTAGATGGGATAAGATATTTGTTTTTATGGCTATGAGTCTTTGACAATAGTTGGTTCATGTTTCAATGTCTATATTTGAGATTTTCTCAATGGATAATGACATTGATCAGAGATTAGTATATTCAGCTGAGTTCAATGCTTGATTGGCCCTTGCTTACTTCTCTCCATCTCTAGATATCAACAACTTTTCAATTTTTAATTGTATTTGGTTGATAGTAGTAATACCCTATAGTAATGGAGAGTCAATGAATGTGAGGTTAGCATTTACCACTTTCTTACTATTCAATCTATTGTTTAGACCCAGTCTTTGGTGTGTGAAGTATAGTTTTCACTGGGTTAGGTGCACCCACATTGGTTTTGCAGAGCTAGAAGTGAAGAGTGTAGTCTTATCCATATAGTTGGTCCAGTTACCCTAAGATCCTTATACATTTTGGAACTAACCAATCCTAAAATCAGCCTAAGGGTATATTGGTAGCCTAAGAGGATAAGCATCCATTTTGAACACCAACAAGATGATGACTCCGCTGGGGAGAACAACAATGAAGAAGTATATCTGTTAGGATCTCTGGTTGTAGTTATATTTTAAAATCAAAATCTTTTGTTGACCAGATTGATTTACCCATCCGAGTCCCCAACAAGATGGTGACTCTGCTGGAGAAGTGTTACATAAATCTATAGTAACCAGTAGGTCATCATTGAAAAATAGGGTTATTCTTGTCCCTTGTCTTGTAGTCTCATTTGGATATTTGTTAAGTGGTATTGTAGGATTCCCAATATACTTGGGTGGTGACTCAAACATCTTTGCATCACTGCTAGTCAGTAGATTTTTATCAAATGAGTTATAGAGGTACTAGGTCCTGGAGGAACAAACATCCTAAAAACATAATGGAACAAGGTATTACAAGAACTTCCAGGCCTAGTCAGACAAGGGGAGGAAAGAAGAAAGGAAATCCTTCTCATACTTGGAGAAATAAGAAAAGTAAAAGACAAGAAACTCAAACCAAGCCTAGTCAAGAAGAAAATATTTTAGAATATGAAGAGGCTATTGATTTGGGATTGAGTCAGTATGAGGATGAATTTCAAGTGGGAGATGATGAGTCTGAGACTACTCTCCCTAAATTAGATGAGATCTTTGAGGAGGTCTATGAACTAGAAAGAAGAGTCCAAGAAGAGGTTGCTATTAGGAAACAAAGAGAAAAGGACAAAGAGGATAGGGTAAGACAAGCAATGATAAGGGCTGATCAGCTAGAGGTAGTTGTTAGATTTGGAGGCAATTAATTTTTTCCCAGTGCCTGAAAGAGTAGAGGAACAACCTATTGTGTATAAAACACATGAGATAACTAAGCCTAGAGATAAAGGCAAATAGAGAGTTGTTGGAGTTTAGATTAGTGAACAAGTTCATGTGGAAAACCCATTAGATCAAGGGTTGAGATTAGATGCAGACCTTGAGAAGGCTAGAAAAGAGAAAGAAATGTGGGCTAAAGAACTAGAGAATGCAAAGTTGGAGGCTACTGCTACAGAAATGAGGAAGAAGATTGATTTCCTCAAGCATACCTCAGGACCTTCAAATGTTGCTACTTCTTTCTTGGGGCAAGGTGGAAATCATGGTAACCTTGCAGCTCAAACAAATGGCATTCCAGGTGCTGCTAAAATTCCTGATGGTTCAAACATAAGGACATCTACATCTCAAGGAATGGATCCACCACATGGAGTTCCTATTCATGAAAGGTACAAACAAATTATCTTTTTTGGTATTCTTGGTTATCCTAATGTTACTCCTGATGAAATTAGAAAGAAACTCCCTAAGTTTACTGGGAACAATGTTATTACATGTGAGGAACATCTAAAAAATTTTATGGATGTGATAGATGATTATAATGTTGAGCCTGATGATGTTGTAATGGAGTTATTTGTACAATCTCTGACTGAGGATGCTAGGGATTGGTTTAGAGGATTACCCCATGCTAGTATAGGATCTTGGAATGAATTTAAGAATTGTTTCAAAGAGCATTAAGGAGATAAAAAAAAATGAGGGTTTTATTTTGAATGAATTCAATAACATAAAGAAAAATTAGAATGAAGAGGTCCTTGAATTTAATATAAGATTCCAAAAGGCTATGCATAGGCTACTACAAGTTATTAGATTAGATGACAGAGTGTGTCTTGTGACATACTTAAATGCCTTTGATGCAAAGATGGGTTACCTCTTAAGGGATAAGAACCCTAGAAGTCTTGGGGAGGCTTACAAGTTGGCTATCAACATAGAAAGTAATAGAAGAATATCAGGAAAATTAGGGAGAAGAGATGATTATAGGCCTCAAGTGCAAAACAAGAAAGAAATGGAAAGGTTTGCTAATTTTACACCTAAGGAGGAGGACAATCTAAAGAAGATTCTAAGTTCTTTAGAGAGTCTAAATCCTAATGAAAAAAGAAATAATAAGGTTTCAACAAATGATAGGCCAACTTCAAGTAATTTTAGCAGGCAACCAAGAATGCAGAATTACCCATACAATACTCAATGGAAGGATGGCAAGCCCATTTTTCCAGTTAAAAGGGATAGGCCTAATGATAGGATTCTTGATCCTTTGCAAAGAAATTCAGTTAACATGAATGATGATATCCCATGGTGTATTGTTTTTCAATCTCCTCATAGTCCAGAGCATTGTGTTATTTCTTTGAATTTACCTGATAACCAAGAACAAGATGAGCAGTATGATAAGAGTGGTTGTGAAATGACTTCTTCACATGCATGGGATGAGGTTGACTCCACTGATGATGAGGAGGAATAATTTGATGATGTTGGATGTGGTGCAGTGAAGTGTGAGGAACATGTTTCCTTAAGGAGACCCTCTGATGAGGAAATTGCACAAATCACTGTAGACATGGTCACTCAAGCTAGGAGTAATTACAATTTGAGAAGCAGGATAGTTGGAGGTACAAGTGGTAAACTAGGTAGCATGTTTATCAAGAATTCTAAAAGGAACACACAACAACATGAGGAAAAGGAAAAGGGTGCTGGTATTGTTAGTCAGGTTAAAATAAAAAAGAAGAGTGGGCCTACTGCAATACCTAAGGGTAAAGTAAAGACATTAGAAGTAGGCATCCCCATACCTCAAAGGGAAGATGAATTTGTGCAAAAGATTAACTCTAACTTGATTGTCCAAAAAGAGGATAAAGGTATCTCTGAGATTAAGGAAGATATGGGCAACCATTCTTATGTTCCCATTGATATGACTAAATTGCTTTCACAAATAATTGTCAAGGTTCCATTGTTAGAAATGATGAGAATAGAAGAGCACAAAGTCAAGGCCTTGGATTGGGTAAATGGTGCCTCTTCTATAAAGGTCTAATAAATGAATAGAGGTGACAAGCATGTGGCTATTTTAGATGACACACCTAATAGTAAAATTGAAGAAATTGTCTCTGAGATTCCTCAGAGGTATTTGGATGCAAACATTGTAAATATTGCATTAGGGATAGTTGATCCTTTTTTCTTGTCCCTTATGATAAATGGAAAATTATTGAAGAATTGCATGATTGATTCTAGAGCATCAAACACTGTCATGCCTACAGAGATCATGAAGTCACTAGGACTAAAGGTTGATACACCTCATGGGAGATGCCACACTATGGACTCAAGAGAAGTGCTAGTTATTGGTACCATTAAGGCTTTGCCTTATAAATTAGTAGGATTTCCTGACAAACAATTAACTATGAGTGTTCTTGTAGTGGACATTCCCCCTCAATATGGAATGTTGTTATCTAGAAAGTGGAGTGCCTCCATGGGAGGGAGTATTCAATGTGACTTGTCCTTTGCCACTTTTGGCATTGAAGGAAAAAATGTGAAAGTCTCAAGGGGAGCTAGAACTCCACATATGATTAAGGAGGATGAAGAGGACAGTATGAATTTTTTTGTGGACACTGACATTGGCTCTTTCCAAGTTCAGGAGAGAGAGATGCAAGAAAAGGTCAAGTCTATCTTTCTAGCTGATGATAAAAGTAACATGGTAGAAGGTAATGTCTTATGGACCCTATATTTTGATGGAGCAAGTTCTAGGGAAGGTGCTGGAGTAGGAGTGCTATTGATATCCCCAAGTGGTAAGACTTTTAAGTTTTCTTTCACTCTCTTGTTCCCTTGCACAAATAATGTTGCTGAATATGAGGCCCTACTGATTGGTTTGATACAAGCATCAAAACATGGGATCAAACATCTTAGGGTGATTGGTGACTCTGAGTTAATAGTTTCTCAGATTAGATCAAAGTATGCATCAAAGAATCAAAGGTTGAAACAATATAGAAATGTTGTTTGGGATGAAATTGAAGGTTTTAGTGCCTTTGGTGTTGATTGGGTGGATAGAAGCCAAAACAGGATGGCTGACTTACTAGAAAATATAGAATTAAGGCTAGAGGATATTACCTTTGTAGGGATATCTAGGATTGAGTGTAAGTCTAGGCCTTCTATCCCAGACAATGTTGAGAATTGGTAGGTATTTTTTGATGATCAGGATATACTAAGGTTTCTACAATGTGAGTCTCATTTTGATGGTCAGGAGATGGATTTTAGCACTTATGTTGACATCAAAAATGGAAAAGGGAATGTTCTTGGCAAGGAAGTTTTGAAATTAAAGTCAAATAGGATCCCAAGGGGACTGGTTGCTTTAGAGAGGGCATTTGATGATAAAGAAAGGACTTATTTTCCTAAAATTGTTGATAAGATAAATGATTTGGAGGAAATAAATTTAGGAACAAGTCAAGTGCCCAAAAATGTTTACATAGGTAAATGTTTGTCTCAAAGAACTAGGAATAATCTGATTGATCTTCTCAAAAGATTTAGACATGTCTTTGCATGGTCTTATGATGATTTGAAAGCCTATAGAGAAGATTTATTCTAGCATGAAATACCATTGAAGGAAGGAACCAAACCTTTTAGGCATAAATTAAGGCCTGTGAACCCTACTTTGGCACCAAAAATGCAAGATGAACTCAAAAAAATGATGGATGCTGGCATTATCAAGCTTGTCAGGCATTCTACTTGGGTGTCAAACTTGGTTTTGGTCAGGAAGAAGAATGGTGACATTAGGTTATGTGTTGATTTTAGGAATTTGAATGTCAATTCTTTGAAGGATAATTATGGTTTGCCTAATATGGAGAATATTCTATAGAAGGTTACTAGATCAGAGTTAATGTCCATGATGGATGGTTTCTCTAGATATAATTAGGTCATGGTCAAGGAATTAGAACAATTTAAGACTGCATTCACTACCCCTTGGGGAACATATGTTTATGTCAGAATGCCCTTTGGTCTGACAAATGTAGGAGCTACTTTTTAGAGAGCTATGGATGTAGCCTTTGTAGACTTTATAAAAAAATTTCTAATGGTGTATCAGGATGATCTCACAGCATATTCAGATAAGGAAATTCAACATTGTGAACATCTTGAGAAAAATTTTATTAGGGCCTTGGAGTATGGGATCTCTTTGAATCCAAAGAAGTGTTCTTTTGGTGTTGTGGAAGGAAAGCTCTTAGGACATATTGTGTCCAAGGATGGAGTGAGAATTGACCCTAAAAGGGTTATGGCTATAGATAAACTCTCACCAATTAGAAATGTTAAAGGAATACAGTCTTTCTTTAGGCAAGTAAATTCCCTAAGGAGATTTGTTACAAATTTTGCAGAAATCAGTATCCCTATCTCTAAGATGTTGAAAAAAGAAGAAAAGATTGAGTGGAATGAAGAAGCAGATGAATCTTTCAGAAGTATCAAAAGGGCCATCAAGGATGGTCTAGTTTTAAGGACACCTGATTATGGTAAGCCCATGCAGATTTTTTCTTTTGCTTCTTATCATACAATTGCAACAGTTTTATTACAAAGGAATTCAGATGGATATGAACAACCCATATCATTTTTTAGTAAATCCTTACAAGCAACAGAATTGAAATATGATATTACTAAGAAATAGGCTTATGCCTTTGTCAAAGTAGTCAAGGCTTTTAGATGTTATCTTGTAGGAGCTAAGGTGGTTGCTTATGTTCCTGGTGCTACAATTAAGGATATATTGGTGCAACAAGAAGTTTTAGGAAAAATATGTAGATGGATAAATAGGATCCAAGAATTTAATATTGATATCTAGATTACAAAATTGGTAAGAGTCTTAGGTCTTGCAAAGTTAATGACACAAAGCCATTTAATTGCAAATCATGTGAATGTGTTAGAAGAAGAACAAAGGCCTTACATTTGTGATATGGATTATTGTGATTGGTACAAAGATGTTATTGGTTACTTGAAAAAATTGGTCCTTCCCCCCAAGATGGATGAAAATAGAAGGAGAACTATCAAGTTGAAATTTGCAAGGTATGCCATTATACATGGTAAGTTGTGGTGGAGAAGCAATGAAGGAGTATTGTGAAAATGCATAGACAATGTGAGGTCTAAGGCTCTGTTAAAGGAAATGCACCAAGGTTTATGTGGAGGACATTATATGGAAAAGACCATAGACCACAAGATCCTTAGGTCTAGATTTTGGTGGCCTACAATTTTTAAGGATACCCATCAGTTTGTAAGAAAGTGTGATGCATGTCAGAGATTTGCTAGAAAGTTGAAGTTTAATGGAAATTTACCACTTAGACCTATTACAGTTTAGGATCCATTCCAGAAGTGGGGTATTGACTTCATTGGGGAAATTCCAAATAGGTCTAGTGGTGGACATTCTTACATACTAGTGGCAACAAACTATTTTACTAAGTGGGTTGAAGCTATCCCCACTACAAAGGCTACTAGCAGAGTGGTGATAGATTTTATGATGCAAAACATCCTTACCAGGTTTGGTTGCCCAGAGGTAATTGTGGTTGATAATGCAATGTGTTTTAGATCATAGGAATTTAGTGATTTTTGTCAGCAGTATGGGATACACATTTCATTTTCTTCTCCATATCATCCACGAGGAAATGGCCAAGCTGAGTCCAGTAATAAAAGTCTGATTAAGATTCTCAAGAGAGTGTTGGACAAGAATAAGAAATCCTGGGACTCAAAGTTATGGTGGGAATTGTGGGCAGATAGGGTAACTATAAAGAAGGTCATAGGTTGTGCTCCATTTGATTTGGTCTATGGAATAGGTGCTAGATTGCCTCAAAATAATCTATTGCATATGTACAGGTTTATCCAAGCATATGATGAGGACTTGAATGATGAAATGAGAGTAAGAATGGATGAACTAATCCAATTGGAAGAGGTAAGGAGGGATGCACATGAAAGAAATGAGGCATTGCAGAGACAATGTAAGAATTTGTTTGATAGGAGGGCCACCCAAAGTAGTTTTGAAATTGATGACCTTGTCTTGATGTGGAATGCAAGATTGGAAGATAAGGGGAAGCATGGAAAGTTTGATCCAATTTGGTTGGGCACTTATCTTATTGAAAGAAAATGGGGGACAGATTCTTATGCTCTAAAAGATTTAACTAGTGGTACTTTAGAATTGCTTGTTCATGGAAAATTCCTAAAGTTTTGCTTCTCCTGAAGTATCTTTTCCATGAGTAGTAGTTTAAGTTTTCCCTTGTGCAGTCATTTTTTTTTGCTTTTTGTGTGTTGAAGTTTTGAGTTGGTCTCCTCTTCCAGGAGATTCTAGCTTGCTCGTTGTATCTGTAGGAGATACACATCCCTGAGTATGAGCCACTATTAGCACTTGTAAAAAAATTTCATGGCTCTGGCACTTTTGTTCTGGTCTCTGCAGTTATTTTTTAGGTCTTTGCCTTTAGCCCTAGTTCAAATTTTTGAAAATATAGTTGTTGCATATAAAAACCCTTTGAAAAATCCTGGCCCTTTTCTAATTTTGTGTTACTTTTTTGGGTCACTTAAAAAATTTTATATGCACGTGCTTTATATTTTGGTCAGCCCCAGTGTTATCTCTTCATAAGTTTCTACCCCTGGTGATTTAATGTTTTCCTATGGTCCCCTCCGCCTGATATTTTCCTTAAAGCCTAAGTCTCAGCATTTAATTTTTCCTATGTTTTAGCTTTAATATGTTCCTGGGCCCCTCTCTGACAGTATTTCTATCTGATGGTCACCATAAGTTCTCATAGGATGTGTCAGAAGCTTGAGATCTTATGCCGATCATTGATCTTTCCTAATGATGTAGCCTTTCTTTTCAAGTGGGTCCACTTGCCAGGTAGGCTGACTTGGTAGTAACTCATTGGTCCACAGGAGTAATGAGGTGGAGGGTTATCAGTGGGACCGGTCTTCTTAGCGTTCAAGAAGATTAAATTTCATTTTAATCTTGTGGCTATCATTATACCATTGATATAACATGCTTGACTTTTAGCAAAGTGGTATAGTGACAGTTGTTGATTCTCATAAAAAAGGTAGGTGGATCCATTGACACGTATGCACAAATGGAAAGATGTGATTGGTCCATGTATTAATGAGGTGGAGGTTGTCAGTGGGACCTAGTTTTTGGATGTGTCAGAGGATCTTGATCCTGTCAGTAAATCAGTGGATGGTGTATGATCTTATAGGTTTTGTCAGAGGTTTAAGATCTTGCGACGACCGTTGATTCCTTCGAGTGTCAGAAGGTTTTCAGAGATGGGAGAATATTCTTGATCTAATGGTGGGTGTGTAATCTGATAGAATCTTGGATGGGTATGTGAACTTCAGATGATCGTTGATCTTCTAGGAAAAGGCTTAGTGGTTCTGATAAATGTTTTGGTGGTCTGACAAAATTCAAAGGTTTTGCTGGTTCACTTAGTGTTTTGGTGATTTGCTAATGAATCTAGTGATCTGGCAAACAAGGGTTCATGTCATCACTAAATAATCTGGCAAAGAAGAAAAGTATTATGTGAATTGGTGCAAATCCTTCTGTCACCAGTTCACCAATTGTGAACTAAGGTTAAGTGTTTTCCTTTGTTCGCCGATTCACTGAGGTTAAGCTTGAGTTGGGGTTTCATTTCATGAATGAGATTTCTTAGTCATGTGGTTGCCAAATGTAAACCAGGATTCCTATAAAAGATAAATCATAAACTCGCGAAATCTCAAGATCTGATGGTTGCGACTTAAAGATGATTCAAGTTTAAATATTGACTGCCAATTTTCTGCCTAAGCCATAAAGTAACCATTGAAGTTTAAATTCAAAATTGCAGAGGGTTTCAAGTGACAAAAGGTACCAAAATTTATGGTTTTAATAGCTGGTTTTGATTGATTTGGTGGCGCTACTTGTTGCAAACTAATCTGAGGGTCCTTGTGGTAGGTGGCATGATGTTTTTGTACCAGGAGAAGTATGCTCTTCTACTCGAGATATGTTTGTAGGTGGCCAATTTGATTGGTTTTCATGGTAGTTCCTGGTTGTTTTGTACTATCCTCATGGATTTTGATGATTCCAGATCCATCTGAGATTTCATTTTCTCTGGGTTGCTTTTATTTCTTCCCCTGCAATAAATTTTGATGTAGTTTTGGTTGGTTGAGTTGTTGAAACCCTAACCCTAGTCACCTAAACCTTGATGCATCCTCTTTGAGGATTCCAAGGTGACTAGGGGTATAAGAAGAAAAATGTTTTATTTCAAAAGGGTTCTAATCTTGATTAGTTCCAAGGAGTTGTAGCAGGCAGTATCATATTGTATTAGATTGAATAGAATTTCCTTGTAGTCTTTTGTAGGTTATTGAAGTGGTTTTCTCTCTTCTCTACTTTGAACATGTACATGATTCATTATACTTAATACAAGTATTTCAAGCTTTCAAGTCTCTCCTTGGTGTCAATCTTGTGAATTCTAGATTTTCTAATTTATTGCATAGGGTTACCTTTGTATATGTTCTAGTCTTCAGTTATTGATCTAGGATCAAGTGAAATATACTTTGGATAGGACATAGATTCACTTTGATTTGTCTATAGAAGGATATTATAAGTAGTAGATGGGCTGAGATATTTGTGTTTATGGCTATGAGTCTTTGACAATAGTTGGTTCATGTTTCAATGTCTGTATTTGAGATTTGCACAATGGATAACGACACTGATCAGAGATTAGTATATTTAGCTAAGTTCAATGCTTGATTGTGCCTTGCTTACTTCTCTCCATCTCTAGATATCAACACCTTTTCAAGTTTTAATTGTATTTGGTTGATAGTAGTAATACCCTATAGTAATGGAGAGTCAATGAATGTGAGGTTAGCATTTAGCACTTTCTTACTATTCAATCTTTTGTTTAGACCCAGTCTTTGGTGTGTGAAGTATAGTTTTCACTGGGTTAGGTGCACCTACCTTGGTTTTGCAGAGCCAGAAGTGAAGATGGAAATCTTGTCCCTATAGTTGGTCCAGTTACCCTAAGATCCTTATACATTTTGGAACTAACCAATCCTAAAATTAGTCTGAGGGTATATTAGCAGCCTAAGAGCATAAGCGTCCATTTTGAAAATTGACAAACTTAACATCCATCTGATAGACCTTGAAGTTTTTGAATGTTGCAAAAGCTAAAAACAACTTGATAGCTTCTAATCTACTTACTAGTGCAAAAGTTTCTGAATAATCAATGCCTTCTCTTTGCATATATCACTTACATTTAAACCTTTCTTTGTTCCTTACTATTGTACCATCTTCATTCATCATGTTTTTGAATATCCACTTTTTCCCAATCACATTCTTATCACTAGGTCTTGGGACTTGTTCCCAAGTATCATTCTTGATAATTTGATCTAGTTCTTATTTCATAGCATCATGCCAATCTAAATCATTACATGAATCTTCAACACTTAAAGGTTTAATCTGATATAGTAAACATTACCACTTCATTGCTTTCTAAATTCTTTGCTTTTGATCTTGTTGTTACTTTGCTTCTATGATCTCCAATGATGTCATCCTTAGAGTGATATCTAGATGTATACATTGGAACTTTAGGAAATATTGAGACATCTTCCTTCTGATTTTCTTCTTCACTTGTTTCAGGGTCATTTAATAACACATCAATACTATCAAACATTTCTTCAACAACTATCTCACTAGTGACAAGTCTGGGTTCATCTTCAATTAGAGGTGAATAATCATGATATCTTTCTTGAACCATAAAATTTTCATCTATCTTAACATGTACACTTTCAATGATCTTATTCAATCTCAAATTAAAACATCTATAAGCTTTTCCTTTAGTAGAGTAACCAAGGAAAATACCTTCATCGCTTTTAGCATCAAACTTTCATATTTCTTCATCCCTCTTGATGTAGCACTTGCCTCCAAAGACTCTAAATTATTTCACTATGGGAACATTACCAAACCATATCTCATAAGGTATCTTATCCATGCCAGGCCTTAATTATATTCTATTGATGGTATCGACTGTTGTATTGACTGTATCTATCCAATAGGTGTGTGCAACTTTTCCTTTAGTCATGATGGTGTGCATTGTATCAAGGATGATCCTATTTCTTCTCTCTATAATTCCATTTTGTTGAGGGTTTCTAGGTTCACTTAAATGTCTCTTTATGCCATGTTCTTTGTAGTACTCATAGAATCCATCAGATGTGAATTCTCCTCATCTATTTGATCTTAGACACTTTATCTTTATTTTAGATTCATTCTCAACCTTAGCTTTGAATATTTTGATCTTCTCAAATGTTTCTGACTTGTCTTTCAAGAATGCAACCCACATCATTCTAGTATAATCATCAACAAACAAAATGAAATACCTTTCTCCATAATATGATCTTGTTTGAGTTGCTCCACATAGGTCTGTATGAATTAGATCTAACTTGTTCTCTACTAACTTATGCTTGCTCTTGAATGAATTCCTCACATGATTTCCCATTACACATTCCCTACATATACTATCAATCAACTTTTCTATGCTAGGTAGGTCTCTTACTGCCTTAACATTACAAATCTTTACTATGTTATCAAAATTGATATGACATAGTCTTTTGTGCCACAACCAACTATCATTTACTTTAGCAACAAAATAACTTAATTCTAGATTAAGATTAAAAACATTCCCTTTAGTCTTTGATCTTGATGCAATCATTTCTCCTTCCTTGTTAATGATGCACTTGTTTCCGTTGAATTCCAACCTGTAACCTTTGTCAACTAACTACCCAACACTTAGTAGGTTATGTTTCAAACCATCAACATAAAGAACATCATCAGTGCTATTATTTCCATCCAAGGTGATGGCTCCTCTTCCAATGATGGGTTTAGGAGTGTTATCTCCAAATCTAACCATGCCTCCTTTGTATCTATCCAAATGAACAAATCTATCTTTTTCTCTTGTCATGTGATGTGAGCAACCACTATCAATGATCCAATTTGTCCTGATGTTAGCTTGTGAAATCAGTGCTAACTCTTGTGAATTCTTATCATCTTCAAGAGAAATGAATCCAATTTCCTCTTCTATCGATTCTTCATCTGATACTCCATCTCCAACATAGTAGCACTCCTTTTTATACTTAGGCTTGTAGTTATTCTTGTACTTTTTAACTCTTCTAGGACACTTAGATGAAAAGTGACCAATCTTATTACATGAAATGCATTTAAATGGAAATTGACCTTCATATTTCCCTTTTCCTTTCGTTTCTCTTTTAACAATCATAGCAATGAAATCATCTAGTGTTTTCTCTTCATCATCATCATCATAATTACCAGAAGTGTTTACAGATTTCTTACCATGGACTAAAGCTTTGAAGGCTATCTCACTTTTAGGCTTTGTCTTCAAACTTGATATTTCAAATGTAGCAATCTTATTGATTAAGGTTTCTCTTTTGAAGTTTTCTAAAAATTTCATAGTCTCATCAAGGATGTTTGTCTTGTTCTCATATTCTGGTGTCAATGTAGTCATCAGTTTATGCATGATGTCTTCTTCTAAAATTTCTCCACCATTATTTTTGATTCCAACAACTACTTCATTAATCCTTTGATTGTAGGCTCTTATGTTCTCCTCAGGTAGCATCTCCAAAGTATTGTACTTATTCTTCCATGTCTTTCTATGTGCATTCTTTTCTTGTTTATCTCCTTCAAACATGTCTTCTAGGTGTTTCCATATCTTGTAGGCTATGTCTACTTTCTTTATCTCTGAAAAATCATGATCAAATAAGGCACTGTTAAGGGCTTCTTTTTCTATTGTATTCTGATGGAACAAATCCTTTTTCTTTCTAGTAGCATCATCCTTTGCAAAGTATTCTAGAGAGGGGATCTAAAATTCTTTGATAGCCACTTCAAAAAACTTTAAAAGTAATGCACTATAAATGTGTCATCATCTTGTTTTTCCAATCAAGATAATTCTCTCCATCAAACTAAGGACTGTCTTTTCTAAAGAATTCCATCTGATCAGCCTCAAGTTGTTAAACTTTATCTCTGAGGTACTTTTCTCTAATACTAATTATTAGGAATAGTCCCAAGAGATAACTGAGAGGGGGGGGGGGGTGAATCAGTTATGTACAAGTTTCAATTCTTTATCCAATTAAGTATAATTAAGTATAAACATAATGAAAGAACACTTGAACACAACACCAATATTTTGGTTATGGAGAAACCCAAATAGGTAAAAACCACTATGGGAATTGATACCCACAAATAATCTACACTAGTGTATAATGATCCTTGTTAGAAGATCCTTAACCTTTTTAGGAGTTATCTTTATAATGCATTTAGTACAATGACCTGGTTAAGGGTTAGACCCTATTAGGAGTCTTTTACAATTAACCCTGTTAGCGGTGAGGACACACTATTTGAGAGCACATTGCTAAAAGGGGTGAAGGCTACAACCTTCTGAATAATAGATACACACTATTTCTAGATCTTGGTGAACTGTGCTTTGACCTACTATCTGGATTAGTTCCAATGTATAGCACAAACTCTTTACTTGGTCACATAGACATTGGCCTGATGGCTCAACTCTTCGCACACTCTTCTCTACACTTCACAATCTACTCTGAACCATGCGATTAGAAATCACAAATGACTGCCTATAAATATCTCTCTCCTCTAAATGATATAATCAAGTTGACCTATTAGAACCACATTGAAATCATATTAGAGAAACCATAACACATTCCAATAATAATTTTTTCAGCTCTACTATGGACACAACACATTCTGTGACCTGTCCAACATTAATAATTATAGATGCATGCTACACATTGTCGGCTCTACTAGAGTAACTAAATCTTTATCCTCAAGTTGAATTACATCATGCACTCTTTACTGAACATTACTAACTCTTTTCCAATAACTAATCCAAGGTTGCATACCATGATGATAGGCGCAACTAATAAAATCTCTTTCGGCTCTTCTAAATAAACACAAGAAACTGCAACTAGTGAATAGCAACTACATAACTTCACTACTACTAATAGTTAGACTCTATGTCCATGAATGTAACATCACTAACATGTCTTCATCACATATCTAAATGCACAAGGCTCCATGATGAATTTACAAACAATCATCCATATAACACTACCTGTTACTCTGTTAGGAACACTATTGACACAAGCTACTACACAACTATCTGTACTCAATATCAACCTCTACATCCATGATATCATGATAATAACATGTTCATGCTACATATATTGAAATCTCATTGCATGAGTCTTCCATGCATGCTTCTTACCATATGTTTTCATCAATGATAGACATATACAGTCAACACTGGCTTGTTGAAAAATCTCCAACACCAATCTTCATCCAAATGCAACCAAATATCCCTCAAATAATTTCACAACCTCATGTACCAGTCATGAAAATAACCCAATCAATACAAAGTTTTTCCCAAATAATCACAAGTTCAAGTGTGTCCTCTTTTTAAAACCAATCAAACATGATTAATAAGAAACCTATTATGACATCCAAATTTGTAAAGAAGTTTCTTCAAACATATAAAGAGGATAAAAAAAATAATGCACCCATGTCTAGAAATGGATCATTCCAAAATAATCATGTGGATGATATACCAATTTCCCATCAAGAAATTGGATTTCAAGAAACATCCATGTCACCTTCCATTCCCTTATCCCCTAAACATTCACAAGAGAAATTCCATCCATCACCTTCAAGTCACACTTCCAATGATGCAACCTTCCAAGATCTATACATAAAATAATTTAAAGCTAGTCCCATTCTTGATACAAGTTTATCCCATGCTTTCAAAATGCCAAAGCCAGTGTCACCATTTCCTCCTTTTGAAATCAATCCTTTTCAAGATATTACTATTCAAATTTCATCTTTCTCATGCAAAAAAATTAATCCATTTCCAAAGAATCCCATGAAAACTTCATCATCCCCATGTCAAAACATTTATCTCTTTCTAAATTCTCCCATACATATCCCAATTCAAACCCCATGTCAAGAGGATGATACAAGGAAAAAATAAATGAATCCTAAAACCAATCAAGATCAAGATCCTAACAATGACCAATCCTATCCAATTTTTTACCAAGATCCTATTTCCCTTGAGCTTCATGATGATCCTATTATCCCTAATCCTCTTATTCAAGATGACCCTATTCTATGTCAAGAACAAAATGTGCTTTCAAATCCCATTTACCTTTCACTTCCTAATCAAGATCATAACCTCCCTTCCATTTTTTCCAATGATTCCATCCAAAACCAAGAGAAAAAATCCTTTAGTATGGAATTACATAATCCTAATCTAATTCAAGATCAAAGTACACCCTTACCTTCATGTCCTCCACAAGATTGTATCATACCCCCAAATGCTCCACATGATCCCATCATCCCTTTGGATCCTCCTCAAGATCTCTTCATTCCTTCATGTACATTCCCTTATCTTCCATATCCTTTGCAAGGCCCTATCCCACTATATGATCCTATCATTATCCCTATTCCATCGTAGGATCTCCATATTCCTCCTAATCCCCCTCATGATACAAATTAGTTTATGCAATATCTTCATGAACCCCTTACACTTCAAATGGGTTCCCCTAGTTCTATCAAGTCTATTCCAATTCATGGTCCCATCAGTTCTTCCATATCATATCCACCTCAAAATAAAAATCATGTCTTGTAGCAAGTATCCTATTGTTCAAATTAAATATCAAGTTAAAGGGTTAAGAACCCATGAGAAATGTATATCAACACCCTTTCATGTCAAAGAAAGGTCTAAAGGTCATGACCTTAGTCCTAAAGCTCACTCTCAAGGTGTTTGTATCCTTTCAAAACCTAAATCCAAATGTATACCTCCTCTTTCAACCCTTCCATCCATTTTAGGCTGATATATTCCTCCATATATATTTCACAAACCACTAACCATTTCCCTTATGAGAAAAAGGCACACATCTTCAAGAACCTTCCACCCATCTAGAAGTTTTTCATACAATTCCTATCCATCTATGAATCCCCTTCATTTCCCAAGAAATTTTGATGCCATGCATAAAGTCCATAATTCAAGAAATCCATTTGTATTCAAAGATCAACATGTGAAATCAAATAAAAATATGATGCAAAAAGAAAAATAAAAAGAAATATCAAAAAGCCACAAAGGCCCATTGAGCAAAAAATAAATTCCAAAGCACTATGGGTTCCTAAATCTCTTTTGCAAACAATGCAATCAAAGGACCCACAAAAGAATGAAAAATGGAAATGCATGTGGATTCCCAAAAGGATTCTTGAAGAAAAGAGTCCTAAAGAAAAATCCAAGTTAGCATCCAAAGTTGGTATCCCTCCATCTAAAAGGCTTCCATCTTCCAAATCCATTTTGGGTCCTTTTATCCCAAAATCCATATCCACTTCTCCATTAAGTCCAACATCTCATTTTAATCCATCACCCCATCACCCCTTAATGTGTGTGAAAAAGATGTTCTTGCATCCATTTCCATCCAATAAAAATCAAGCCTTCTTCCACTCCCTCCATTTTCCAATACCTCTTTTCCAGCCTTTCATTCAGCCTATCCAATCATTTACCTAATTTTTATCATCACCCTACCAATGTCATTGAGCATCCTATCATTAGTCATGGTCCATTATTACATGTCCTTTTCAAGAGAATTATCTAAGGAACAAGGAAGTTGAGTCCTTTTTCCATGTCATGTCATGTGTCCATCATCTTCCAAAAATGTCCAAAATATTAAAAAAATAAAAAAATAGCTGCCTTGATGAAAACCTTGCAAATAGGCATCTTGGTAATACAAAAAAAATAATAAAGAGAAATAATTTTATGTAATAGTGAAAACATGGAAAATAGGCACTTTGGAAAAGTACCATGATGAAAACTTGGGAAACAAGCATCATGAGTAATTTCCAAATTTCTTGCATTCCATACTTGGGGGTAGATTTTGTTGATTTTTCCATATCCTTTTATAACCCTATCATCTCCTCCATTATCCTATTGCCTTCCTTATTCCCTTTTTTCCAACATTGATCTTGACAAGGTTATATATTCTCCCAAAATTATTACATGTCATATTGCCTATCATTATCCCCATCCCTTTGGTCCATACTACCTAGATCCTATCACAACCTTTCAATCCTTTAGTCCCTATCCCTTCCCTTCTTTGTTATTGATCTTTTGTATCCTATCCATGTCATATCATTATCCCATTCTTATCCTATCATTTACCTATCCAAATTTGTCTCTTGGTCTTGATAAAAATAAGGATGTAAAACTACAAAAACATTTTCAAAAAAAAAAACCTCTTCACATGTCCAATCCTAGTGCCATAGTTCCATCTAGTGCCAACAATCCCAATACCCTACAATTATCCTATCCGAGACGTGTTCTTCCATTGTGTGGATAGTCCTTGGCAATCCAAACAAAGCTTCAATGACATATCAAACAACCCTTTGGCCTTCATCCATCTACCAACCTATCCATCAATCCACAATGTCCCTACCTTGCTAGAAACTAGGGATAATTATTACCTATAAATATCCTTTATGATCCTCAAAAAATCATGAAAAATCATAAAATTTCATGAAAAAATACTAAAAATTCAAATATGGGGTATGCTGGATCATGGTATACCAAAAAGTGGAGATATGAAAAAAAAAGTCTTGATTGATAGACTCTTTAAAAAATAACTATAACTTCCAAACAATATTGTTGGAGATTTGCCAAATGTAATACCCCAAAAATGGGCTATAAGTTCATTAACCTCCTACATCGACAAATTAAACAAAATCGACATCGAAGTCCTAACCTAAGGCACATCTGAACATCATCGAATCATAATTGATTATCTTAAATTCTACATCAGAGAATATTCCTAGTAATATTCCTAATCATCATAATTATCTTTAATTTTATAATTATTTGGCAATAAATCACATTTATCCTAAAGTTTGATTAATTGAATATTTTCATTTTTAATTAATTAGATTTAATATCTTGCCACTTAATTGTGTAATTAAATTTAATTCTATCTATTATTAATTGTATTATTTAATTTTGACAATAAATCCAAATATCCTATGAATAATTGATTAAATTTTTATTTAATTAATTAAAGCAAGTTGTCATTATTTAATAATATAGTTTTTAATAAAAGTTTGATTAAATAATTGATTAACCCATAAATCAATTATTTTATTTTTAAAAGCAGTTAAGTTGAGCATAAATCACTTTATTATTAAATTAATTTATAAATAAAACATGCACAATCATAAAAGCAGACAACTATCAATTATCAATTAAAGTTAAACTCTATTTTGAGTTAAAACTTAGCTTTTGCATGTTTTTGTGAGTTAATTATCTTTTATTTAAAAATAACTCAAAAATCAACCTGAGTTATTTGAGTGATTTATGGCTTTTTTTCTCATGCACCTCCAATGCCCTAGATTTCTATAAAAACAAGGCTCAACTCTTCATAATTCATCTCTCACATCTCTCAAATTTGCATCCAAGCATCTCATATTTTTGCACAATCACGCTGGAGAATTGGAATTCAAGAATCAAAGCTCTTGCGAATTGACATCTTTGTGAGATCAATCTTATTTTTGCATTCATATTGCATATCATTGTTAGATTAGCATTGCATATCAATTTTCAATAGCATTCATAGCATATCAATTTCATCTAGCATAGATTTCATATCAGATTAATCATTCATATTGCATAGAAAATAAAAAAAAATAGATTAATTACATTCATATTTCATATCCATCTTTTGCATTCAAATCCTTCATTTAGGTGTCGTCTAGGTCACTGATCTCGATTACAATCTGAGAACATCAATCTCGCACCTATTAGAAGGCAGTAAATCGCTTGGTTAGATTAGATTTCAATTTTGCACGATTTTGATTATCCCTAACCTCTAATGTTTTACTGAGTTTTATGTCTACAGATCAGGTACAATTTTCACACACACATTTCTGGCACCCACCGTGGGGCAACCCACCTTTGTATGCTGATTTTGATTCTTGGAGCTAAAACCCTAAAGTTTCAAAGATTTAATTTTATCTCCCAAATGGCTTAGAGTTTTGGTCTAAATTTTTTTTTGTAGGTTGGAGAAATATCAGGGAAGCTTCAAAAACAAATTCAAAATTGTTTGAATTATTTTGAATTTGTAATTATTTTTTTTTTATTTTTCATAAAAAATTAATATCTGACATAAATCAGCATATTTTTCTAAAATTTTTACATTTTCGGAAATCTCTTCAAATTATATAGAGGGTCTATTATTTGTGTTTTAAATTTTGATGTAACTTAATAGCTCAAATAGTCAATTTGTAAAAACTAGTCTATTTTGATAAAACAGGTCTCTAGGGCACAAATGAAGAGATTTCTCTAAAATTTTTGCATTTTTGGAAAGCTCTCTATTTTTTAGTAGGGGTCTGTATTTTGAATTTCTATTTTTGTGGCCAAAATCATATCAAAAAAATCAGATCTTGTTGACTAGGTCAAATGTAGTGCAAAAAAATTAAAATTTTATGATGGGTATGTACTTATTTTTCATATGATTCAATGCATGATATAAGTTGTCATTTGGATTAATTTATGGTTATTATTGCTCCTAACAATTGATTTTTAGAGCTAACCATATGGTTTTCATAAGTTGAATATATTTTGCATATCTTGTTTGCTTGTTTGCTTGTTGGAGAGTTCGTCACTTGCTTGCATGGAAAAGCTCAACAAAAATTGCTAAAAATTAGGTAGAATCTACTAAGCACGTTGTGAAGATCATGAAATATTCTCCTTGTTCTGAAAACATTTTGATTTGGACTTAAAATAAATCTCTTATGTGTCAAGCTTGTGTGCATCTTTTCATGCTTTTGATCTATTTCTACACACTTGCATAATTTGATACTAGGTTGTGATCCCTTAAGGATTCATTAAGTAGTCTTAGAATACTTATGATTGATCTTGACTGATATCTTGGGTTATTGGAATCGCTAATCCACTGGCCCCTCATTTCCACCCCATGGTTGCAATCTCAGTGCCATAAAGGGGAGGGGTCAACAGGACAGAAGCGTTAAGTGTTCCACTTGGCAACCCTTTTGTACTTTTAGGAACTCACTTATTTTCTAAGTTGTGGACTCATTTTCAGCTTGTGTGAGGTGTTAAGTGTTCCACCTTGTGGACTCATCTCATATTCGCTTTAAGCATTAAGTGTTCCTCTTTCTACTTTTTGGGTACTTTTGGTAGATTTACTTTCGGGAATATATCTGTGCTCACATAGTAATTAGGCCCTATGAACACTATTCATGATTCTTGAGAGATTGGATTCCTAGAGAAATCTTTCTTAATGATAGAATCCTTATAGGTAGGGAGGATACTTAGTGCATTTCACATTCAACTTGGTTAGTGCATCTTCTCTTATTGATTGACACATTCTCTCTCTGAAGAGGTTGATAGATCACGTGGGGTTGATATCATGAGCTTTGGTGAATCAAAATTGGTTAGTGCATCTTCTCTTATTGATTGATACATTCTCTCCTTGGAGAGGTTGATAGATCATGTGGAGTTGATATCATAGACCTTGGTGGAACAAAACTTTGTCTTAGCATGTCAGATTAATCTGCTTGCTTTGTTTGGGTTAAAAGTGAAGAGGTGTCAAAACTTTGAATCTGGAGCCAAGTCCCCTTGTGGTATAAATCTGTGAGTCACCTCTAGAGAGGGTTAACCGTAGCGGACAATCCCTTCACAGGGAAAACTACATTGATAGAACCTCAAGTGGTAATAGCCATTTTCACCATGGTAGTGACAGCCGCTATATAAATGTCCTTGTGCAAGAAATCTCCACGGGTATGGTTCATTGTTGGGTTGTCAGATCTCCCTAGCAGCTCTTGAAGATTAAGTTCTCGGACTATGTCAAAACCCTGGTGCACCGAGATTGGAGTTCACCCCTTTGAATCATAAAAGTTGCAGAGTCAAACCATTACTAAAAACCCTAGAGAGGCCAATTTTTCACTTTCAGGTATATGTGTGTTATTGTAAAACTTTTCAGAACATACACAATTAGTACTCTCAGGGATTAGCACAATTTGGTCACTTGATTATTCATGCGCAAGGTTTCTTTTTCCCTTGTTCATTATTTTTAGACATGCTTGGAATCACTTGCTTGCTATTCTACGTGTTTGTTTATCTACTTGGCTATTAGAAATGATCAAATCTGGTATAACCTTCAAAATCTAGATAGTACAATTTGCAAACAATCCAAAACTGAAAACCTTAAATTTTGCAAAAATTGACGTAAAATCTTTCTAGAGTCAAAAGTCATTTCAAGAAGTCAAAAGTCATACGAGTTTAACAATTGTCATTTCATTGCTACCCAACTATCGTACGAGTTTAGCAACTATCATTTCATAGGCTACCCAGTGTCATACGAGTCTGCAGAGTGTCGTTTGGAAAAATTTGAGAAAGTTGTCAGAAATTGTCAAATTGCAAGATATCCAATGTTTCCAGCCTAGTTCTAGAATCTGTCAAAAATATCATTGTGTCAGGAATAGAGTAGTAGCTATTAAGCATTCTACCATTTTCTAATTTTGATCTTTTGAATCCGATCTAGTCTTCTGTTTGATCAATTTGAGTCCTTTTTATCTCATGTCAAAACCTTGTCATAACTATCAATCTTCAATCAATCTTCAAAAATAGACTAAGTGTTCAGAACTCATGTCCGCTATCTTTTGGGCAATCTATCCCATACATCCAAGGTACAGTTTCCTTCACCCACATCTCATCAGATCTTCAAAACTATCATAATCTTGACAAGGTTGTGCCATCCAATTTTCTTGAATCAAATTGTTCTTCAGTTGTCTTCATCCTTTTCTTCTGTTTCATTCAAAGTTAATGGTGGAGACCAGAGCTTCTTCACACAAGAAATCAAAAGAAACATCTCAGAACTTACTTTTGACCAATACCCCAGGTCCAACTCTTGAACAACTCATCAAGTCAGGTATCTATGAAGATGACGGTCTCGGTAACTTTCGATTGAAAACTGGTTACATACCTCCTCTATCAACTCACAGAGGTAATCAGCAAACTCCTCCTCAATCTGTTCCAGGGAGCCCAAAAACTCCTACCATGTCTCAAGCAGGGACAAATCATGGTTCTCTAGGAGGAGGGTCCCAAGGACACCATTCTCAACATAATGCTGACCAAGAACCTACCCCCTCTGAAATCCATCGATGTCAAAATGATGATGAATTCAAGAGAATGATGAGGCATTTCTTGAAAGTGGATAGAGAGGCATACTTTTTGCAATTAGCCCAGGAAGGAGCTAAACTTCCTCCTCACTTCAATGTTAAAGATATCATCACGCATGAGGAAGAAACTCCACTCACAGCTATGAAAAAATAGATGCATGCTATACAAGTCAAATTTAACAATCTTAAGAAGGAGAAGGAACCCAAGGAGTTCTCCATGGAGGCCCTATGTCCTTTCCCATTCGAATAAAACTTGTATATGCCACCATTTCCAAAGAAAGTAGAGATACCAAAGTATGACAAATATGATGGACACTCCGATCCTCAAGATCATGTCAGAGAGTTCTATACGCACTCCATGGAATTCATGCATGAACCAGCCTATTTGATGCATCTTTTTCCTAGATCCTTGGGAGGAGCATCCATTCAGTGGTTTTCAAGATTACCTTCTACGATCAAAACTTTTGAGGAATTGATTAAATTGTTTTATCAACAATATTCCTACAATATTCTACATCTGATTACCATGATCGATATCTGTAACCTTAAGCAATATCCATGGGGAATCATTCCTAACTTTTCTCAAGAGGTGGCGAAAGAAGTTTTCTCTATATGCTAGACCAATTCCCGAAATGGAGAAACTTGAAATCTTTATCAATAACCTTGTTCCAGAGCTCAATTATCCATTACAAATGCAAGATCATGTGTCTTTTGATAAAATGGTGGATAATGCAATCAAGATTGAGAAAGTACTTGTCAAGAAAGGAGAAATCACACTTCAAAAGGACAAGTCTGAATCTGGATCTAGCTCAAAAGATAAAAATAAGAGCTGGAATAGAAACAAAGGTATCATCTTTGATGGTGTTGTTGACACTATCCGCACCCCATCAAAGGCACCAACCTACAATCTTACCCTTGCCACCAAAGCCATTGAAGCTTTAGAGCAAAAATCTGCTGAACCATCTCCAAAGAAGTCATTCAAATGATGGGATAATAAATGAAAGTTTACTCCCCTAGGAGAATCTTTGGAATCTGCCTTGAGAACCCTGATAGCTGATAACATGATCTCTTTACCACCAATCTGAAACCCTGATCTGGATCCAAAACCATATTGGTGGAAAGATAATGCATTCTATGCTTTCCATCGGACTAAAGGCCATAGAACTAATGGATGCTTCCACTTGAAGCATACCATTCGAGACTTGATAGATCAAGGGGACATCATGATCAATAATTCTACCAGCAATAATGATCACATAGCATTTACAGAACTATTTCCACAACATGGCAAGGGAGTTTCCACTTCTCAGCCTAACATGGGGGCAAAAGTCAACTATGCCTACCCTGGAAACAATGATGTCATCAATATGGTTGAACCATGTCTCTCTGAGAGCTGCAATGTCATCATGATTGTACAAAGAGATAGAAATCATTCCTCAGCTAATGTGGTTACCAGATCACAAGCTCAAGCTCATCTGAAAGGACAAACACCAAGTTCATCTAATGTCCCTAAGATACCTTTCAATCTCACATCTTCTTCTAAACAGAAGGTTGCCTCGAAATCTTCCAATCCAAAGGATACAAGACCTACATCTTACAGCATCATCCAACAACTCTAGCATACCAATGCCAAAATCTCTATGTTTGAGTTACTCCAAATATCTCCAGCTCATAGAGATATCCTAGACAAAGCGTTTGCTCAACTCTAATGTTCCTAATGATCTAGATCTAGATAGGTTCCAGACTATGGTTGGTCATCTAACATCTTCACAATATATCTCCTTTTTAGAGGAAGATGACAACTCCCTAAGTCACCCAAATAATCAGCCCTTGCACATAGAAGTCTTGATCTAGAACCGTCGAGTCAAATGTGTGTTGATAGATGGGGGTGCAGGCCTCAACATTTGTTCTTATAGCTTAATCACACAGTTGGGATTCTCAGAGATGGCTATTGATCCTCGAAAGAAGATCACCATAAAAGCCTATGACGAACAAGAAAGAGCTTCTAAAAGTACCATTGTCTTACCCATCCGAGTGGTTTCGGTCATCAAAGATACCACATGTCAGGTGCTTGATCTACCATTGGCTTACAATATCCTTCTAGGGAGACCCTGGATCCATGAAATGCAAGCCATTCCTTCTACGTACCATCAATGCTTGAAATTTCCCTATGAAGGAGTGAAGGTTACTATCCCAGTAGATCTGAGTACAACTTGCAATACATTGAAGGAAAGTGTCGATAAGCTTGTTCCCAGTAACAGAGAATCTTCCATCAAGCAGTTAAATGTTGCTTCCACATCTAAGATGGATGACATTGCTAAAGAGATCAATATCAAAGAAAAAGGGATGGGAGAATACACTATAGAGCTAGTCTTGTCTCTAACATCTCTCCCTATCTCGCCCAAGTCATATGGACAATCTTTGAAGCACTCTAAATCAGAACCTAAGGAACATATGGAAGCATACAAAAGAAATTTTGTGGCGGAGCAAGTATCCAAACAAGAATT
The DNA here is from genome assembly GCA_027943335.1 of Chamaecyparis obtusa. NCBI lineage: Eukaryota > Viridiplantae > Streptophyta > Pinopsida > Cupressales > Cupressaceae > Chamaecyparis > Chamaecyparis obtusa. Next base: position 1,210,438 of record BSBK01002333.1, read on the forward strand.
TGAAGAAGATGAAGCTATGCTGGCATGGCTATATAAAGAGGATTCTGAATCTAAAATTGTTCAACCTAGTGAATCTATAGCACCTCCAATCCCTTCTAATTCATATGGTCCAGGAAACAAATTGATAGCCAAGATGGGATATTCTGGTCAAGGACCTCTAGGAATCAGCGGAAAGGGTCTTGTGACACCCATTTCACATATTGGTAGAGCCAACAAAGATACTGGTGGCTTAGGGTTTAAGAAGAAACCCTATCATCTCAAAGGTGGTTGTTCTCATGTCATAGAAAAAATTGCACCAGGAGAACCCCTTCTTAAGAAAGAAGAAACAAAACCCTCTGATGATGATTCAGATAGCTCTAAGCTTATCCCCTATGAAAAATTGCCTAAAGAGATCAAAGATATTCTTGATGATACAGATGATCCTATCAAAAGAATTAATGTAATAGAAACACAAGAACCTACTATAGCGCAAGAGATGGTTGCACCACCAGAACTAGCCAATCTTGAAGGTGATCAAACTGATCAAGAAGAAGGGGGTAGTTATTCGGACACTGATTCCCATGAATATGAATTCAAGTTAGAAACTGAGGGTAATCCTTCTTGGGGTATTCATCCTGATTTCACACATTTTCTAAGATTTCCTAGAGATCCTGAATCAGAAGCTGAGTCAAATGACTATGAATGGGGTGCCATTCTAGAAGAAGATGAGCTTATAACAAAGAAATATATTGATGTTATTCACCAATATGTATCTCAACCCAATGTAGGTCTAGAGTGAAACAATGAACTTAATGTGTCGGATCCACCTATGGTTGAAGAGGACTCCCATGATGATGTTGAGCCTATTCATGAATTAAACATTTTGAGCTGTAATATCACCTTTGAACTTGAGCATCGGGTTAGGAACAATGATGACATATCCCCATCCATGAACACCATATCCCAAGCCTTTCCTGCTTTAACTATCCAACGCCCTGATCTTATTGACCAAACTTCCACAAACCCAAGCCATGGTGTTTACACCTTCTCCAGTGACTATGCCCTTGCTTGTTACCTCAATGTAGTCAAGCCTATGAGGACTTCCATCAATGAACTAAGCATCAGCATGACTGAGTTGGACATCAAATATCTTAGTCAAAAAAATAAAAATAAAAAGAAAAAGAGTTTTGAGGGTGAAAACCACTTTGTGGCAGTCTCAGAACCTACAAAAGTAAAAAGAAAAGATGTATCTGAAGGTGAAAACCTCTCTGAGGCACCTAAGGATGAGATATTTGATGTCCTTCCAAGTCATTTATAGGATAGATCTCCAGTTCTGATTGAGCCAACTCAATCCATCAATTTGGGTACAACAGAGGAACCACAATTGGTACATGTAGCACAATCTCTATCAGAAGAAGAGAAACAAAAATTCACTACATTCTTATCAGACAAAAAGATCAACTTTGCATGGAAATATTCAGATATGCCAGGATTGGAACCCAATCTCATTATGCACCATCTATCCATTGCTCCTGGAGTAAAACCAATCAAACAAAAATTGAGAAAGATGCATCCTCATGTTGCACTCTTAGTCAAAGGAGAACTAGAAAAACTCCTAAAAGATGGATTCATTCGTTTCATAGACTATGCTGAGTGGATCTTTAACATTGTACCTATTTCAAAACTAGATGGTTCAATCAGAGTGTGCACGGACTTTAGAGATGTGAACAGAGCATGCCCTAAGGATGACTTTCCACTACCTAACATTGATATGATAGTGGACATGACTACGAGCTATGAAATATATTCCCTTATGGATGGTTTTTTTGGATACAACCAAATCAAAATTGCTCCAGAAGACCAAGAGAAAACTGCATTCACATGTGCATGGGGAACCTTTTGTTGGAATGTTATGCCATTCGGACTCAAAAATGCTAGAGCTACATATCAAAGAGCAATGACATCTATTTTTCATGATATGATGCATAAAACAATGGAGGATTACATGGATGATACCTTGGTAAAATCCATGATTAGAACTAAACATCTAATAGACTTGAGCATGATCCTAGATAGAATGGAATAGTTTAGTCTCCGACTAAATCCTAAGAAGTGTGCTTTTGGTGTCACTTTTGGAAAGCTCTTAGGATACATAGTTTCAAAGAAAGGCATTGAGGTCGATCCAACTAAGGTGAAAGCTATCATAAAGATGCAACCTCCCAAGAATATCAGTCAAATGCAAACTTTGCAAGGGAGAGTATAGTCCATCAAAAGATTCATATGACAGTTAGCGGACATATCACAACCTTTCACAAAGACATTACATAAAGGTGTGACCTTTGCATGGAATGAAGACTGTGCAAAGAATTTTGATCATATCAAGAATTATCTCTCGAATCCTCCTATCTTAATGCCTCCTATTCATGGGAAGCCATTAATATTATATGTCTCCGCAACAGATACATCACTGGGGGCATTGCTAGCACAGCATGATGAGAACAAAAAGGAAAGAGCCATCTACTATATAAGCAGAACATTGGTGGTGTATGAAAAGAACTATTCTATGATTGAGAAATCTTGTCTCATTGTGATCTTTGCATCACAAAAACTGATACATTACATGTTAGCTCATACCACTCATTTGGTAGCTAAGATTGATCCACTGAAGTACCTACTAAGCAAAGCTGCCCTCACAGGTAGACTAGCTAAATGGGTCATGCTCTTGAGTGAATTTGACATTGAATATGTTGAAAAAAAAGCTATTAAAGGATAGGTCATTACTGATCAATTAGCTGAAGCACCACTGTTTGATGATACACCCATGCAAATGGAATTTCCCGATTCCTCTATCATGCACTTCTCTTCTAGAGAATGGCAGTTATTCTTTGATGGCTCCTACACACAAAATAGATCTGGAGTAGGCATATTGTTCATCACTCCTCAAGGATACTCGATACCCAAAGCATTCAAACTAAAATTTCCTTGCACAAACAATATTGTTGAATATGAGGCACTTCTTAATGGTATGAAAATGGCAATACAGTGGAGAGTTATAGAGATGCACATCCATGGAGACTCACAATTGGTTATCCATCAAGTCAATGATGTGTACCAAACCAAAGATGAAAAGCTCATTCCTTACAAGAGAATGGTAGATGATTTAAAGAAATACTTCATCTCTATCACATTTGAGAAAATACCCAGAATGGAGAACAAGGCTGCCGATGCAATGGTGACACTATCTACTCTCTTACAACAGCCCGAACATGAGCTATGCTACAAGTTCCTGGTGGAAGCCCTATCCTATCTTACATATGACTCCCCTGAAACCCACATGATCTGCACCATTGTAGGTTATGATTCATCTCGCTACAAAAATCTATTCTCCTATCTCCACGACCAAATCATCCCTAAGTCCTTTAACCATTTTGAGAAATGAAACCTTATCCAATCCGCATCCCGATATGTCAACATTGGTAATGATCTGTACAAATGAGGTCTAGATGGTACACTACTTAGATGTTTAGAATGGGAAGAGTCTCAATGTGCATTAGAGGAAGTCCATGAGGGTATATGTGGGTCACACTTGAACAGTTTAACGTTAGCTCAAAAAATTATTAGGGCCAGGTACTATTGGCCTGAAATGGAGAAAGAGGCTATTAAATTTGCTAAAAACTCTCAACAATGTCAAGTACATGGCAACTTGATTCATGCTCTAGGGAGAGATCTGATTCCCTTTACTATACAATGGCCTTTTCAACAATGAGCATTTGATCTCATAGGTGCTATCCATCCACACTCTTCTAATGGACATACCCATATAATCACAGCCATAGATTATTTTACAAAATGGGTAGAAGCAGTTCCTCTAACACAAGCAACGGGGAAACAGATCTCTATGTTCATCCTGAACTACATCATTTGCAGATATGGGATCCCTCACTCTATAATCACAAATAATGAGGGACAATTCAAAAATAAGGATCTAGATGACTTATGTGCTAAATTCAAGATTACAAAACATTGGTCTTCTATTTACTATCCTCAAGAGAATGGACAAGCTGAGGCTTCAAATAAAAATCTCCTGAAGATCTTGCATAGAACAGTGAATAAAATAGGAAGAGATTGGCATCTCATGATCAATCCATCTCTCTAGGCATACAGAACTAGTATCAGAATGCCTATAGGGGCTACACCTTTCACTTGAGTTTATGGGTCTGAAGCAGTACTACCTATTGAGGTTGAAATCCCATCACTTAGAATCAGAATGCATGGACTTGTCACTGATGAAGACTACAGAGTGTCTAGGTTACAAGAACTGGAATTACTAGATGAGTGCAGGCAAGCAACGTATGATCATCTCAGAGTGTATCAGAAAAGAATGTCTAGAGGCTACAACAAGAAAGTCTGACACAGAGAATTTCAGGTTGGTGATCTAGTCTTGAGAGAAAATCCTAAAAATCAATCCCATCGAGAATGCAAGGTGAAGTTTGAACCCAACTGGCTGGGTCCCTTTGTTATCACTGCTACTTTTGGCTCTGGTGCTTATCAACTCTCAACAACTGAAGGAGAACAACTCTGAGAACCAATCAACATTCTCCATCTAAAGAAATTCTATGCCTAAGGCATTCAGTGCTTGGTAAATGTCCTGAAAAAATCTTAAAAATCAGAAAATATAAAAAATTTAAAAAAATTTAAAAATATCAAACGTACAAAAATATTGAAAAAATGAAAAATACAAAAAAAATGAAAAAAAGAAAAGTGCCTTGGTGAAAACCTGGAAACAGGCGCCTTGGTAGCAAAAATAGAATCTCTACCAAGATGGTGAAAACCTGGCAAATGGGTGCCACTTGTTTCAAATGCTCCATCTATCAACACAATCTTGGTCTTTCCCAACTTTCAGTCTTGCTTTAGTTTGTACATATCTCTTGGTTTGTTTCTGCATTTCCAATTTTCAATAAGTCGGTCTATACACCAATCGGCTCAAGCATCTGTATCCTATCAATTTTCAACTTGGGGGCAATCAATGTCATATCCTATGGCCTCCAGTGTATCTTAGACATATCATATCTAGTCAGAGTCCTTTGAAGCTTCATTTGAGTCAGTCAAGTCTATCTTGTCTCCAGAAAGGATTTTGCATCTACAACAATGCAATCAAACATCAAAACTCAACTGAAAACAATCTATGCTTTTTACATGCTTTTATCTCCTTGTATGCTTACTGATTCGCATTGAGATTTTTGCATATTGTGTCCCTTCGAGCTCTTAGATGATGTCCTTTATAGGATTTAGAGAGTGATGACTGGGGGCATAATCTTTTCTTTGTCTTCTGCTTGTATGTGAAAATCTAACAACTTTGGAAATTTCAGATTGAAATGGTGTCCGACTATAAGAGCCTCTATCTCAAATTGGATGGCCGTGTGTACCTTGACCATTGATACCCAGACAATTCCAGGAAGTTTGATCTAACTATTGTCTTTTTGAGTAAGTTCTTTCTCCTACTGTGGAAAGCGATCTTGCCTAAGGATGTGAATGATAAAGGGTCACTACGGGTAATTCACATTGGATTTAGAATGATCTCTTGACTGTTTGATGTGTTTGCAATGCAAGGCGTACTCAGGTCATCATGACATTTATGTTTTGATGCTTGTACAAATTGCTATATCAAAATGGACATGATATTCAGGTCATCCTAGCGTTTGTGCCTTGGTGCTTATATCTGATCCAACATTCTGAAAACAAATCAATATTCATATGTCCATGGTTGTATAACCAGTGGGTGTTGTATTGATTCTTGTGCATACAAATTGATATTCATATGTCTATGGTTTCATGGCTATTGGGCATTGTATTGATTTATCCGGTTACCTAAAAGTTCAATGATGATAACAAATTGACATATGATCAGTGACTAGGTCCTAGGTCTTAGGTTGCATTTCATTTTGCATGTCTCATTGCATTTTGCATGTTTTCATGATCTCACAATGATTAAATGAACTTCAATGCTTAAATGATTCTTCAAATTGCATCTTCAAGTCTAACAAGAATTGAATCTCACATGAAGGTTCCTCCAATGAAATAGCAAGTAGAATCCTTTTTCGGGATCAAAATTCAAATCTGAGATCATTCATATTATTAATTGCTTGCATAATCAACCTTCAATCTTCACAGAAATCCAATATTCAACTTAACTGATTAGCTTTCATCAAATTATCAAAATTTCAACTTGGTCAACCATGGTCAAACTCATGGTCAAACCTAGTCAAATTCGGTCTCCAGGACCTCCAAATGATGCAGAATGCATTCTCGGACGTGTTTAACCACTTCTCAAATCAATTAACATGCTTCTAAACTATCAACGCTGACTTTTCTTGTCAGATTTAAATTTTAATCCCGAAGGGGGCATGGTATTGCACATCATTCAAATTATGTAAATCAAATTCTATCAATCAAATCTATCAATATCTTTCATCAATGATCAAGACAACAATCGTGTCTAGTCATTGATTCATCAAAAGTCCTCATCACTCAGGGCAAATCTATCATCACTTGGGGCATATCAAATTCATCAAGATCCATATCAATCTGGTATTCTCCTAATCTTGTAAACTGTATCAGTTTTTTGCAACCATCAGATCATAGTGTTCTTTCCTTGGTTCTTCGGCAACGAAAGGGTTTGGATGTGATACCTGCTAGTTCTGCTAAGACAATCGAGTCTAGAACGGGTCACTCACTTCTTTGTAATCCTAAGGTTTAGAATCAGGCATTTTGGACACTTTTTTGCAATCATAGGTTCATTTTCTGTTATAGTGAACATTATCTTTGGTCATTCAAGACCTCCTATCTCAATATCTTTCAATTGGTTTCTATCTTGAGATCAGTTTATCTTTTGAATCAGTTTCATATCTCTATCAAACACAGACTATCTTTGAACCACTGCGCTTCGCACAATAATTCAAAGAGGGGCAAAATGTAATACCCCAAAAATGGGCTATAAGTTCATTAACCTCCTACATCGACAAATTGAACAAAATCGACATCGAAGTCCTAACCTAAGGCACATCTGAACATCAACGAATCATAATTGATTATCTTAAATTCTACATTGGGGAATATTCCTAGTAATATTCCTAATCATCATAATTATCTTTAATTTTATAATTATTTGGCAAGAAATCACATTTATCCTAAAGTTTGATTAATTGAATATTTTCATTTTTAATTAATTAGATTTAATATCTTGCCACTTAATTGTGTAATTAAATTTAATTCTATCTATTATTAATTGTATTATTTAATTTTGACAATAAATCCAAATATCCTATGAATAATTGATTAAATTTTTATTTAATTAATTAAAGCAAGTTGTCATTATTTAATAATATAGTTTTTAATAAAAGTTTGATTAAATAATTGATTAACCCATAAATCAATTGTTTTATTTTTAAAAGCAGTTAAGTTGAGCATAAATCACTTTATTATTAAATTAATTTATAAATAAAACATGCACAATCATAAAAGAAGACAACTATCAATTATCAATTAAAGTTAAACTCTATTTTCAGTTAAAACTTAGCTTTTTCATGTTTTTGTGAGTTAATTATCTTTTATTTAAAAATAACTCAAAAATCAACCTGAGTTATTTGAGTGATTTATGGCTTTTTTTCTCATGCACCTCCAATGCCCTGGATTTCTATAAAAACAAGGCTCAACTCTTCATAATTCATCTCTCACATCTCTCAAATTTGCATCCAAGCATCTCATATTTTTGCACAATCACGCTGGAGAATTGGAATTCAAGAATCAAAGCTCTTACGAATCGACATCTTTGTGAGATCAATCTTATTTTTGCATTCATATTGCATATCAATTTTCAATAGCATTCATAGCATATCAATTTCATCTAGCATAGATTTCATATCAGATTAATCATTCATATTGCATAGAAAATCCAAAAAAATAGATTAATTGCATTCATATTTCATATCCATATTTTGCATTCAAATCCTTCATTTAGGTGTCGTCTAGGTCACTGATCTCGATTACAATCTGAGAACATCAATCTCACACCTATTAGAAGGTAGTAAATCGCTTGGTTAGATTAGATTTCAATTTTGCACGATTTTGATTATCCCTAACCTCTAATGTTTTACTAAGTGTTGTGTCTATAGATCAGGTACAATTTTCACACACACACCAGAAAGCTAAAGTGTTGATTGTATGTTTGTCATTGATGACAACATATGGTATGAAACATGTGTGGAAGCCTGATAGAGTGATCTATGAGTGTATGGTTCCTAGATACAAAGGTTGATTCTAAGTGAAGATAGTAATACAATAGTCTGTATTATTGAGTGTTCTTGACAGGTCCTAGGAAGAGTTCTTTATGTGATTTACAGTATGGTTGTAATGGAGCCTTGCACTTTTGTATTTATATTGTAGACATGTGTATGATGCTATGTTCATGGCTGTAGAGTCTGATATGTAGTATAGATTGAGTTTCGAAGTCTCCAATTGACAGTCATAGTTTCATGAGCTTATCTAGTAGAGCTGACATTATTTTTATTGTTGAAGTAGTTGCACCTATCAATTTGATATACATGCTTGGATTAGTGTTTAGAGAAGTGTTAAGAATGTTTGGTTAAGGGAACATGATGTAAATCAGCATGAGAAGAAAGTATCGGTTAATTTGGTGGAGCTGACAGTGTGAAGTGATGCGTCTACTCATATTGAGTTAGGCAGTCCTAATTTGTGTTACATGCTTAGTAGAGCTGAATGAGATGTTATTGGAGAGTTTTATTATTTATCTAATATGATTTCAAGATGGTTCTAATAGGCTGACCTGATTATATCATTTAGAGAAAAGATATTTATAGGCAGTTATTTGTGATTGCTATGTATGGCATATAGTTAAAAGATAAGAGTATATCAGAGAGTGCAAAGTGTTGACCCATTAGTAGAAGTGCTATGTGACAAAGTAGAGAGTATATTCTATTCATTGGAACTGATCAAGACAGTAGGTCTAGGCATAGTTCACCAAGATCCAAATATAGTGTGTGTATTTTAAGAAGAAGGTTGCAGTCTTCACCCCTTTAAGTAGTGTGTTCCCAAATAGTCTATCCTCACCCCTAACAAGGTTAATTGTAAAAGACTCCTAACATGGTCTGACCCTTGACCAATTCATTATACTTAATTCATTGTAAAGATCAAATCCTAATAGGGATGTAAGATCTTCTAATAGGGATCATAATACTCTAGTGTAGTTTATAGTGGGTGCTAATTCCCACCGGGGTTTTTACCTATTTGGGTATCCCCATAACCAAAATTATGGTGTTTTGTTAAGTGTTCTTACAATGTTTTTATTCTTAATGTTCTTCTATACTTAATTGGATAAAGAATTGAATCTTGTAGATAACTGATTCACCCCCCCCCCTCTCTCAGTTATCTCTTGGGACTATTCCTAAAAATTGGTATCAGAGCCAAGTACCTCATAGATAAAGTTTAATAGCTTGAGGTTGATCAGATGGCATTCTTTAGAAAAGAAAGTCCTAAGTTTGATGGAGAGAACTCTCTTGAATTGAAGAACAAAATAATGACACATTTGCAATACATTGCCTTTGAGATTTTTGAAGTAGCTACCAAAGAATTTTAGATTCCCTCTCTAGCTGATCTTGTAAAGGAAGATGCAACTCTTAAGTAGATGGAGATGTTCACTCAAAATGCTATTTCCAAAGAAGCCCTTATCAGCGCCTTGTCTGATAGTGAGTTTTCTAAGATCAAGAAAGTTGATAAAGCCTGCAAGATATGGAAGTACCTAAAGGACATGTTTGAAGGAGACATCCAAGAAAAGAATGCACGTAGAAAGACATGGAAGAAAAAGTAAAATAATTTGGAGATGCTACCTGAAGAGAACATTACAACCTGCAATCAAAGGATTAATGAAGTAGTTGCAGGAATCAAAAACAATGGTGGAGAGATCTCTAAAGAAGACATAATGGATAAGTTGATGACTAATTTGACACCAGAATATGAGAGAAAGATAAAAATCCTAGATGAGACTATGAAATTCTCAAAAGACTTCAAAAGAGAGACCTTAATCAACAAGATTTTAGCTTTTGAGATATCTAGTTTAAAGATAGAACCTAAAAGTGATACAACCTTCAAAGCTTCAATCCATGGTAAGAAATCCTTGAACACTCCTGGTAATTTTGATGATGATGAAGAAGAGAAAGAACTAGATGATTTCATTTCTTTGATTTCTAATAAAGAAAGGAAAGGAAAAAAAAAATATGAAGGTCAGATACCATTCAAATGCTTTTCATGTAATAATATTGGTCACTTTACATCTAAATGTCTTACAAGAGTCAAGAAGTTAAAAACTAAGTATAAGCCTAAGTATACAAAAGAATGTTACTATTGTTGTGATGGGGTATTAGATGAAGAATCTAAAGAGGATGAAATTGGAATCATTTCTCTTGAAAACTTGGAGAAAATGTTTGATGAAATGGACCTTGAAGATGAAAAGGAAGCACAAGAGTTAGCACTAATTTTGCAAGCTGACATCAGGATAGATTGGATCATTGATAACAGTTGCTTACATCACATAACAAGAGACAAGAATAGATTTGTACATCTAGTTAGATATGTTAGGAATGAATGTTGAATATATCCTATGGGAGAGTATTCACATCCATTATGTAGCATTTTTTATTGCAGTCATGACTGTGATTATCATTGATGTGAACATAGTGATCTTTTGGATATTTGTAGAGAAGCTGACAATGTTTGATTTAGCACAATTAGGATATCAAAGATGAAGCTATGCAGAGTTCAGGACTTACTATATGATGTTCTATAAGATCATGGTTAAGAGCACATATGGAAATTCATTTGTTCATGATAGTTATGAGGAAATCAGTGGAAGTAGTATTCAAGTAGTGTTCCTGAGTAGCAGTTTGTGGGAATCGAATGATATCTTCTGATGCAGGAGCATCCCAGGGTAGTTGGCTATCCTGTATGTTTGAGAGATTTGATGGAGTCGTGTGGACTTATTTTCATATGTGAGGGGTTTGGTAGAATTGGATAAACTTACTTGGGTCTTCGTTAATTGGATTTGATGTATTTAATGGAACTTGGCATGGTCTTGGTTGCTCAGCATGGCCTTGGGGAGCTCGGCCTTGCTTAGGAATTTGGTGCCTATTGAAGGCTGTATAAGTAATTTTCCATAAAGATTTAGAGGCTGAAAATTTCAGGGATTGAAGAGGGCCTATATTTCTACCTACAATTTGAAGCACGAGTTCTAATTCATCTGGAGCTAGGAGATATCACGATTTTACTAAGACATCTATTTTGGGAATTTAATTGTTGTTGTTGGCCGACTTGTGGCATTTAATTTCGGTATTTGTATTTAATTTATTTTTAGGGCCGACCTGTGGCTTAGATTGGTATAAGTAGAGGTTGTGGGGGAAGTCTTTGGGATTCATTCATCCACTTGAGAGAAGAGGAGGTGGATGTGGAGTGAGTTTTGAGGAGAGCTAGTAGCTGCGGCTTGGGAAACAAGGAGATTGCTTTGGTGGGCTTGCGAGCACAAGTTTAGATCTTCCTTGGGGGTTCCTACCAGTGTGTGGATCTGGGCTAGCTAGGGTTTTGGTTTGGATCTTGCGAGATCTTGTGGAGTTTCTATTGTAATTGCATTTTATTTGGCCATAACCCGGAAGGCCTTACAGCCGGGCATGTTGGATGAAAATATAATGATTCTATTATGAGTATTGGCATTGTGTGGATCTATATCTCTATATTATTATTATATTCTTATGTGTGGTTATTTTTTGGGGGCTAGGACATCTCCATCGGGGATCCTCCTACCTTGCACTGCATCAAGTGGTATCAGAGCATAGTTGTTCCTGAGTGTGTGGACAGAGCACCGAATGTGAGGCAGTTTACACCAGGACCTTGGGTGGAGTTTTTCAGAGTGAAGGTTGTTCCTGAGTGTGTGGACAGAGCACCAAATGTGAGGCAGTTTGCACTAGGACCTAGTTGAAGGTTGGATCTAGTTGGTGATTTGTTGCAGAGGGTTTGCGAAGATCTTGGAAGATGGCTCTAAGAAGATTGGACCTTGAGATGATTGCAAAACTCCATGATGTGGTGGAGAGGAATATTTCAAAGACTTGTGCTCGGTTGGAAGCTAGATGGACTAATCAAGTTAAGGAAGGGATGGTTGAGAGTGATCCATCTCTAGATAAATTTCATAAGAGAGTTCGAGAGATCTTCAAACCATGGAGCTGGAGTCTACCGATCAGAAAGCGAGTTGTCTGGCCGGTTAGAAGACTTGTTCGAGAGAGAAGAGGGCATAGAAAGGTCGAGCTGGAAGTTGGTTTTGTTGATCAGTGTGTGGAGGCTGATGCAGAACCTGTGGAGAAACTTGTGGATGTTTCTATGGAGTTTCCTAACCTTGTTGATGCTGTGATTGAGATTGGTTTTCTTGATCAGCTGGTTGAGTCTGACATGGAAATTGTGGAGCACTTGGTCGTGGATAATCAGGTTGCCAAGGGTGGTGATCCATATGTTGGTGATATGGATGTTGTTGATATGGATGTTGTTGATATGGATGTTGCTGGTGTGGATTCACTAATTGTTGATGTGGTTGAGGATCTACATGATACTACGGATCTGTATGTTCCTGATGTGGACCTGTTGGTGGTTAACATGGTTGAGGATTTACATGTTGCTCCTATTGTGTATTTGAGCTTACATGTTGGTGACATGGATTTCATGTTCGAGGATATTATTGTTGTTGGTAGTGATCAGCTACAGAGAATATTGGTGAGGCACTATGTTCAGTTTGTTCCTGGCAGTGAGCATGTTGATTGGATGGTTGAGATTCTAGTGGTTGACAGATGGATGCGGATTTGGGTGATTTGCATGTTGGTTATATTGTCCCTGTTGGAGTGGAAGCCTTTGGTGAAGATGAAGATGGTTGCAGATATTTCATCTAGCGTCAAAGTATGAGGCATACTTCTTTTCGCACCTGGGGAGTCTGATGCAGGAGCATCCCAGGGTAGTTGGCTATCCTGTATGTTTGAGAGATTTGATGGAGTCGTGTGGACTTATTTTCATATGTGAGGGGTTTGGTAGAATTGGATAAACTTACTTGGGTCTTCATTAATTGGATTTGATGTATTTAATGGAACTTGGCATGGTCTTGGTTGCTCAGCATGGCCTTGGGGAGCTCGGCCTTGCTTAGGAATTTGGTTCCTATTGAAGGCTGTATAAGTAATTTTCCATAAAGAGTTAGAGGCTGAAAATTTCAAGGATTGAAGAGGGCCTATATTTCTACCTACGGTTCAAAGCACAAGTTCTAATTCATCCAGAGCTAGGAGATATCACGATTTTACTAAGACATCTATTTTGGGAATTTAATTGTTGTTGTTGGCCGACTTGTGGCATTTAATTTCGGTATTTGTATTTAATTTATTTTCAGGGCCAACCTGTGGCTTAGATTGGTATAAGTAGAGGTTGTGGGGGAAGTCTTTGGGATTCATTCATCCACTTGAGAGAAGAGTAGGTGGATGTGGAGTGAGTTTTGAGGAGAGCTAGTAGCTACGGCTTGGGAAACAAGGAGATTGCTTTGGTGGGCTTGCAAGCACAAGTTTAGATCTTCCTTGGGGGTTCCTACCAGTGTGTGGATCTGGGCTAGCTAGGGTTTTGGTTTGGATCTTGTGAGATCTTGTGGAGTTTCTATTGTAATTGCATTGTATTTGGCCGTAACCCGGAAGGCCTTATAGCCGGGCATGTTGGATGAAAATATAATGATTCTATTATGAGTATTGGCATTGTGTGGATCTATATCTCTATATTATTATTATATTCTTATGTGTGGTTATTTGCTGGGGGCTAGGACATCTCCATCGGGGATCCTCCTACCTTGCACTGCATCATCTTCTAATCTAGATGGAATCTAATCATCTATAGTTATGATGTATTTGAAGACATGTTTTTAGTGACTTGGTCATGAGTGCAAGATTTGAGGTCGCACAAGTGAAGAATTATCTTAATTAGAAGCTGACAATTTTGTGTAATTTTGATGTAACGTGTGGAAACTTTTATTTTGTAATTTTTATGCCAACTCACTTGTAATTACTTGAGTGTGGTATAAAGGAAGTAATGTTTTCCTTATTGTAATATATGTATGTGTGTGAATGAGAAAGTGAATTGCAAAATTTTGAAATACTTGTTGGAAGAAGATATGCGAAGTACTGAGATCTTGTATTGAGATCTAAAGAAGCAGTTGGTGTGGTTTGGCACAGTCAAAGAAGGAGAATTGAATTTTTGAGATTAGTAATCTTTTGGTATTATCCTATTGAGTAATACAAAGATTAGCTAGACAGTGAGTTTAGTGATCTTAACCTGAAGTTGTTTGGGCAGTGGGTCCTTTTGTCTTCCATAACTCCTAACAAAGTTAGAATCTTTTAGCAGGGATTCAAAGTCTCCTAACAAGGACTCATATGTACTAAATGTATTTCATAAGACTCCTAATAGAGTCCATCCTCTCACAAGTAACTTTCATATTAGTGCATCTTTTGTGGGCATCATTCCCATCGGGTTTTACTCTTTAATCAAGAGGTTCCCTAGTCAACATATCTTGTGTCATTATGTTATTGTGCATGTAGATCCTTCTATGGTTGTTGATTACATTTATTACATGGTTAACATATATTAAGATTGATAAAAGTTTTATTTATCTGATAACTAATTTACCCTCCCCCCTCTCAGTTATCTTGGTAGACTTTAATTTCTAACAATTGGTATCAAAGCAACAGGTCCTTGAAGGAAAGGTTTAACAACTTAAGGAGATCCATGGAAAATCATTTCAAGAAAGAAAGCCCTAAGTTTGATGGAGTAAGTTTTTATAGCTAGATAGAAAAGATGAAGACTCACCTACTTTGTTTAGGACCATGTTATTGGTTAATTACAAAGAATCAGAAGATTATCATTAATGAAGATAAGATTGAAGATTGTAGTAATGAGGAGAGAGATCTATTCATGTGTAACATAATTTCCAGAGAAGCACTCTTATCAGCCCTTCCAAAAATGAGTATAGTTAGGTAAAATATCTAAATACATCACATGAAATTTGGTTAGCTTTACAATCTACTTTTGAGGGTGATGAACATCAAAATAAATTCTATTACATAATTGTATATGTTCATTTGAAGATATAAGAATGATGGAAGATGAATCAATTAGAAGCTATATTGGTAGAATGTCAAAGATTTTTGCAGGAATAAAATCTTGTGGAGGAATCAAGACAAAGAATGAAGTGATATGGATAATTCTAAGGACATTGACTCCTGCATTTAAGCAAACAACATAGATAATTGAACAAGTTATACCTTGTACTACAAACTTTTCTAGAGAGACTCTTCTTGGAAGATTGGAAGTAGTAGAGATGAACCTGAGGCTATCAGGAGACTTACCTAGAATGGAGACAACATTCAATGTTCTTACTGTTCACCCTACTTTGTCAATAATTTGGCCATTTTTCATCTAAATGTCCTAAGAGAGTTAAGAAGTATAGAAATAAATTTGAACCTAGGAGATCTAAACAATGTTACTATGAAAATGATGAAGAACTTGAAGCTAGTTTGGAGAAATCTTTGAGTGAAAGTGAAACTAAGAATGATGATATAGGATTTATAGCAATTAAAGAAGAAAATCCTAAAACTAAAACTAAGGAAGAAAAGGCTTTAGTTTCTCAAGTAGAAAAGAAAGCTGATTGGATTATAGACATACCTTGTTCATGACATCATATGACCGGAGATATGAAAAAGTTCATAAATTTTAACAATTATGATGGAGGAGTTGTTAGAGTTGGAGACAATGCACCTTGTTTGATTAAAGGTATAGGATCTATTAATCTTGATTAAAAGACTAATACTGATGATGTTTACTTTATGGATGGTTTGAAAAATAATCTTTTGAGTGTTGTGTTAGTCCATTTTCTAGTCATAGCAAAATTCTTTAAAAATGGCCTTTTTCATTGTAGTCTTTGTTATGTTGTCTCTACCTGGCTTGCAATCATAGTTTTAATGTGTGATGAAAATCCACTTGATTTCATGGTTTGTGCTCTTTGCCCTGTGTTCTTCATTATGTCACCTTTCCCCTATCCAAATTGCATGTGCTGAATCACAAAATCTAGAAAGTTATTCAAGTTCTAAGGTCTGCAGGAAATAAATTCTAGAATCTGCCACAGTGTCGAAAACCCATAGTGTTTTTGAAAATCCATGATGTTTTCAGTCTATGTGAAAATCCTCATTGTTTTCAACCTTGTGCCTTCCAAATTTTGTGCACTTATCTTTTGGCGTCAGAAACCTTGTGTTTTTTTTATCTTTTCTATCGAAAACCTTGTGTGTTTTCGACCTCATAGTTTCATGTTTGCTAGCGTTCCCTAACTGCGCAAGTGTGATGGATGGTGGGCCCGAGTCTTCAAAGGTTTCAAAATGATTGGTTTTTATATGATCACATGTTAGATTTTTCTAATATGCAACCATGCGACTGGTTAGTTCTTGCTTGTGGGGCCAGTTGGTGGAAATGGTGTGGTCCTGCTGGTAGTCATGTGGTGACCTTTGGTTGGTTGTCGCATGATCACAAGGGCCATCTTTTGGCTATGCGATCATGTGACCAAGCATAAAATGAAACCCATTTTCCTATGGTAGTTAAGTTGATGATCGTACAATTGCACGACTAAGGGCAAATAGTTAAGGAACATAAAGCCCACGAAATGAAAAGTAGCCATTTGATTTCAAATTTGAATTTTTTGAGGGTTTCCAGCGATAGAAAGGATTGAATTTCAATGCAAAAGTGATTGGAACTGGTAAAAAGTAATTTTTTTGCCATTGTAGTGTGGTCCAAGGTGTGATGATCATTTGCAGGGATCTGTACCTTGTAAGGAATGAATAAGGAATGGCTTGAGGCATGTTGCAGGGTGGTTGATTTGACTTGTTCTCTTGGCGGATTTGTAATCTTCTGTACACTGTTTTGAGAATTATCATAATTGGAGATCATCTTTGATCTGTTTCTCTGAGATTGCTTGGTTTCCTACCCCTATAATAAATTTTGATTTAATTTTTATTGTGGTTAGCCATTGTAACCCTGACCCTAGTCACCCTAAGCTTATTGCAATCTCTTTGAGATTCCCAAGGTGGCTGGTGGTATAAATGGTTGAAGTTTTGACTGTGTAAGAGTTCCATTCTATTTGGTTCCTATGGGAAGTAGTAAGCTCTGTCGCATTGTAGGAGGCTGAATAGAATTTCTTTACATCTTTTGCAAGTTATTGAAGTGGTTGCCTCATCTTTGGTATAGACATGTACATGCCTCATCATACTTAGTATAACTATTCTCATGCTTTCAAGTCTTTCCTTGGTGTCAGTCTTATGAGTTTTGGATTTTGTGGTCCATTGCATTGGGTTACCTTTCTATATGTTCTAGTCTTTAGTTCTTGATCTAGGATCAAGTGAAAAATAATTTGGATAGGGCATAGATTCATTAGATTTGTCTACAGAAGGATCTTATAAGTAGTGGATGGGCTAGAACAGTTGTATTTATGGCTTTGAGTCTTTGACAGTAGTTGGTTCATGTTCTATATTTTTTTTTGAGTGCTGCCCAATGGATAATGGCACTGATCAAAGACTAGTATATTCAGTTGAGTCCAATGCTTGATGGTTTTTGGCTATTTCCTGCATCTTTGAATATCAATACCATTTCAAGTCTTTACCCTTCACAAGGCCATTTTATCCTACATAGTAGAGTTGATTCAATGAATACCTAGTTAGTATTTAGTAATCCTTTACTATGATCTACTATATAAATCCAAAAGTATAAGGTGTTTAGTGAGTTTGAATTTTGTCAGGATTAGGTGCACCCACCTTGGTTTTGCAAAGCTAGAAGTAGAAGAGGGCATATTAAGACCCTATAGTTCATCCAGTTGTCTTGCAGAGCTTTCACACTTGGAGCTAAGCACTCCTAACATCAGTCTCAAGGCATATTGACAGCCCTAAGTGGCATAAGAGTTTTCAAACACCAACATGTTGGACAACTAGTTGATAAGGGATATCAAGTTTGGTTTATTAAGAAAACTTCTATAATCAAAGACAAGGATGGTAATTTGATTGGTACTAGATCTAGAACCAAAGGTAATGTATTTGAGTTGAATCCTATTGAGATGATATGTTTGATTACTAAGATTGATGATAGTTTCTTATGGCACATAAGGATTTGTCATATAAACTTTGATAACATTGTGAAAGTGAGTACTACACTTGTAGTAAGAGATTTGAGTGGTCCCACAAGGACTAGATGATTCCATGGATAAAGGTACTTTATGATTCTTGCTGATGATTTTACAAGAATGATGTGGATTGCATTTCTTAAAGAAAAATCTGAAGCATTTGATAAGTTTAAGATCAAAATAATTTAACATTTTTGTGAAGTGAATGGTATTAAGAGATAGTTTTCAGCCCCTAGGACACCTGAACAAAATTGTATTGCAGAAAGGAGAAATAGATTAGTGACTAAAGTAGCAAGAGTTATGTTGTTTGAGAATGACTTGGCAAAGATATTCTAGAGAGAAGTAGTGAACATAGTAGTGTATACAATGAACCGAGTACAAATGAAAGCAGACACAGACAAGAAACCCTATGAACTATGGTTTAGACATGCACCATCAGTTAAATATTTCAGAATTTTTGGAATAAAATGTTATATTAAGAGAGATGATGACATTGGAAAGTTTGATCCTAGAAGTGATGAAGGTATATTTCTTGGATATTCATTGAAGATAAAATCTTATAGATATTACAATAAGAGAACTAAGACTATTGTTGAGAGTGCAAATGTTAAAGTTGATGAAAAGTTCAAAATTTAGGAAAGAATGCTTGATTATGAATCAAATGAAGGAACTCAGCCTAGAACTAATCTAGAGACTACTTAATTATTCTATGAAACTAATAGTGATTTGTTGAATGAAAGCTAGAGTGAAGAAATCATTGAAGAACCTACAGCAGAAACAAGAACTGAGACAGTGACACCTAATAGGAACTTGTTAAGAAATCATCCTACTAAGAAGATTATTGGAAGCATAGATAGAGGAGTTCTAACAAAAAATAAGATACAAGAATAGTTGTGTTTGATTTCTCAAATTGAACCTAAATCTACTAGTGAAGCTTGTGAAG
This sequence comes from Chamaecyparis obtusa, assembly GCA_027943335.1. Classification (NCBI taxonomy): domain Eukaryota; kingdom Viridiplantae; phylum Streptophyta; class Pinopsida; order Cupressales; family Cupressaceae; genus Chamaecyparis; species Chamaecyparis obtusa. The sequence continues at coordinate 1,229,646 of BSBK01002333.1, forward strand.
ATGAACATTGGGTTAAAGTTATGAAAGAAGAACTAGATCAGATTAAAAAGAACAAGACATGGGAATTGGTCACTAGACCTAAAGATAAGAATGTTATAGGAAAAAAATGGGTATTCAGAAACAAGATGAATGAGCAAGGAGAATTTGTAAGGAACAAAGAAAGATTGGTATGTAAAGGATAGTCATGGTAAGAAGGAATTGATTGTGAGGAAACTTTTGCACCAATAACAAGACTTGAAGTAGTAAGAATGTTTTTGGCTTATGTAGCTTACAAGAAATTCAAAGTATATCAAATGGATGTGAAGTCAACATTTTTGAATGGAGAATTGGAAGGAGAAGTCTGCATTGAGTAGCCTGAAGGATTTCCTTTAAATCAAGAAGGACACATGGTATGTAAACTGAAGGAATCTTTATATAGACTAAAACAAGCACCTAGAACTTGGTATAAGAGATTGGATAAGTATTTGTTCAAATTAAGATTTACAAAAGGAAAAACCAATAACAATACATAAAAGAAATTGAAAATGGTTTGTTGGTTGTTGTTATTTTTGTTGATGATATTATCTTTGGAGGAGAAGATGAAGCCATTGATAAATTTGTAGATGAAATGAACACTAAATTTGAAATGAGTATGATTGGTGAAATGAAATACTTTTTAGGATTACAAATAACACAAAATAGAGATGGTATCTTTGTAAGTTAGAAAAAGTACTTGAATAATATAGTGAAGAGATTTGGAATGGAGAATTGTAAACCAGTTGGAACACCTATGGTAACTAGACACAAGTTATCTAGCACAGATGAGACTCCTGCAGTGGAACAAAAGAATTAAAGATCTAAGATTGGAGGATTGCAATATTTGACTCATACAAGACATGATATATCACATGTAGTTGGAATTGTAGCAAGATTTCAAGCTGAACCAAGATAATAACATTATGTAGTAGTGAAGAGGATACTAAGGTACTTAAGACACACAATTGAGTATGGATTGTGGTATGAAAAATCTGATGATTTTAGCCTATGTGCATATACAAATGCTAATTGGGGAGGTAGTGTTGATGAAAAAAAGAGTACCAGTGGTGGAGCATTTTTCCTTAGAGGAAGATTAGTTTCTTGGCTAAGCAAGAAGTAGATCTATATTTCACAGAGCATAGCAACAGTAGAGTATGTGGTAGTAGTGAACAATTTTAATCAAATAATTTGGATGAAGAAAATGCTAAAGGATATTGGAGTAAAAATTTTTGAGTTTGTTGTTATACATTGTGATAACATCGGCACAATTAGTATGTCTAAGAACCATGTGCTACATTCTAAGATAAAGCATATAGAGATAAAGTATCATGTGGTGAGAAAGAAAGTGGTAGAGAAAGAAGTCAGACTTGATTATATAAGAACAAAGGAGAAGATTGCAGACATATTTACAAAACCTTTTCCTAAGGATACATTTGAGTACTTGAGAGGTATGCTTGGGGTTATGCCCCAGCCTACTTTTGAGAAGTGATTTAGATTGTTGCATCCATCTAGTGGTATATGAGCCTTATCTTTCTTCTAGACTAGATGTTGGTACTTCCTCTATGGGGGAGTATGTGTGTCTGAGCTGAGTCATAAGGACTCTAGTGAATGTATTTTTCTGAATAGTATCTTTTGACATTAAATTTGTTGTTGACATAATGATGAAACATATATCATTGATGTCAATGGGGGAGAAGTATACATGAAAAACCATTTTTTAGAGAGAATTGAATAGGAAAACAAAGCAATATTTGATTGATGAAGAGGATTTGAAAGCATTTTCAGAGTAGTAGTGTTTCAGTGTTGGTTCATGGAACTTGGATTTTTTTATCTATGTTGTCATCAATGCCAATGGGAGAGATTGTTAGGAATGAATTCTAAATATATCCTATGGGGGAGTATTTGAAGCCATTCTATAGTATTTATTATTACATTCATGACTGTGATTGTCATTGATGTCAAGAGAGTGATCTTTTGGAGATTTACTAAGAAGTAGATAGTGTTTGAGTTAGCATACTTGGGACATTGAAGATGAAGCTATGAGGATTTGAGGACTTACTCTATGATGTTCTATAAGATCATGGTTAAGAGCCTAGATAGAAATTCATTTGTTCATGAGAGTTATGAGGAAATCAGTGGAAGTTGTATTCAGACAGTGTTCCTGAGTAGCAGTTTGTGGAAATCGGATGATATCTCCTAATCAAGATGGAATTTGACCATGCATAGTTATGAGGTAGTCTAAGACATGTTGTTACTAACATGGTCATGAGTGCACGATCTGAGGTCACACGAGTGAAGAATTATCTTAATTGGAAGCCAATAGTTTTGTGTAATTTTGGTGTAATGTGTGGAAACTTTTATTTTGTAATTTTTATGCCGACTAATTTGTAATTACTTGAGTATGGTATAAAGGAAGGAATGTTTTCCTTATTGTAATATATTTATTGAGATCTGAAGAAGTAGTTGGTGCATTTTGGCATAGTTAGAGTAGTATTGAATTTTTGAGATCAGTAATATTTTTGTATTATTATATTGAGTAATACAAAGATCAGTTGAACAGTGAGTTTAGTGATCTTACCCTAAAGCTATTTGGGTAGTGGGTCCTTCTATCTTCCATAACTCCTAACAAAGTTAGAATCTTTTAGCAAGGATTCAAAGTCTCCTAATAGGGACTCATATGTACTAAATGTATTTCATAAGACTCCTAATAGATTCCATCCTCTCAAAAGAAACATGCATATTAGTGCATCTTTTGTGGGCATCATTCCCATCGGGGTTTACTCTTTGATCAAAAGGTTCCCTAGTCAACATATCTTGTGTCATTATGTTATTGTGCATGTATATCCTTCTATGGTTGTTGATTACATTTCTTACATGGTTAAAATATATTAAGATTGATAAAAGTTGTATTTATCTAATAACCGATTCACCCCCCCCCCCTCTTAATTATCTTGAAGGACTTTACTTTCTAACAAGATACAAAGGAGGCATGGTTATATTTGGAGACAACACCCCTAAACCTATCATAGGTAGAGGAGCTATCACCTTCGATGGAAAAAACAACATTGATGATGTTCTTTATGTTGATGGTTTGCAGCATAACCTACAAAGTGTTTGATAGTTGCTCCAAAAAGGATATCAATTGGAATTCAAAGACAACAAGTGCATCATTAACAACAAGGAAGGAGAAATGATTGCATCAGGCTCAAAGACTAAAGTTAATGTTTTTCAGCTTAATCTTGAAGCAAGTTGTTTTGTTTCTAAAGTAGATGATAGTTGGTTATGGCATGAAAGACTATGTCACATCAATTTTGATGACATAGTAAAGATAAGCAATGTAAAGGGAGTAAGAGACCTTCCTAGCATTGCAAAACTAGCTGATATAATATGCATGGAATGTGTGTTAGGAAAGCATGTGAGAAATTCATTTAGAAGCAAGCATAATTTGATAGAGAACAAATTGGATCTAGTACGTATAGACCTATGTGGACCAAACCAAACCAAATCATACTATCGTGAAATGTACTTTATTTTGTTTGTTGATGATTATTATAGAATGATGTGGGTTGTGCTCTGAAAGGATAAATCTAAAGAATTTGAGAAGTTCAAAATATTCAAATCTAAGGTTGAAAATGAGTCTAGATTGAAGATTAAATGTTTGAGATTAGACAGAGGAGGAGAATTCACATCTGACAGATTCTATGAGTACTACAAAGAACATGTGATAAAGAGATAGTTAAGTGCCCCTAGAACCTCTCAGTAGAATGGGATTGTAGAAAGGGGGAATAGGTTCATACTTGGCATAGCACACACCATCATGATTAAAGGAAAGGTCACACACACCTATTGGAGAGATGTGGTCAATACTACAGTCTATACAATCAATAGAATTAAATTGAGGCCAAGAACAAACATGACACCTTATGAGCTTTGGTTTCGGAATGTACCTACAATAAAATAATTTAGAATCTTTGGAAGGAAGTGCAAAATTTTAAGAAGGTCATTGAAAGTGCTCATGTTAAGATTGATGAGAATTTTATGATTCAAGAAAGATATCATGATTATGCACCTATGATTGAAGAAGAACCTAGACCTACGACTAGTGAAAGAGTTGTTGATGAAATGGTTGACAACATTGATGTATTATTCAATGACCCTAAAAATAATGAAGAAGAATCATAGAAGTTAGATGAGAGACTCACACCTAATGTTCCTAAATTCACATCTAGATATCACTCAAAGGAAGAAGTCATTAGAGATCATAACAGTAAAGTCATGACAATATGAAAAGAAAAGAGTTCTACTGCAAATGAAGAGGTATGTTTACTATCAAAAATTGAACCCTTAAGTGTTGAAGATGCACATAATGATTTAGATTGGCATGAAGAAATGAAAGAAGAGATAGATTAGATAATTAAGAATGATACATGAGAATTGGTCCCTAGGCCTAGTGATAATAATGTGATTGGAACCAAGTGGATATTTAGAAATAAGATGAATGAAGATAGAACATTGGTAAGAAACAAAGCAAGACTAGTATGTAAAGAATATGCACAAAGAGAAGGAAATGATTATTCTAATACATTTTCCCCTATAAGAAGATTGGAAGCCATAAAATTTCTTCTAGCCTATGCTACCTTCAAAGACTTTAAGGTATACTAGATGGATGTTAAGTCAGAATTCCTAAATGGATAGCTGAAAGAAGAAGTTTACATAGAGAAACCCCTCTATGGACTTAAGAAAGCCCTTAGAGCATGGTATGAAAGACTTGATGGATACTTGATAAAGATTGGATTCAAGAAAGGAGTAGCAGATTGTAATTTATTCATAAGAGAAACATTTGATGGATTTTTGCTAGTTGGTATATTTTTTTATGACATTATCTTTGGTGGTAATGAAAAGCTTAGTGCTGAGTTTTCTAAAGAGATCCAGAGAGAATTTGAGATGAGCATGATTGGACCTATCAAGAACTTTTTGGGACTGAATGTGCACTAGCTAGAAAAAGGTATATTAATTAATCAAACTAAGTATGCGAAAGAGATACTAAAGAAATTCATGATGGATGATTGAAAACTAGTAAGTACCCCTATGATAATAGGATGAAAGCTTTCAAAAGAAGATGATTTAGAAATAGTAGACATAACCTTGTACAAGTATATGATTGGTAAACTAATCTACCTTACTCAATCTAGACCCGATATTTCCAATGGAATTGGTATTGTTGGAAGATTTGTAGCAGATCTTAAACAAAGTCATCTCATGGTAGTAAAGAGGATATTTAGATACTTAAGAGGAACTATAGATTATGATTTATGGTATCCTAATTTAGAAAATGTAGAACTTCATGTGTATACATATGCAGATTGGGTAGGATGTGTGGATGATAGGAAGAGTACCTTAGGAGGAGTAGTATTTCTTGGAAATAGACTTGTTACTTGGATAAGTAAGAAGAAAAATTGTATTTCTCAGTCCATAGCAGAAGTAGAGTGCAACAGTATTAAATTGAACTACAATTGTGTGGATCAAGAAGATGATAAAGGATTTTTGTATTGATATTGATTATGTTAATGTTATTCATTCTGATAATAGTAGCACTATCAATATGTTAAAGAACCCTATGATGCATGCAAAGACAAAATACATTGAGATAAAATATCACTTCCTAAAAGAGAAAATAGTAGAGAAAGAAGTAAAGTTGGACTATGTGAGAACAAAAGATCAGCGAGAAAACATATTCAAAAAGCCTTTACCTAACAATACTTTTGAGTATCTCAGGGAGAAGCTAGGATTAATTCCCTTCCTTGAATGTGATTAGAGAATATAGGAGTGCATCAGTCCTCAGTGACTGATGAAAGATTGACTACTCTACTTCAGGAGTAGTACTAGTGCTTAATTGTTTGGTGCCCTTTTCCATTGATGTCAAAGTGGGAGTAAGTATATAGTCATGAAAAACAAAACAATAAATAATAAAAAAGTTGATATTTAGAGCATTCAATAGTAGATGAATGATTCATCCTTAAGGAGGTTTTGATGAGGAAATGGAGAATGTTAAAAAAGAATTCCAGTAAGGGGGAGTGAGTATTTATCAAGAAGAAACAAAATAGTAAGAGATGGAGGATTCATCCTTGGGGGAGTTTTGTTGAGGAAATGGAGAAAATTATAAAATGATTGTACATTTGGATTGGTGGTTTTTTTCATTCCATATGTTTCCATCAATGACAAAGGGGGAGATTGTTGGAGATTTGTCAAGAAGCCAGAGTGCTAACTGTATGTTTGTCATTGATGACAACATATGGTAAGAAAAATGTATGGAATCTTGATCAAGAGAGCTATGAGTATATGTTTCCTAGATATGTTATTAGAAAGATATCATAGACGTAGGGGTTGATTCTAAGTGAAGACAACAATACAATAGTCTATATGAGTGAGTGTTCCTCATAGGTCCCAGGAAGAGTTCTGTATGTGATTTACAATATGGTTGTAATGGAGCCTTGCACATTTTTATTTATGTTGTAGACATGTGTATGATGCTATGTTCATGGATGTGGAGTCTGATACACAATACAAATTGAGTTATGAAGTCTCTAGTTGATAGTCATAGTTTCTTGAGTTTATCCAGTAGAGACGACATTATTTTTATTGTTGTAGTAGTTGCACCTATTAGTTTGATATGTGTGCTTGGATTATTGTTTGGAGAAGAGTTAAGAATTTTTGGTTAAGAGAGCATGACTTAAATCAACATGAGAAGAAAGTATCAGTTAATTTGGTGGATCTGATAGTGTGAAGTGATGCATCTACTCATATTGAGTTGGGCAGTCCTAATTTATGTTGCGTGCTTAGTAGAGTCAACTAAGATGTTATTAGAGAGTTGTATTGTTTCTCTAATATGATTTCAAGATTTTTTTAATAGGTTGACTTGATTATATCATTTAGAGGAAATATATTTATGGGTAGTCATTTGTGATTGCTAAGTATGGCAGATAATTAAAAGATAATAGTAGATTAGAGAGTGTGAAGTGTTGAGACATCAGTAGAAGGTCTATGTGACAAAGTAGAGATTATATGTTATTCATTAGAACTAATCAAGACAATAGGTCTATGTACAGTTCACCAAGATCCAAATATAGTGTGTATCTATTAAGCAGAAGGTTGCAGCTTTCACCCCTTTGAGTAGTGTGCTCCTGGACAATGTGTCCTCACCCCTAATAGGGTAAATTATAAAAGACTCCTAGCAAGGTTCGAACCTTGACCAGGTCACTATACTTAATGAATTGTAAAGATCAACTCCTAACAGGGTTGTAAGATCATCTAACATTGATCATAATACTTTAGTGCAGTTTATAGTGGGTGCTAATTCCCACCGATGTTTTTACCTATTTGGGTTTCCCCGTAACCAAAATTGTGGTTTTGTGTTAAGTGTTCTTATATTGTGTTTATGCTTAATGCTCTTATGTACTTAATTGTATAAAGAATTGAATCTTTTAGATAACTAATTCACCCCCCCTCCCCCCTCTTAGTTATCTCTTGGGACTATTCGTAACAAATATAACATTTTTTAAATCTGAAATATACATCACATTATATACTTCACATGATAGAATAAAAATAAACATTTCTTTCAATTTGATTAAGTTTAGAGTAAGTTAACATGTTCAGGAACAAGAGTTTTTATATTCAAAAAAATTTGTAACAAAAAATCATAATTAATTATTTACTTAGAAAATAAATAGAAACAAATATACATCACATCTAGACATGAGTCTACTACTTTTAGCTAAAATCTTATAAAAAATATTATCATTTGATTTTGTTTAATGTGGTTAGACATACACCTACTTTTTATCTTTCTAGACCTGATTGACAAACTTATTGAAAAATAGCTATACAAACTGTATAATATTTTTGAAATCCAAAATATGTGTCACATTCTATGCTTTTTCTACTACAAGAAAAATAAAAAAAGTTTTCAATTTGATAAAGTTTAGACTAAGTTAACATGGTCAACCATGAGAGTTTTTGTATTCTGGAAAAGTTGTAGTAGAAAAATCATAATTAATTATTTACTCAGAAAAAAATTACAAAAAAATATGTGTCACATCTGGACATGAGTCTACTACTTACATCTAGAATCTTGTAAAAAAAATTATCATTTGATTGTGTTTAAGATGGTCAGACATACACCTACTTCTTATTTTTTTCCTGAAATTTTCATACTACTACATTGAAATTTGAAAATTTTAACTTATAGAATAATTATTTTTTAAAAAAGGCCTAGTATCTTAGAAACTAAATTTAATTTTCTACCGATTCTCTTCTTACATATTTTTGATATAATATTTATAACTTGTCCAAATTTTTTATGTCAACTTGCCTAAACTTGATTTTCTAAATTTTCATTACCACTTAAGGGCCTAGTTTGGCATACCATGATCCTGTACATACTCTATGAAGTTGCAAAAAAATCTTAAAAATTTAAATATGATCATGAAAAAATCCTAAAAATTCAAATACAAACCTGAAAAACACTCACAAAATTTCAAAATGTCCTAAAACATTATTTTAAAATCATATAATGTCCTTAAAAAAAGTAGTAAAAATCCCATAAATGTCCATAAAAAATCAGTAAAAAGAATATAATGTCCTAAAAAAAAAAAGTAAATATCATAAAAAAAGCACCAAAAAATTAAATATTTTTTAAAAATAATACTAAAAATTAAATCCTTCAAAAATCATGCAATAAAATTGTACATAATCACTTTTCTATGCTTTAATAAATTGTCCCTTGTGACAAGATAAACATTTCAGTAGATGAAATCTGAAGACTTTTAAACATTGCTCTTAATGAAATCTTGCTTCAACATGCAAACTATGCAATCATGTCAATAATCAATCCATATCAATTTGTCCTTTATCAAAAGTTTCATTTTGTCTTAGACAGGGTGTGGTATACTCGAAACTAGATGGTATATATCTTAGACAGGGTACTTCATTCCTGAAACCAAACACTATCATCAATCAAACAAAAAATATCAATTTTGACAACTAGATCAGAATGGTTGTTGGCTTTCTTTGTTTAGTGAGTCTTATCTTTTACTGATTTATCTCTTTTAATTTTTTCTTCTTGTTGTTGGATGATCTCATGAGATTCTGGGGCATTTCATTAATATGTGTTAGGAAAGATGAGATCATTATTTGTCTTCTATGTGTTTGTTTTCACACAAATGGATCACAATATCATCCTATCTTTTTATGCCATGGTGTGATACATCCAATTTTTCCATATTAAATAAATCTCTCATGACATAAAATGCACTTATGAAAGAAAGTTTCATCATTACTAACTTTTCTTCATTGAATTTTAGCCTTTTACTAACATTCCTTCCATTATTCCTTGTAATCATTCTCTTTTCAAAAAATTATCCTGAAATTTATTTCCACCCAATTTTTTGAGGGGACATCCTACCTCCCTTTCGTTGATCCACTGGGGCATGATGCTTTATTTTGATTTGAACCAATGCTCATAATTACATTTTATCAAAGAGGGCCATAATGTAGGCACTCAAAATTGGTTCACACCTATGTGTCACCTTTTAACACATATTTTATCGCATGTCATTCCTCATTGATTATTTCCTAACATTTCCCTCATTTTACATCATAATCTTGATCTCTTTGGTCAAATCGATGGAATATGCATCTCATTCTTAAATCAATCCTAATTATTCTTAATCCTTCCTAAATGGAGCCTAATCATTCCTAATTGATCGTAATGTTGGAGATTTGCCAAAAAGCTAGTGTTGACTATATGTTTGTCATTAATGACAACATATGGTAAGAAGAATGGATGGAAGAATTATATAGTAAGATTTAAGTATATGCAGCATGAACATGTTATCAGCATGATATCATGGACCTAGAGGTTAACTAGTTGTATAGATAGTTATATAGCAGCTTGTGTCAGTAGTGTTCCTGATAGAGTTACAGGCAGTGTTCTATGAGTGATTGTCCATATATTTATCATGGAGCCTTGTGCATTTGGATATATGATGGAGACATGTTAGTGATGTTACATTCATGGAAACAGAGTCTGATAATTAGTAGAAGTGAAGTTATCTAGTCGCTATTCACCAGTAGTAGTTTCCTATGTTTATTCAGAAGAGCTGACAAAGATTTTATTAGTACAATTCATGTTCCTATAATTTTGGTATGCACCCTTGGATTAGTTCTTGGAGAAGAGTTAGTAATGTTTGGTTAAGAGTGCATGATATAATTCATCTTGAGGAGAAAGATTCAATCACTTTTCTAGAGCTGACAATGTGTAGTGTGCATCTATAATTATTATTATTATTAGACAGGTCCCAGATTGTGTTGTGTGCTTAATAGAGCCAACATAATTGTTATTTGAGTATGTTATGGATTCTCTAATATTATTTCAAGGTGGTTCTAATAGGCTGACTTGATTATATCATTTAGAGGAAAGATATTTATAGGCAGTCATTTGTGATTGCTAAAGTGTGGTTAAGAGTTGATTGTGAAGAGCAAAGCAGAGTGTGCGAAGTGTTGAGGCATCAATAGAAGGTCTATGTGACCAAGTAAAGTGTTTATGTTATACATTGGAACTGATCTAGATAATAGATCAAAGCATAGTTCACCAAGATCCAGATATAGTGTGTATATGTTATTCAAAAGGTTGTAGCCTTCACCCATTTGAGTAGTGTGCTCTTGGATAGTGCATCCTCACCCCTAACAGGGTTAATTGTAAAAGACTCCTAACAGAGTCTGACCCTTGACCAAGTCACTATAATAATTTCATTGTAAAGACAACTCCTAACAGGGTTAAGGATCTTCTAACAAGGATCATAATACACTAGTGCAGATTATTAGTGGGTGTCAATTTCCACCATGGTTTTTACCTATTTGGGTTTCCCCATAACCAAAATATTGGTGATCTATTCAAGTGTTCTTTCACTATGTTTATGCTTTATGTTTAAGTGCACTTAATTGGATAAATAATTGAAACTTGTAGATAACCGATTCACCCCCCCCCCCCCCTCTCAGTTATCTCTTGGGACTTTTCCTAACAATTGCTATCAATGGAAAGTGCCTTAGAGAGAAAGTTTAACAACTTGAGGTTGATCAGATGGAATTCTTTAGAAAAGACAATGCTAAATTTGATGGAGAGAATTATCTTGATTAGAAGAACAAGATGATGACACATTTACAGTGCATTTCTTTTGAAGTGTTTGAAGGTGATAAACAAGAAAATAATGCTCACATAAACACATGGAAGAAAAAGTGTAATACATTGGAGATGCTACCTAAGGAGAACATAAGAGCCTACAATCAAAGGATTAATGAAGCAGTTGCTAGAATAAGAAATAACGGTGGAGAAATTTTAGAAGGAGACATCATGGATAAACTGATAACTACATTGACACTAGAATATGAGAACAAGATAAACATCCTTGATAGACTATGCAATTTTCAAAAAAATTCAAAAGAGAAACCTTAATCAGCAAGATTGTTACATTTGAGATATCAAGTTTGAAGACTGAGCCTAAAAGTGAGATAGCCTTCAAAGCTTTAGTCCATGGTAAGAAATCTATAAACACTTCTGACAATTTTGATGATGATGATGATGATAAAGAAAAAATACTAGATGATTTTATTGCTATTATTGCTAAATGAGAAAAGAAATGAAAAGGGAAATATGAAGGTCAATTTCCATTTAAATTCTTTTCATGTAATAAGATTGGTCACTTTCCATCTAAGTGTCCTGCAAGATTTAAGAAGTACAAGAATAACTACAAGCCCAAGTATACAAAGGAATGCTACTATGCTGGAGATGGAGTATCAAATGAAGAGTCAGTAGAAGAGAAAATTGGATTCATTTCTCTTTAAGATGAAAATAATTCACAAGAGGTAGCACTAATTTCACAAGCTGACATCAGGATAGATTGGAGCACTGATAGTGGTTTCTCAAATCACATGACATGGGACAAAGAAAGATTTTTTCATTTGGACAAATATGAAGGAGGCATGGTTATATTTGGAGATAACACTCCCAAACCAATCATTAGAAGAGGAGCCATCACCTTGGATATAAATAATAGCATTGATGATGTTCTTTATGTTGATGGTTTGAAACATAACCTACTAAGTGTTGGGTAGTTACTTGACAAAGGTTACAAGTTGGAATTCAATGGAAACAAGTAAATCATTAACAATAAAGAAGGAGAAATGATTGCATTGGGATCAAAGACTAAAGGTATGTTTTTCAGCTTAATCGATAAGCAAGTTGTTTTTTTCCTAAAGTAGATGACAGTTGGCTATGGCACAAAAGACTATGTCATATCAATTTTGATAACATAGTAAAGATCAGTAATGTTAAAGTAGTTAGAGACCTACCTAGGATAGCAAAGCCAATTGATACAATCTACAGGGAATGTGTAATGAGAAAGCATTTAATGAATTCATTTAGGAGCAAGCATAATTTAGTAGAGAACAAGTTGGATCTGATTCATACAGACCTATGTGGACCAACTCAAACAAGATCATACTATGGTGAAAGGTATTTCATTTTGTTTGTAGATGATTATTCTAGAATTGTGTGGGTTGTGTTCTTGAAAGATAATTCAGAAGCATTTGAGAAGTTCAAAATATTCAAAGCTAAGGTTGAGAATGAATCTGGACTAAAGATAAAATGTCTAAGATCAGATAGAGGAGGAGAATTCACATCTGATAGATTCTATGAGTACTGTGAAGAACATGGCATAAAGAGATAGTTGAGTACACCTAGAACCCCTCAGTAGAATGGGATTGCAGAGAGAAGGAATAGGATCATCCTTGATATAGTGTGCACCATCATGATTGAAGGAAAAGTTGCACACACCTATTAGAGAGATGCAGTCAATATAGTAGTGTATACCATCAATAGAATAAAATTGTGGCTTGGCATGGACAAGACACCTTATGAGCTATGGTTTGGTAATGTTCCCATAGTAAAATACTTCAAAATATTTGGAAGCAAGTGCTACATCAAGAGGGATGAAGCAATAGGAAAGTTTGATGCAAGAAGTGATGAAGGTATTTTTCTTGGTTACTCTACTAAAATTAAAGCTTATAGATGTTTTAACTTGAGATTAAAGAAGATCATTGAAAGTGCTCATGTTAAGATTGATGAAAATTTTATGGTTCAAGAAAGATATCATGATTACTCACCTATAATTTAAGAAGAACCCAAACCTTCCACTAGTGAGAAAGTTATTAAAGATATGTTTTACAATATTGATGTATTGTTCAATGACCCTGAAACAAGTGAAGAAGAAAATCAGAAGGAAGATGAGTCAATGTCACCTAAGGTTCCAAAGTATACATCTAGATATCACTCTAAGGATGACATCATTGGAGATTAGAGTAGCAAAGTCAAAACAAGATCAAAATCAAAGACTTCAGTAGGAAATGAAGTGATATGTTTATTAGCTCAGATTTAACCTTTAAGTGTTGAAGATGCATGCAATGATTTAGATTAAAATGATGTTATGAAAGAAGAAATAGATCATATTATCAAGAATGACACTTGCGAACTGGTCCCAAGACCTAGTGATAAGAATGTGATTGGAACAAAGTAGATATTTAGAAACAAGATGAATGAAGATGGCACAATAGTGAGGAATAAAGCAAGGTTAGTATGTAAGGGATATGCATAAAGATAAGGTATTGATTATTCAGACACTTTTACACCAGTGAGAAGATTAGAAGCTATTAAGTTCTTTTTGGCCTTTTCAACATTCAAAAAATTCAAAGTTTATTAGATGGATGTTAAGTCAACATTCTTGTATGGAGAGCTAAAAGATGAAGTTTACATTGAGCAGCCAGAAGGATTCACCCTATTAGACAAAATTGTTATGGTATGAAGATTGAAGAAAGCCATGTATGGACTTAAGCAAGCCCCTAGAGCATGGTATGAGAGACTTGATGTATATCTAACAAAGATTGGATTTGAGAAAGGAGTAGTAGACTGTAATCTATTCATAAGAGAGACATCATAAGGACTACTACTTGTGGCTATATTTGTTGATGACATTATCTTTGGGGCTAATGACAAACTAAGTGCAAAATATGCTAAAGAAATGTAGAGTGAGTTTGAAATGAGCATGATTGGTCCTATCAAATAGTTTTTGGGACAAAATGAACAAAAGAGAGAGAAACATATTTTCATTAATTAGTCCAAGTATGTGAAAGAGATACTAAAGGAATTCAAGATGGATGATTGCAAGCTAGTAGGTACACCTATGATAATAGGATGCAAACTTACAAAAGAAGATGATTCTCTAGTAGTAGATACAACATTGTATAAGTCTATGGTTGGTAAACTCATATACCTTACTCAAACTAGACTTGATATTTCCAATGTAGTTGGCATAGTTGGAAGATTTGTAGCAGAGCCTAAACAAAGTCACCTCATGGCAGTAAAGAGAATATTCAAATATTTACAAGGAACTATAGATTATGGTCTATGGTATCCTAATTCAAAAAATGTTGAGCTTCATTTGTATACTAATGCTAATTGGGTAGGATGCATTGATGATATAAAAACTACATCAGGTGGAATAGTGTTTCTTGGTGACAGACTTGTAACTTGGACAAACAAGAAGCAAAATTATATCTATCAATCTAAAATAGAAGCAGAGTATGTTGCAACAACCTTGAATTGTTCTAAATTTGTTTGGATTAAGAAAATGATAAAGGATTTTGGAATTCAGATTGATTATCCTATTGTTATTCATTATGATAACACTAGCACTATCAACATGTCAAAGAAACCTATGATGCATGCAAAGACAAAATACATTAAGATCAAGTATCACTTCCTAAGAGAGAAATTTAAAGAGAAAGAAGTCAAGTTGGACTATGTGAGTACTAAAGATTAGTTGGAAGGGATATTCACAAAGCCCTTGCCTAAGGATACTTTTGAGTATCTCGGGGAGAAGCTATGAGTAACCCCCTTCCCTGATTCTGCTTAGAAGTAAGAAGAAGGAGCATCAGTTCTCAGGGATTGATGGATGGTTGACTAATCTACTTCAAGAGTAGTATTAGTGCTTAAACTGATTGGAACCCTTTTCCATTGATGAAAAAGGGGGAGTAGTATATAGTTATGAAAAATAGAAGTAAAGAAGGAGTAATATACTAAGCGGGAGTAACATTAAGTCATGGAAGCAGTTCAGTTGAGGAAATGGAGAATATTGAAGAATATTGCAACAGATGGAGAATTCATCCTTGGGGGAGTTTTGATGACAAAATGGAGAATGTTATAAAAATAATTATTCATTTGGGTTGATTTTGTTTTTCATTCCATATGTTGCCATCAATGCAAAAGGGGGAGATTGTTGGAGATTTGCCAACAAGCCAGTGTTGATTGTATGTTTGTCATTAATGACAACATATTGTAAGAAGCATGTGATGAAGAATTATATAGTAAGCTTTAAGTATATGCAGCATGTACATGTTAGCAACATGATATCATGGATGCAAAGGTTAACTTCTAGAACAAACAATTATATACCAGCTTGTGTCATTAGTGTTCCTGATAGAGTTACAGGCAGTGTTTTGTGAGTGATTGTTTGTACAGTTATCATGGATCCTTGCACATTTGGATATGTGATGGAGACATGTTAGTGATGTTACATTCATGGATGTAGAGCCTGATAATTAGTAAAAGTTAAGATATGCAGTTGGTATTCACCAGTAGTAGTTTCATGTGTTTATTCAGAAGAGATGATAGAGATTTTATTAGTACAAGTGTTGCACCTATCATTTCATTATGCACCCTTGGCTTAGTACTTGAAGAAGATTTATTAATGTTTGGTTAAGAGCATATGATGTAATTCAGCTTGAGGATAAAGATTTAGTCACTTTGCTAGAGATGATAGTGTGCAGTGTGCATCTATAATTATTATTATTAGACAAGTCCCAGATTATGTTTCCTGTTCTAATAGGCTGACTTGATTATATAATTTAGAGGAAATATATTTATAGGTAATCATTTATGATTACTAAAGTGTGGTTCAAAGTTGATTGTGAAGAATAGAGTAGAGTGTGTGAAGTGTTGAGCCATCAGTAGAGGGTCTATGTGACCAAGTAAAGTGTTTGTGCTATACATTGGTGTTAGAAAGTAAAGTCCCCCAAGATAATTGAGAGGTGGGGGGGGGGGGTGAATCAATTATCAGAAAAATAAAACTTTTATGAACTTCAATATATTTTAACCATGTAAGAAATGTAACCAATAACCATAGAAATATATTCATACACAATAACACAAGATATGTTGACTAGGGAACCTCTTGATCAAAGAGTAAACCCCGGTGGGAATGATACCCACAAAAGATGCACTAATATGAATATTCCTTGTGAAATGATGGAATCTATTAGGAGTCTTATGAAATAAATCTAGTACATATGAATCCCTATTAGTGTACACACTAAGATGTGCACTTCTCTAAGTCTTTACTTCCAAGGGAATCCATGAATGGGAAACCTTGAGAAAGTGACCTAGAGCTCCCTAGGCATGGAGTCACAAGGATGTTGATGGTGCTCTTAGCTAGAGCTATTGAAGCATGCAACCTTTCTAGTAAACCACACAATGGGAGATTCAATGAGACAAGGGTAAGAATACCAATATCCTGAAGAATCAATGAGAATACAATGCAATGCAATGCAAGCTAAGCTATGAATGAAGATGCAAGCTAAGCTAAGGAAAGGAAAGTATTACAAACCCTTGCTAATTAAGCTATGTGAGCTAATCTAAAGTATAAAGGAAACTAAGCTATATGCCATGAAAGCTATGATGCAACAAATGAAACTAGAATGCAAGAATATCTCCAAAAGCTCCAAAGTCTCCAAGATATCCTACAGCATAAGATTAGCATAAAAAGTTGGGATCTAAGAATGAGAAGAGAGCTCTCTTTTTATAAGAAATTAGAAAGAATGGACCATGGAGATTAAGAGGAAAAAGGTTTAATCAATGGTGAAGCATCAAAAAAGAGAAA
Source organism: Chamaecyparis obtusa (assembly GCA_027943335.1). Taxonomy (NCBI): domain Eukaryota; kingdom Viridiplantae; phylum Streptophyta; class Pinopsida; order Cupressales; family Cupressaceae; genus Chamaecyparis; species Chamaecyparis obtusa. The sequence continues at coordinate 1,246,709 of BSBK01002333.1, forward strand.
TTCATGTGCACAAATATCCTCGAATGAAAAAATAAGAGTTGGCTTTTGTGTCCATATGAGACAAAAAGTGTTTTTTCCCTTTTTTTATAAAATAAGAATAATGCTTTATTTGTGCAAGTTAGGATAAAAGGAAAAGTGGGGGATTTTATTTAATAATAGGGGAGTAAAATCCTTTTAAATAAATAAAGACTTAGGGTAGGATGGTTAGTCCATAGAAAATAATTGAATAAATGATAGGACTAGGATTTGATCAAGAATAAGCAATTGATGATTTTAGAAAATAATGCTAGAAAGGGGTTAATAGTCTAGATGACCATTTTTAGATGATTACATTTTCCCCTCTTTGACTAATGTGTGATCGATCTAAAAATACATTATGTCAAAGAATAGATCAGCCAAGGAGGCAATAGATAGAGATCTGACTCCAAAGAATGAAGTGCAGAGAGATATAAAATCTTGCATGGTCAGCCTAGTAGTGACAATACTGATCACTTAGGAAAGAGATGGACAGTATCAGAACTTGAGACGAGAACTAACATGTCAAGTGCAAAGATAGATCAATTAGAGAAAATGGAATAGTCAAGCATATGCTCTAGAGAATAGCCAATAGGATATGATGTGTTTACCCCCTCGAGATCAAAAGTGAAATTAGGTAGAGGGAATGTAGAAGCAAGAGAAACATGATCAAATCACTAGAAACCATAATCGAAGATGAAAGATAAGGGAATAACCATCAAGAAGTGAAGATATGCCCCAATGAAGATCAAAGGAGAGATGGAATGAATGAAATGAATGAGAGACTAGAAAGGTGAGAGAGATGGGGATGAAGAGGTGAAGATACCCTAGCGAAGATTGAAGGATCAGGCCTCAAAAGGTCAGCCAACTGTGCAAAAGAAGGAGAAATGTGATTTGGACGATCAAGGTGAACTCGGATTTCAGTTTTGATCATGAAATTAATAGAAAATGATGTGATATGAAAGACAAGAAGTGAAAGACATGATGAGGAAGAAGCGAAAAGTGAGCATAGTTTGACTAAAAAGTTCATGAAAGATGAAAGGAGAGATCTCTCCATATGCAAGATGCAAAACTAACTATCGTGAACTTAAGAATGCAAGATAATATGAAAATTGGTTTACTTGCAAGGTCATAAAGCCATTAGTCTCTAATAATCATCATCGAGCATTATTGGTAGCATCGCAAGATCATACAATACACACTAGTATAACTATGCATATATGAATATGATCTATATCAGATAGATATATGGGAAAACCACCTAAGAATCAAGGACATATAGGTCAAGATGAATAATGTAGCGAGATTACCTAAGTTTGATATAGCAAGATTATACTCACATCAAGACACAAGGAAAGTCAAGATGGCTAGAAGTATGCACTTGCGAAGAGATTCAAGGATAATACCTTGTAGATCCTAGTGTCAAGTGGAACAAGCATAAATGCTAATGGTAGTTAGGATTAACAAAATATACCCATAGGTAGAAAAAGAAATAAAACATGTCCTCATGCCCCCAGTCTTCTAGCTCGGTATCATTGAAAACTATTAGGGAGAGAACACTCAGCAAAGAAATCATCATAGACAGTACACAAAGAGATAAGGTCAAGCAAGTCTCATCGAGTGTGTGTTTGTAGGTCATAGATTCAAACTTTGAGTATCGCATCTACCAATGAGAATATCGTATCATTCAAGACTGTGGGTAGGATATTTGATAAGTGTTGAGAAACACTCAACGCTAGGGAAGTGTTGAAAAACACAATTGGGGTGGTGTTGAAAAACACCTTTGGAATCAAGTGGCCCAAGAAGCCCGGATGCACAAAGAGACCCAAGATAAGCTTAGAACAACATATGCCCCCTAGACTAAGATAAGAGTCACTTCCAGGCTAGGAGAGGCAAAGTGAGAAGTGGAGTGAAGGAGTGCCACACAAGACTAATAGACATAGGTGCAAGGGTCTCAAGCAGCACCTATTTCCAAGTTTTCACCACTTGATAGATTTTTTTTATTTTTCAATTTTTTTGTATTTTTGCTACCAAGATGCCCGTTTCCAAGTTTTCACCAAGGCACTTTTTCTATTTTTTTTGAATTTTTTGCATTTTTTTATTTTTTTGGTGAGACATCAAAGCACCTATTGCTAGGTTTTCACTAGGATGCTCACTTTTTCAGGACATTTTATGCTTTTTAGGATTTTTTCAGCAACATATATGATTTTTTTTGAATTTTTTCAGGATCAATAAATATGTACAAAGGATGCCCTCAGATAGAATGGGCATCAAACTCCCAAGCACGATCACATCATGTAGTCCCAGGGTCTAGCAAGGTGGAGGACAAGAGGGATTAGCAAGCTGGTGGAAGAGATGGAAGACAAGAGAATGAAGGAGAATGAAGGGAAGAAATCCTCAAGGGAAAAATCCTCAAGAGTACCCAAGCTAGGGAAAAAATTTAATGTAAAGCACATTTGGACAAGCAATCAAAGGCCAGCATAAGATAAGTCACAAAAGTGTAATGAAAAAGAAGGAAAGGATGCAATCCAAAAGAGTAGACATGTCAACAGGCTTCATAGCATCATTCTTTACTCCTTTTTATTAGATCAAGACCAAAGGGTAAAAGGATAGTGAAAGGATAGAATGAATGGAGGAAAACAAATATGAAGGCTAAACATGAATGGAATGAAAGAAAGATCATCATAAGATAGCTCACAAGATAACCAAATTTTTGTGTATAGGTCAACATTGTCAAGATCAATGAGAGAAGATGGAATAGATGAAATATGTAGAAGAACTATGCATGATGCCTGATTATCAAGTTTTCATCACGGTACTTATCCAAGGTGCCACAAGGGAGTGGTTTTCACCATAGGATGAATTTATTTCTCTTTACTTTTTCTACCAAGGCACTTGTTTCCAGGTTTTCACCAAGGCACATTTTCAATTTTTTCATGATTTTGTTTTTCTATTGTTTTGGAAGAAGGAAAGCTTTTCAAATAATACTCTTTGAAAGGATAAACCATGATATGCCAAGGATTCAACATGATATTCTCAAAGATGTTGATAGGGAAAGGAAGATCGAAGATAAAAATGGAGGATAAGGTTTTATGTAAAGCGAGTGAGGTTAGAAGATAGGAGGAATAGGAAAATGAGGAAAAAAAATAGAAGGTAGAAGGATAATGAATGGAAGGATTGTGAAAGCATAGATGGAAAGGAAGGAAAGATCAACATCAAAACACACCTTCAAGGGTGGTGAGAGGATGGAGGAAATGTGAATGAAGGAATACAAGAAGGAATATGGAAAATATTTAGGAGAGGTTGTGGTTCAAGCACATGGAATGGAAGAATATTTTTGGAAGAAGATGAAGTGGAAGCTTTTGGAAGCTTGAATGTCAACTTCACTTTTTTCTCAACACCAAAATCTTTCAAGAGAGACTTTGGAATCCATATAGCCTTAGGCTTTTCATTTATTTTTGATGATTTAGAGAGAATATCTTCAATGATGGATTTTGGAACCCATACTTGTCTTGTAGTTTTCTTCTTAGATATCTCTTTTGACTTTATGCCTTCATGTCAATTAGAGGAGACATGGTGATCGTCATTTTTTGATGGATTCTGGTATTGCTTCTTTTTCTTGTATTGAACATTCAAGTTACTTCCAAAAGACTTGGGACTTGTGGAAGAAGGAGGATATGACTGGTTTATATGGGTGGGTGGATGAAAAGGATTCAAGGGTATGCATCTATGTTGATCTTGAGGAAAGATAGGAGATGGAGGGACATAGTGACCCAAGATGGATGACAAATTAGGAGAGTTAGGAGGGGAAAGTGAAGGGACATAAGGGCCCAACATGGAAGGAAGATGTGAAGCCCTTGGTATTGGTGGAGGAGGTCCAAGGATGGATGTGAAAGATACAAAATGATAATCAATAAGTTCATCAGCATTTATATGACAACCAAGGATATCAGCATCTTTAGAGTGAGGCTTAGGATTTGCAATAGGATCATGAACATCTTGAATATGAACAAATTCTTTGATAGGATTGTTCAGAGCTTGCAAAGACTTAGGAAGAGTAGAAATTTGAAGCGAACATGGAGTGGTAGAACAAGAAGATGGAAGTCTTTGATCTTGACAATGATCTTTGGATAGCATAAGCGTATAATATTTCTCTTGATTTTCAATAGGCTTAACATTAGAAGTAACAAAACTATTTTTAATAACCTTAATGGAAGTATCATCTTTGGAAAGCACAAGTTTAGTAAGGTTATTTTGATTATCAATAAGCTCAACAGCGTAAGTAGTAGCTTGATCTTGCTTAGGGGAAGACTTAAGACATGGTGGAATGAATGAGGAAGGGCGTAGAGGATCAAAAGGACCATGAAATGGATAAGAGACATCATGAAAATAATTGGATGACATGGAGGGTTCTTGATCTTGATCTTTCTTTATGTTCTTTTCTTTATTTTTAGAGTCCTCTTGACATGGAGCCACTTCTAAGGACAAGGAAGCATGTTGAAATTTTATGGAAGAATTTGGAAGAGATAGTGAAGGACTAGCTAAAGTAGGCATTATAGTACATAAAGGCTTAGGATCTTTAGGTTTAGCATTATTGAAAGTATTTTCAGCCAAGTGAAGGTTAGATTGAGTTTCTTTAAGAGGTAGCCCTTGAGGATAACTATAGGGAACCATATGAAAAGTATTAGGATCTTTGTTGGATGAAGGATTTGTGAAAGATTTGGAAGACTTAGAAGCTTTAGGAAGTGTATGGGTATTGGAGGAAGTAGGGGATGGAAGGGAACCATCACAAGACAAAGGTCCATTATTAACATAATCTTTCTTGAGAGAGAAATATTTATCTTTAGCATGAGGGTTCCTAGAGGAAGGATTCTTATAGTATTGATGTTTCATATCAGCACAATACATTTTATATTCCTCAATATAAGTGGATGCATCATCTTGGTATTTTTGATAGAAATCATCAAAGTCTTGTTCAAAATCAGAATCATATGGATCACCATCATAATCTATCAAATGTGATGACCCATTTCCAGTAAGCACAAGCACACGACTAGGAGGACTCTTAGGAATAGAGGTATCATAAGGACTATCATATTGCTCATGGTATGTCTTGATAAGATAAGTAAGACTCTTGGGAGAAGAGGAACTAGATCATGAAGAAGAGGAAAGTGAAGACCTAGTGGAGGAAGAAGACTTAAATAGTGAGGAATGTGAATAATGTCTATAAGAGGCATGGTAAGACTTGGAAGATGAGGAAGAATGAGAAGACTTAGAAAATAAAATTTTTTTGGAAGAAGGAGGTCATGACAGGATCATGTCTATGATCCTAGAAAAGGTGTCTGATTCAAGCATCTTTTCTTTTATTCTTCTCTTAAGTTTATCATCCATGCAATATCTAGAAGGACTATTGGAAGAATAATACTCTTCGAATTGAGCAATGAGTTTGAGATCATCCATTCTCTAGAGAGGTTCCATAACAAGGTAGTTTAAATTCATGGTTGTAGAAGAGAAGGAATCAAGCATGGAAGAAATGAATAGAAGAGATGAAATAAAAGAAGGTAGACTAGATAATAAGAGGAAAAGAATCAAGAAGACATGAAGAATTTAGGAAGAATCATGAAGAAAGAAGAGAAAGGATGAAAATGGAAGACTAGGAAGACATGGAAGAAGTGGAAGAAAGAAGACTAAGAGTCATTTTTTGCAATTTGATACCATTGAAATTTATTTGGATATTGAGCAACATATCACAACACCTAATATTTGAGATCTAGACTGACCAAGGAAGACTAGAAGTGACACAAATCAACTTTGGATTGCAAGCAATATTGAGACAACAAAAGGACTTTGTGCAATAGTTTTCAGGCTAACAGAGTGATATAATTTCTCTAGGCAATATTTTGCATAAGGTAGTGCAACAATTTCCAAGCAGCTGGTGTGACAGAATGTATAATAGGCAAGTGATACAACAGTAGCGAAAAAGTATCGCATGATATTTCTTAGGAGGGTGTGTGATGGTTTTCTAGTATCATACGGCTCTTGACCAGTGAACATAAAAAAACTCATTTTTGAAGGCAATTTGGTCAATGTTTTAGTTTGATGGTTCAATTTTTCAACTCCAAACATAGTACTAGTAGTAATCAAACAAGTTTACAAATAGTAGGTGATCAAACATGTCACAAAACACTTACACAAGGGCAAAATAAACCTTTCCAAGACAAGAAATTATGATATCAAAGCAAAAAATCCTATGAATTATATCATGATGTTTTATGTTTGAGAATATTTACATAGGTAGATCACAATGAGAACACTTCAAGCACTTACTAGCCTAGAAGGACAAAGGCTCAATACTTAACAACTTGGCCCACACTTGATGTCCCATCTCCTCACACAAAGTGGTTTCCCACAATAGATATTGGCTTTGTCATGGAAGTGCCAATGACACAACCAAAGGAACACAAATGGTGAGTAATCTTGGGGTGATCCAGGTTAGTCCACTAGGATCAATGCTTGCACCAAGATGTTAAGTGGAAAAATAGGGTAGCTTCTATCTATGGTTCTTAGTAAGGGCTTCCATTCATAATACCCCTCTTGCTTCCCAAAGGGACTCCTTACCTTGCGGCAAGTAACAGACCTCGCGACCACAAGAGTACCTTAAGCATTCTTGCCCAACATTTTCCTCATGGTCACAATCCCACAAGTACTCACATTAAGTGAAGACAAGTACTACATCTACCAAGGTTTTGTGTCCTTGATAGCCTTGAGTTTATAGCAGGCCCACTAAAGGATTCTAAAAGCTAAACAAAGAGTGGATCAACCTTTGAGTGTCAGGATTTCTGTTTCACCACAAGGGTGAAGAGCATACTCTCCTATCTCAAAAATCTTTCCCAAACACACCAAGCAAAGGTTCAATTAGCCTCTTTCTTTCAAAATCCAAAGATGGGTCAAGATTTTTGTTTCACCACAAGGGTGAAGAGCATACTCTCCTACCACCAAAATATTCCTACAACAAGATCTTAAGTGCCTAAGAAATGAAACAACTAGTATATGCTGCACTTAAAAGGAAAGTAATAAAAAAACACTTGTTTGGTTTTTATGCTTTGGGAAGCCCTGCAAAAACCATTAGTAACCCTTGTGCATTTGGAGCTTTGACATGCATTTTTTTAAGAAAATTTTTCAAGCAATGAAGGAACCTACAAGCACAACTTGCTAGCCCCACAATGGTTAGCACATCAAAAATAGATAATTTGCAGGTAAAATAGCTAATCAAATGGAAAATTTTTAAAATGAAACCAACATGGTTGGATCAGGCTCAAAAAAAGCTTTCCAATGATATATCACACTACAATTTTTGATACCGTATGTGAAAATTTTTCAAAAAAGGGTGCTAATTTTGTGGAGTGGCACGGATTTTGAAAATGCTAAAATTTTCAAAAAGATAACAGAAAACCCAAAACTTGAAAGATAAAAAAAAGAGCTAAAAATAATCACTTCCAGGTCTGTGTGACATTTCAGTTGCCAGAAAAATCATACAATACTTCTCTATATACTGGTGTGATATTTTCATTCTGGGTGATAGCTCACACTATGTGCAGGCAATAAACCTCTGTATGTATGTGTGCCAGAATGTCGTATGGCTATGTGATACTTTTACTAGAAAAGTATCACATGGGTATGTAATAAAGTATCACATGATACTGGAAGACTTTTGTATGATAATCCTATCAGAAAAAAATAGAGAGCCGAAACAACAAGCAAAAATTGAGGAAAAAATAGCGAAAATGCATGAAAAGAAGGACAAAATAGAGCTATTCTGCCCCATGGTGGGTGCCAAAAATGTACACACTAAGATGTGCATTTCTCTAAGTCTTTACTTCCAAGGGAATCCATGAATGGGAAACCTTGAGAAAGCGACTTATATCTCCCTAGGTATGGCATTACAAGGATGTTAATGGTGCTCTCAGCTAGAGCTATTGAAGCATGAAACCTTGCTAGTAAACCACACAATGGGAGATTCAATGAGACAAGGGAAAGAATGCCAATATCCTAAAGAATTAATGAGAATGCAATGCAATGTAAGCTAAGCTATGAGTGAAGATGCAAGCTAAGCTAAGGAAAGGAAAGTATTACAAACCCTTGCTAATTAAGCTATGTGAGCTAATCTAAAGTATAAAGGAAACTAAGCTAGATGCCATGAAAGGTATGATGCAACAAATGAAACTAGAATGCAAGAATGATCTCCAAAAGCTCCAAAGTCTCCAAGAAATCTTGCAGCATAAGATTAGCATAAAAAGTTGGGATCTAAGAATGAGAAGAAAGCTCTCCTTTTATAAGAAATGAGAAAGAATGGACCATGGAGATTAAGAGGCAAAAGGTTTAATAAATGGTGAAGCATCAAAAAGGAGAAATCCATGTGCACAAATATCCTCGAATGAGAAAATAAGAGTTGACTTTTGTGTCCATATGAGACAAAAAGTGTTTTTTCCCTTTTTTATAAAATAAGAATAATGCTTTATTTGTGCAAGTTAGGATAAAAGGAAAAGTGGGGGATTTTATTTAATAAAAGGGGAGGAAATTATTTTTAAATAAATAAAGACTTAGGATAAGATGGTTAGTCCATAGAAAATAATGAAATAAATGATAGGACTAGGATTTGATAAAAATTGATGATTTTAGCAAATAATGCTAGAAAGGGGCTAATAGTCTAGATGACCATTTTTAGATGATTACAACTAGGAGATTTTGAATCCCTGTTAAAAGATGCTAACTCTTTTAAGAGTTATAGAAGTTAGAAGGACCCACTACCCAAATGGCTTTAGGGTAAGATCACTGAACTTAGTGTCCAAGTGATCTTTATATTACTCAATAGAATAATACCAAAATATTACTGACCTCAATAATTGAATACTCCATCTTTGACTGTGCCAAGCCGCACCAACTACTTCTTTAGATCTCAATACCAGATCATAGTACTTCACATATCCTCTTTCACAATTTCACATTCATAATATCTTCATACACTTTCTCATTACACATTACATATTTTATTAAGGAAAAAATTCCTTCCTTTATACCACACTCAAGTAATTACAAATGAGTTGTCATACAAATTACAAAATAAAAGTTTCCACACATTACATCAAAATTACACAAAGCTGTCGGGTTCCAACCACTATAATTATTCACTCATGTAACCTCAAATCTTACACTATCATCCATGTCACTATCAACATGTCTTCAACTTCTCTCTAACTGTGCATAACTAGATTCCATCCCGATTAGGAGATATCATCTGATTTCTATAAACCGCTACTCAGGAACACTGCCTGAATACTACTTCCACTAAAATGCTCATAACTTCCATGAATAAAATAATTACTATATGTGCTCTTAACCATGAGCTTATAAAACATCAAAGAATAATTACCCAACTCCACTTAGCTTCATCTTCAATATCCCAAGTGCGCTAACTCAAACACTATCTACTGCTCTACTTATCTTCAGTAGATCACTGTGTTGACATCAATGACAATCATAGCCATGAATGCAACAACAACTGCTATAGAATGGCTACCAATACTCCCATAGGATATATTCAGCATTCATTTCTTAAAATCTCCCCCATTGGCATTGATGGAAATATAGATAAAAAAACATCCAATGTTCCATAAATCCAACACTGCAACACTGTTGCTCTGAAAATACTTCAAGTCCTCTTCATCAATCAAATCTTTCTTTGTTTTCTGATTTAGTTCTCTCCAATATATGGTACAAATGGTTTTTTAATGCAAACTTCTCCCCCATTGACATCAATGATAGAAATTTCATCATTATGTCAAAAACAACTTCAATGTCAAAAGACACTGTTCAAAAAACACATTCACTAGAGTCCTCATGAGTCAGCTCAAATACACATACTCCCCCATAAAGGAAGTACCAAAATCTAGTCTAGAAGAAAGATAGGGCTCATATACCACTAGACAGATGCAATAATCTATATCACTTATCAAAAGTAGGCAAGGGCATAAACCCAATTATACCTCTCAAATACTCAAAAGTATCCTTCAACAAAGGTTTTGTAAATATGTCTACTATCTACTCCTTTGTGCTTATGTACTCAAGTTTGACTTCTTTCTTAGCTACTTTCTCTCTCACTACATGATACTTTATCTCTATATGTTTTTTCATAGAATGTAACACAGGGTTCTTAAACATACTAATTATGCTGGTGTTACTGGACAATGTATAACAACAAGTTGAAAAAATTTTACTCCAATATCCTTCAGCATTTGTTTCATCTAAATTATCTGGTTACAATTTTTTGTTGCTGCTACATACCCTACTTTTGCTATGCTATGTGAAATAGAATTTTGCTTCTTTCTTAGCCAAGAAACCTATCTTCCTCCAAGGTAAAATGCTCCTCTAATGTTCTCTTTTTATCAACACTACCTCCCCAATCAGCATCTATAAATTCCCATTGGGTAAAATCATCAAATTTTTCATACTGCAATCCATACTCAATTGTGCCTCTTAAGTACCTTAGTATCCTCTTTATTTCTACATAATGTGATTCTCTAGGTTCAGCTTGAAATATTGCTACAATTCCAACTGAATGTGCTATATCAGGTCTTTTATGTGTCAAATACTACAATCCTCCAATCATAGATCTATACTTCTTCTGTTCCACTGCAAGAGTCTCATATGTGCTAGATAACTTATGTCTAGTTACCATAGGTGTTCCAAATAGTTTACAGTTCTCTATTCCAAATCTCTTCAACAAATCATTCAAGTACTTTGTCTAACTTCCAAAGATACCATCATTATTCTATGTTATCTACAATCCCAAAAAAGTATTTCATCTCATCAATCATACTCATTTCAAATTCAGTCTTCATTTCATCTACAAATTTATCACTGGCTTCATCTTCTCCTCCAAAGATAATATCATCAACAAAAATTACTACAACCAACAAACCATTTTCAATTTCCTTTGTGTATAGGTTTCTATCAACTGTTCCTCTTGTAAATCCTAATTTCAACAAATACTTATCCAATCTTGCATACAAAGTTCTATGTGCTTGCTTCAGTCCATATAAAGCTTTCTTCAATTTACATACCTTGTCTCCTTCTTGAGTTAAAGGAAAAACTTTATGCTTCTCAATGTACACTTCTTCTTCCAACTCTCCATTTAGAAATGCTGACTTCACATCCATCTAATATACTTTGAATTTCCTAAAAGATGCATAAGCCAAAAACATTCTTACTACTTCAATTGATGCTACTAGTGCAAAATTGTCTTCATACTCAATTCCTTCTTGCTATGAGTATCCTTTACATACCAATCTTGCTTTGTTTCTTAGTAATCCTCCTTGTTCATTCATCTTGTTTCTGAATAACCATTTTGTTCCAATAACATTCTTATCTTTAGGTCTAGGGACCAATTCCCATGTCTTGTTCTTTTCAATTTGATCTAGTTCTTCTTTCATAGCTTTAATCCAATGTTCATCTTCACAAGCTTCACTAGTAGATTTAGGTTCAATTTGAGAAATCAAACATAACTATTCTTGTACCTTATTTCGAGTCAGAACTCCTCTATCTATGCTTCCAATAAACTACTCAACATGATGATTCCTTGATAAGTTCTTGTTAGGTGTCACTATCTCAGATGTCACTTCAGGTGCCAGTTCTTCAATAATCTCACCATGGCTTTCATTCAAAAAATCACAGTCAGTTTCATAGAATAATTCAATAGTATCAATGTTAGATCTAGGATGAGTTCCTTCATTTGACTCATAATCAAGCATTCTTTCCTAAATTTTCAACTTTTCATCAACTTTTACATTTGCGCTCTCAAAAATAGTCTTAGTTCTCTTATTGTAACATCTATAAACTTTTCTCTTCAAATAATATCAAAGAAATATACCTTCATCACTTCTAGGATCAAACTTTCCAATGTCATCATGTATCTTAATATAACATTTGCTTCCAAAAATGCTAAAATACTTAACTAGGGGTGCTTGTCCAAACCATAGTTCATATGGTTTCTTGTCTATGTCTTCTCTGATTTGTACTCTATTTATTGTATATACTATTGTGTTCACTGCTTCTCTCGAGAATATCTTCACTAAGTCATTCTCAGATAACATATCTCTTGATGCTTCAGTCATTGATCTATTTCTTCTTTCTGCAATACCATTTTGTTTAGGTGTTCTAGGCACTGAAAATTGTCTCTTAATACCATTCACTTCACAAAAGGTGTTGAATTCTCTAGAAGTAAATTATCCACCTCTATCTAATCTCAACATTTAATCTTCATTCTCAACTTTATTCTTAATGATCTTAAACTTATCAAATGCTTCATATTTTTCTTTAAGAAATGCAACCCACATCATTCTTGTAAAATAATCAACAAGAATCATAAAATACCTTTCTCCATAGAATCCTCTAGTCCTTGTAGGACAACTCAAGTCTGTATGAACAATCTCCAACTTCTCTGCTGATATAAACTTCTTACTGAGAAATGAGCTTCTCTTTTGTTTAGCCATCATACATTCCTTGCAAATCATGTTAGGAGGCTTCATAATTTTAGGAAAATATCTTACTCCAAGTGCAGTACTCACTTTCAAAATGTTATCAAAATTTATATGGAAAAATCTTTTTTGCCATTACCAAATATCATCAATCTTAGTAATCAAACATGTCATCTTAGTAGGATTCAACTGAAATACATTACCTCTGCTTCTAGATCTAGTACCAATCAAATTTCCATCTTTGTCTTTTATCACACAAGTTTTCTCAGTAAACCAAACTTGATATCCCTTATCAACTAACTATCCAAGACTCAAAAGATTATGTTTCAAACCATTGACAAAGTAGACATCATCAGTATTACTCTTTCCATCAAGAGTAATAGATCCTATGCCTTTAATCAAACAAGGTGCATTGTTTCCAACTCTAACAACTCCTCCATCATAATTGTTAAAGTTTATGAACTTTTTCATGTCTCCAATCATATGATGTGAACAACCACTATCTATAATCCAAACGGCTTTCTTTTCTACTTGAGAAACTAAAGCCTTTTCTTCCTTAATCTCAATTTTAGGATTTTCTTCTTTAATTTCTACAAATCCTATATCGTCATTGACACAAGGCGGGGATGGAGAGTCCAATAATGGACAATCCAAGCCTACACTGCTAGTTATGACAACACGAAGCACAATGGAATATAACAAGATAATGCTTCAAAACATAATTTCATTCAACATGCCGAGCTATGAGGCCTTCTGAGTTGTAGCCTTATACAATGAAATTATAAAGTATCCAAGCTAGTTCAGCTCTGAAACATATTAGCAACTGACCTTAACACTAAGGTAGATCTAAACTTTAGCTTGCAAGCCTCCAAGAAATCTCCTTGTCTCCAAGCATGCAACCATGAGCTCTTCTATTAAAATATCAAAAAAAATATATGATCTACAAGATCTCCAAGATCCATTTATGCTTCTACTCTCATTCTACTACCAAGCTCCTACTAAACATCTACTCAAGCTCTCAATATATAGCTAGCTAAGCCACAAGTTGACCAGTGAGGCATTTAATTACATTATAGGTCTAGTCTGGAAGAGTAAACCAAAAATAATGAAAGAATGATCAAAACTTAATGCACCTTTAAATTTGATTCCATACATGACTCAATAACATGTCCCTAACTTGCAGGGCCCCATCTCATCACACGGAACCGCACAAGAAGAAACACTCCACATTTTGCGTGTAAACTGGCATAAAATAGGTCCCCAAGAAAAATGGGCATAACTTTTTACTCATAATGAATTAGGAATTTCTCTCTTGGGAAAAGATATTATTTTAGGTCCTATTTAAGAGGCTAAGAGAGAAAAGGCTGATTAATTAAGGATCAAGATCACCATGATGCACAATCAGCACCAAAACTATATGAAACTACAGTTCTGATGACAAGTAAAATAACTCCAACTTTGAAATGGTCCATCCAATCCGTATGAGATCATAGGAGAAGGTTCCAAAATAGGTTCTCAACATCATGTAAGATTTTCACACCATGAAACCAAAAAATAAAACAATTATAATGCAAAAAACAAAAAATAGGAAATATTTTTGGTGGATGCAAGATTTCTCAAAGCCCAAGATGCTCCTGCATTAGACACCCCAAGTAAATAAAAGAAAGTTCTCATGAAATTTTGAAGGGAATTAGAATAGGTATTCCATATCTATTCCTAACCCATATCTCCTCATGTCCTTCATTCCATGTTGTCTTTACTTTATCCACTATCACACTCAGTAAATTAGCTTGTCCTGCACTTTTCTCATCTTTTCTTTCTTCTACTGATAGAAACTGATTCTGACCATCTTTTCCATTTTTTATTACACCTAAACTTTAGTGAATCACATCTTCTCTAGACTTACTAATCAGCTTGGAATCATCTACAGTCCTCTCTGTCACTAGTGCCATCATTTTCTGCACTATCTTTTTTCAGAAAGTCCATTTGTCTCTTAATCTCTATAAATTCCTCAACTATGTCATGCTCCTTTCCTTTCAAACTCAGCTTCCTTTCATCCATAGGAATAGGTTCATCAATTCTCTTCTCCTGATGTTTATCATAAGGACAACACCTGATAACTCCACATCTCTTAGCCCCAACTTCCTACAAAGGTAATAACTTATGCCTGGATCCACCATGCATTACCACATATGTATTTGCACAACCATCAAACATAACATGTCTATCAAATTGAAAAGGTCTCCCAAGAAATAGAAGACAAGCATCCATAGGCAATATATCACACAATATTTCATCATGATAAGATCTAATCTGAAAATTTACCAAGCATTGTTCTTTAATCCTAACCTTAGACACATCTTGTATCCAACTAATCTGATAAGGATTAGGATGTTTCCTTCTTTCCAAATTTAATTTACTAACCATCTCTTCTGAAACAAAATTTTTAGAACTACCACCATCAACTATGACATTACATACCTTATCCTTGCACTTACATCTAGTTTTGAACAAATTTGTTCTTTGTATTGGTTCCTGGACACATGTAGCCAACCTCCTAGTGAGAAGAAATTCATGTTGTTCTGCAGCATTCTCAATGTTTTCTTCAGTAGTGAATGCAACTCTTTTCTTAGGACATTGGAAGCTTCTATTACCCTATTCACCATAGTTATAACAAGTACCAATGAACTCATTTTTCCATCTCCCTCTCTATCCATTATTGTAGTTCTTAGTGACTTGACCACTACCAGATCCTACATAAGTCTTCTTATGATTCTCTACCACATTACCTCTAGCAATTGTTTCATCAGTCTTACCACCTTGGTTCCTATTATTCTATCTTCCTTAAAACCTCTTGTTCAGCTTCTCCTCAATCTTCAATTCCATTTGATAAGCATCTCCTATAGTTTTAATCCAAATATTAAGTAACTCTTCTTGAATACTAGGTCTCAAGCCATAAACATACCTAGCAACCTTCTCTTTATTAGCTTTAGAATGACCAGTCCTAATCAGGATTCTATAAAACTCTTCAGTATATTCTTGCACTAATTTGTTTATCTACTTCAAATATTGCATCTTCTTAAACATCTCTAACTCATAATCCACCTTAATGAATTGCTTCTTCAACTTCTCAACCATTCGGTTCCATCTAGCGATCTTTTCTTTTCCTCTCCTACTTCTTTCCAATTGAACTTCTATCTACCAAATATTTTCATGACCCTTCAACTTAGTCTTTGCAAATCAAACTATATCAGGATCTTTTATTTCTTCATGCTCAAAGTACTCATCTATCTCATTAATCCAATCAATCAACTCTTCAGGCCTAAGGCTTCTAGCAAATGTAGAAACTTCAATCTTATGTCTTTTCCCAATCTTAGACATAGCCTTTAGGATTCTACTTTCTTTTGGATCTCTGACTTCTTCTATAGCTTCTTCAAATTGATCTTCTTCAAAATCATCACTTTCATCCTTAAAGGTAGTCTTCATTTTCAATTCCTCTTACAGATCTTGCACTTGTCTCTACAAAGCCCTAAAATCATCAAGACTAAATTCTCCAACAGGTTCTTCCTCTGAGATCTCTTGAGTTCTCCTCGAAGGCATCTTCAATACAAGGTCCCGGTGTAGACTGCCTCAACCTTAGTGCTTTTTCCACAAACTCAAGATCTTAAAGCTTTGATACCACTTGATGTAGGGAAGGGATGGGGAATCCAATAATGGATAGTCCAAGCCTACACTACTAGCTATGACAACACCAAGCACAACAAAATATAACAAGATAATGATTCAAAATAGAATTTCAATCAACATGCCCAGCTATGAGGCCTTCCAAGTTGTGGCCTTATACAATGAAATTATAAAGTATCCAAGCTAGTCTAGCTCTGAAACATATCAGCAACTGATGGAAACAATAAGGCAGATCTAAACTTGAGCTGACAAGCCTCCAAGCAATCTCCTTGTCTCCAAACATGCAACCATTAGCTCTACTATTACAATATTAGATAAAATATCTAATCTATAAGATCTTGAGGAGCCAATTATGCTTCTACTCACATTCTACTACAAATCTCCTACTAAACATCTACCCAAAATCTCAATATATAGCCAGTTAAGCCACAAGTCGGCCAGTCAGGCATTTAATTACATTATAGGTCCAATCTAGAAGAGTAAACCAAAATTAATGCAAGAATGATCAAAAATTAATGCACATTTACATTTAGGTCCACACATGACCCAATAATATTCCCCTAACTTTGGAAGGCCCCATCTCATTAAAAAGAATTGTGCAAGAAGAAACACTCCACGTTACGTGTGTAAACTGGTAGAAAGTAGGTCCCCGAGAAAAATGGGCATAACATTTTACTCAAAATGAATTAGGACTTGTTCTCTTGGGAAAATATAGTATTTAGGGTCCTATTTAAGGCCTTAAGAGTGAAAATTATTTTTCATTAAGGATCAAGGTCTCCATGATGTGTAATCTACACCAAAACCATAGGAAAATATGGCTCCAATGGCAAGTAAAACAACTCCAACTTTGAAATGGTCCATCCAATCCTTATGAGATCATAGGAGAAGGTTACAAAATAGGTCCTCAAAATCATCTAAGATTTTCACACCATGAAACCAAAAAATACAACAATTATAATGAAAACAACAAAAAATAGGAAATATATTTGGTTGATGCAAGATTGCTCAAAGCCCAAGATGCTTCTGCATCAATCATTATTCTCATTATCAATTTCACTCAAATATTTCTCCAAACTAGCTTAAAACTCTTCATCATTTTCATAGTAACATTCTTTAGATCTTCTAGGATTAAAGTTCTTTATATACATCTTAACTCTCTTAGGACACTTAGATGCAAAATGACCAAATTCTTGACAAGTCCAACATTTAAAAATTTTCTTACCATCTGGTTCTCTCTTCACAAGAAAGGAAATACCTTCTTCAATATTCCTATCTTCTTCATTTCTAGATTTTCTTCTACTAGCATAATCTCTGCTCACACTAATGCTTCTTGACAAAGTAGGGCAAACACTAAGAGCACTGAATGTTGTCTCCATTCTAGGTAAGTCTCCTGATAACCTTAAGTTAATTTATGCTACTTCCAATCTTCCAAGAAGAGTCTCTCTTGTAAAGTTCATAGTTCAAGGTATGACTTGTTCAATCATCTATGTTGTCTACTTAAATGCCAAGTCAATGTCATAATTTTCCATATCACTTCATTCTTTGTCATTGTTCCTCGACAAGATTTAATACCTACAACAATTTCTGACATTCTACCAATATAGCTTCTAATAGATTCATCCTCCATCATTCTTATATCTTCAAATTCACATATCCAATTATGTAATCTTAATTTATTTGCATGTTCATCTCCTTCAAAAGTAGAGTGTAAAGCTAACCAAATTTCATGAGATGTTTTCAAATATTTTACCTGACTATACTCATTCTCTAGAAGGGCTGACACAAGTGCTTCTTTGGAAAGTATGTTACACATGAATAGATCTATTTCTCCATTATTACATGTTTCAATGTTATCCACATCAATGATAGTCTTCTAATTCTTTGTAATCAACCAATAACCTAGTCCTAAACTTAGTAGATGTGTCTTCATCTTCTTTTTCCAACTGTCAAAGTTTACTCCATCAAACTTAGGGCTTTCTTTCCTAAAATTCCCCATGGATCTCCTTAAGTTGTTAAACTTTTCTTTCAAGGACCTACTAGTTTGATACCAATTGTTAGAAACTAAAGTCCACCAAGATAACTAAGAGGGGGAGGGGGGGGGGGGGGTAAATCAGTTATCAGAAAAATATAACTTTTATCAACTTCAATAGATTTTAACCATGTAAGCAATGTAACAAATAACCATAGATAGATATTCATACACAATAACATAATAACAAAACATATGTTGACTAGGGAACCTCTTGATCAAAGAGTAAACCCTGGTGGGAATGATGCCAATAAAAGATGCACTAATATGAATATTCCTTATGAAAGGATGGATTCTATTAGGAGTCTTATGAAATACATTCAGTACATATGAATCCCTATTAGGAGATTTTGAATCCCTGTTAAAAGATTCTAACTCTATTAAGAGTTATAGAAGATGATGCAGGAGCATCCTGGGTGTAAGAGCAATCTTGCATCACCCAAAAAATATTTCTATTTTTGTATTCAATAAGGGCTATTTTGTGCAGAGCTGCTATTTATGGAAAGTTACTATTTTTGGTAATTTTCATATGTGCTCAGAATGATCTGATTTCTTTCTTGGAGGTTCATTTTGGTCATATAAGTCTGCCAGTAAAGTTTCATTGCCAGATCAAGTGTATATTGGAAGATATTGAAGATTTTCGGTATTGGCAGCAGGGTACAGAAACTTTGAACTCAGTTTTGAAGGCTTTAGAGGCCCCGAATGAGGTCAAAAATTTGGGTGACGGGCACTTGCGCCGATCAAGCCTGTAGAGCGCTTCGTGGCGTTTCCAAAATGGGGTTACAATAGTCAATCGGGTCAACTGGTGATGACTTATGGTCTTCGGAAGTTGGGTCACCTGAAATGGCAGAAAATGATTTTTCTTCAAAATTTCTGTTCGAGTTTTAAAATTTATTTTGAGCCGACTTTGATGTAATAAATTGAAAAATAAAATAATTCTAAGTTTGGTCGGCCCTATGGGCTAAATTTTTGGAACCTTCCCAGGCGGTGGAAAATTGCCTATATAAGGAAGGCTGTATTATTGTCTTAGGCAGTTCAGAATAGTTCTAGGTAGTAGATCTGGGCAATAATTCGAGGCTTTGTCCTACAGAATATTGTAAGGGAATGCCCATGGGGCTTGCATATTGTAATTCTGAAAGTTTGTAATTCCACATTTGTGGAGATAATAAGAAGCCAATTTTCTGTTCTTGCATATTATTGTTGTTGTTTCTCTATTTCTGTTATGTGTTTGTGGCATTAAGGGGAGCACCCTTCATCAAGTGGTATCAGAGTAGGATTTCCTGAGTGTGTAAACAGATCACCGACTATGAGGCAGTTTGCACCAGGACCGTGGTTAGGGTTTCAGCGCGCATCACGAAAATGCCTCCATGAAGAGAACGTGGCGGAAGACCTGGGGTTGTGACACCTGAGGTTAGAGAGTTGCAGAGACAAGTGTGAGCATTGCAAGAAGAGATTCGTAGAGGAATGAATCTTAATGTCAGAGATGAAAGTGAAGATGAAGCCGAAGAAGAATATCAAGAAGGAGAAGTTGAAATTGTGAACCAGGAAGAAGAAAGACTTTTTCAGGCCATTTCCAAGATTGGGAAAAGACCTAAGATTGAGGTTCCTACATTTTTTAGAAATCTTAACCCAGAGGAATTGATCGATTGGATCAATGAATGTGAAGAATATTTTGAGTATGAAGATGTCGAGGATCCTGATAGGGTCAAATTTGTGAAGGCCAGACTGAAAGGTCATGCGAAGATATGGTGGCAAGAGATTCAGTTGGAGTGAAATAGAAGGGGAAAGGAGAAAATCATGAGATGGGATCGGATGGTGGATAAATTGAAGTGACAGTTCATTCCTGTTGATTATGAGCTTGACCTACTGAAGAAAATGCAGAGTTTGAAGCAAGCAGGAAGATCTGTTCAGGAGTATACAGAGGAGTTCTATCGACTCCTCATTAGAACAGGCCATGCAGAAGCTGATAAGGAGAAAGTTGACCGATACCTTAATGGGTTAAGGCCAAGCATTCAGGAGGAGCTGAATCTGGTTCGAATGAATAGTATTGAGGAGGCATACCAATTTGCCCTAAAAGTAGAGGAAAAGCTGAACAAGAAGTTTGAGAGCAGACAAAATGGAAGAGGTCACGGTGGACGATCTGGTGGACGGTCATATGGTGGCCAAAATGAAGATCCGAAAAAGAAGGATGAGGCCAGTAGCAGTCAGAATCAGCGAGGAAATAATTTCAATCGCTTCTAGGATCAGAATAATAGAGATCAGAGAGGAAGAGGAAGAGGACAAGGATCTGGAAGAGGTGGTTTCCATGGAACATGTTTTCACTGTGGAGAAGAAGGTCATAGGGCATTTGAATGTCCTCAGTGCCAAGGCAAAACAGATAGGAGAAATGAAGGCCAGGCCAGAGTTGCACATGTAGATGAAGATGCCAGATCATCAAATTCTGAAGATGATGAAAGAGGAGAAACGTTGATTAACAGAAGAGTCCTGTTGAGTGGTGAGAATGAACCTGAGCAGAGGAGCCTGTTTCGCACCAGGTGCAAGTGTGAAGGTAAATGTTGTGATGTGATTATTGATAGTGGAAGCACTGATAATTTGGTGTCAGAAGAGATGGTGACAAAGTTGAAGCTCAAGAGACAGAGACACCCACATCCATATCGGATTGCCTGGGTACAGGATGACCACAAGGTCATGGTCAATGAACAATGCCTAGTGAAGTTCAAGATTGGTGGATACCAAGATGAGGTACTATGTGATGTCATATCTATGGATGCATGTCATATGTTGTTGGGTAGACCATGGCAGTTTGACAGATGTGCTGTACATGATGGTTGTGTGAATACCTATTCCCTGACAAAGGATGGAGTGCGACATAAGCTAAAACCATTGAAGGAGACTGAAGAAAAGGTATGTGGTAATGTAAGGATAACTTTTGTTGATGGAAGAAGTTTCCTAGATGGTATGAGGCATGAACATGTATGTTTTGCTTTAATTCCAAAAGTTGGTAAAGAGGAAGTAGAAGATGTTCCTGTAGAAGTTGTAGATTTGTTGAATGAGTTTTAGGATATTGTATCCGATAACGTGCCTGATGGATTACCACCAGTCAAAAAGATCAGTCATCAGATGGACTTGATCCCAGGAGCGAGTTTTCAGAATAAGGCAGCACATAGAATGACACCAACAGAAAGTGAAGAGTTGAACAAACAAGTACATGAGTTATTGCAGAAGGGGTTGATTCGAGAGAGTCTGAGTCCTTGTGCTATACCTACGGTATTAGCACCAAAGAAGAATGGAGAATGGAGGATGTGTACAGATTCTAGGGCAATAAACAAGATCACAATCAAGTACAGGTTTCCATTGCCACGAATGGATGATATTATGGACTGTTTGAGTGGAGCTGTGTATTTCTCAAAGATAGATCTGAAAAGTGGATATCATCAGATTCGGATCAGAGAAGGAGATGAATGGAAGACTGCCTTCAAGACAAAGGAAGGACTGTATGAGTGGTTAGTCATGCCTTTTGGGCTGACCAATGCACCGAGCACTTTCATGCGGCTCATGAACGAGGTTCTGAAAGAATTTCTGGGTAAGTTTGTCATTGTTTACCTAGATGATATTTTGATCTTTAGTAAGACATTGGATGAGCATATGATGCATATTCGTATGGTATTTGAGAATTTGAGAGAAGAGAAATTGTTGATTAATTTGAAGAAGTGCAGTTTTGTGAAGAAAGAGTTAGTGTATTTGGGATTTGTAGTTTCAGCAGAAGGTCTAAAAATGGACCCAGAGAAGGTACAGGCTATCCTTGAATGGCCTACTCCAAGGAGTGCTACTGAGGTAAGATCTTTTCATGGTCTAGCTAGCTTTTACAGAAAGTTTATCAGAAATTTTAGCAGTATTTGTGGACCCTTGACTGAAACAATGAGAGGGGATAGAAAAGAGTTTAAGTAGACTAATGGGGCAGAAAAGAGTTTTCAATTGTTGAAACAAAAAGTTATAGAACAACCTGTTTTAGCACTTCTGGATTTTAATAAGGTGTTTCAAGTAGATTGTGATGCTAGTGGTACTGCAATAGGAGCTGTTATGAGCCAAGAAGGTAAACCTGTTGCTTATTTCAGTGAGAAGTTAAATGATGCCAAGAGGAAATATTCTATTTATGATCAGGAATTTTATGCTATAGTTCAGGCATTAAAGAAGTGGAGACATTATCTGCTTCCTAAGGAGTTTGTTTTGTATACTGATCATCAAGCTTTGCAATATTTGAATAGTCAAGGAAAATTGAATCAAAGGCATTTGAAATGGGTTGAGTTTTTGCAGAGTTATACATTTGTTTTGAAACATAGGAGTGGAAAGTCTAATAGGGTTGCAGATGCTCTTAGCAGAAGGAAACTATTGCTGACAGAAATGTAGATTGAAGTGGTTGGGTTCAAGGAACTCAAGAATTTATATCCAGAGGATCCTGATTTTGGTGAAGCTTGGAAAGCTTGTAAAGAACCTGTTACTCTAGACAGGATGAAATGGCTGGATTTTATCATCCAAGATGATATGCTATTCAGAGGGAGTCAGTTGTGCATTCCACGAAGTTCTATGAGGGAGAATCTCATCAAGGAGAAGCATAGCGGAGGATTGGCTGGACATTTTGGTCGTGATAAAACCCTTGGTTTGGTTAGTGAGAATTATTATTGGCCACAGTTGCAGCAAGATGTGAAGAAGTTTGTACAGCATTGCAGAGTATGTCAAATGGCGAAAGGAGTGAAGCAGAATACAGGGTTGTATCAGCCATTACCTATACCAGAGAAGCCTTGGGAGGATATCAGCATGGACTTTGTTCTTGGTTTACTGAGGACTCAGCGGGGACATGATTCAATTTTTGTGGTGGTTGACAGATTTTCGAAGATGGCACATTTCATTCCCTGCAAGAAGACTAATGATGCTGTTCATGTAGCAGAATTGTTTTTCAGAGAAGTAGTGAGACTTCATGGTTTGCCAAAGACCATAGTTTCAGATCAGGACACTAAGTTTGTTGGATATTTCTGGCGTACATTGTGGAAGAAGTTGAAGATAGATTTGAAGTTCAGTTCATCACATCATCCACAGACTGATGGACAGATAGAGGTGGTGAATAGGAGTTTGGGAAATTTGCTGAGATGTTTGGTTGGAGATAAGCCAACAGGATGGGATTTGATTTTACCACAGGCGGAATTTGCATACAATAATTATGTCAACAGAAGCACTGGTAAATCACCATTCCAGATTGTATATGGAAGTAGTCCAAGAAATGCATCTGAATTGAGGAAGATAGATAAAGGAGAAATAAGTAGTGCTAAAGCTGAGGATTTTGCAGAACACTTGAAGAACATCCATGGGGAGGTGAGGAAGCATATTACCAAGATGAACGCACAGTATAAGGCTAAGGCAGATGAGAAAAGGAGGTATAAGGAATTTCAGGTTGGTGATGAAGTCATGGTTCATTTGGGGAAGGAGCGGTTTCCAGTTGGTACATATAACAAGTTGAAAATGAAGAAGTTTGGACCATGCAGGATATTGAAGAAACATGATTCAGGAAATGCATATGAGGTAGAATTGCCTACTGAGCTAAATATTTTACCAGTGTTTAACATTTCAGATCTGACAGAGTATCATGAAGGAGGTGTTGAAGATGAGATCACAGCAGCACAGTGGAGTATTCCAACAACTAGTTCAGACACTAAGGAGATTGAAGATATACTAGATAGTCATGTTGGCAGAACCACAAGGAACAGGACATATGAAGAATATCTGGTCAAGTGGAAAGGATGACCTGTTGAAGATTCATCATGGCTAACAAAGGAGGAGGTTAACCATCTTGGTTTTCCTCTACACACTTGAGTCATGACAGGGTCACTTCTCAAATTACCCCAGGTGTCTGATGCAGGAGCATCCTGGGTGTAAGAGCAATCTTGCATCACCCAAAAAATATTTCTGTTTTTGTATTCAATAAGGGCTATTTTGTGCAGAGCTGCTATTTATGGAAAGTTACTATTTTTGGTAATTTTCGTATGTGCTCAGAATGATCTGATTTCTTTCTTGGAGGTTCATTTTGGTCATATAAGTCTGCCAGTAAAGTTTCATTGCCAGATCAAGTGTATATTGGAA
The DNA here is from genome assembly GCA_027943335.1 of Chamaecyparis obtusa. Classification (NCBI taxonomy): domain Eukaryota; kingdom Viridiplantae; phylum Streptophyta; class Pinopsida; order Cupressales; family Cupressaceae; genus Chamaecyparis; species Chamaecyparis obtusa. The sequence continues at coordinate 1,271,102 of BSBK01002333.1, forward strand.
GATATTGAAGATTTTTGGTATTGGCAGCAGGGTAAAGAAACTTTGAACTCAGTTTTGAAGGCTTTAGAAGCCCCGGATGAGGTTGAAAATTTGGGTGACGGGCGCTTGCACGGGTCAAGCCTGTAGAGCGCTTCGTGGCATTTCTGAAATGGGGTTACAATAGTCAATCGGGTCAACTGGTGATGACTTATGGTCTTTGGAAGTTGGGTCACCTGAAATGGCAGAAAATGATTTTTCTTCAAAATTTCTGTTCGGGTTTCAAAATTTATTTTGAGCTGACTTTGATGTAATAAATTAAAAAATAAAATAATTCTAAGTTTGGTCGGCCCTATGGGCTAAATTTCTGGAACCTTCCTAGGTGGTGGAAAATTGCCTATATAAGGAAGGCTGTATTATTGTCTTAGGCAGTTCAGAATAGTTCTGGGTAGTAGATCTGGGCAATAATTCGAGGCTTTGTCCTACAGAATATTGTAAGGGAATGCCCATGGGGCTTGCATATTGTAATTTTGAAAGTTTGTAATTCCACATTTGTGGAGATAATAAGAAGCCAATTTTCTGTTCTTGCATATTATTGTTGTTGTTTCTCTATTTCTGTTATGTGTTTGTGGCATTAAGGGGAGCACCCTTCATCAGAAGACAAAAGGACCCACTGCCCAAATAGCTTTAGGGTAAGATCACTGAACTCACTATCCAACTGATCTTTCTATTACTCAATATAATAATACCAAAAGATTACTAACCTCAATAATCTAATACTCCTCTAACTGTGCCAAACCGCACCAACTACTTCTTCAAATCTCAATACCAGATCTCAGTACTTCACATATCCTCTTTCACAATTTTGCATTCACAATATCTTCATACACTTTCTAATTACATATTAAATATTTCACTAAAGAAAACATTCCTTCCTTTATACCACATTCAAGTAATTACAAATGACTCGGCATACAAATTACAAAATAAAAGTTTCCACATGTTACATCAAAATTACACAAAATTGTCAGCTTCCAACCACTATAATTCTTCACTTGTGCAACCTCAAATCTTTCACTATCATCCATGTCACTATCAACATGTATTCAAATACTCTCTAACTTTTCATAACTAGATTCCATCCTAATTAGGAGATATCATCTTATTTCCACAAACCGCTACTCAGGAACACTACCTAAATACTGCTTCCACTAAAATGTTGATAACTTCCATGAATAAAATAATTACTATTTGGGCTCTTAACCATGAACTTATAACACATCAAAGAGTAATTCCCCAACTCCACATAGCTTGATCTTCACTATCCAAAGTGTGCTACCTCAAACACTATCTGCTCCTTTGCTAATCTTCAGTAGATCACTATGTTGACATTAATGAAAATCATAGTCATGAATGCAACAAAAAATTCTATAGAATGGCTACCAATATTCCCATAGGATATATTCAGCATTCATTCCTAACAATTGGAACTAATCTAGATAGCAGGTAAAAGCATAGTTCACCAAGATCCAGATATAGTGTGTATCTGTTATTTAGAAGGTTGTAGCCTTCACCCATTTGAGTAGTGTGCTCTCGGACACTACATCCTCACCCCTAATAGGGTTAATTGTAAAAGACTCCTAGCAAGGTCTGACCCAGGACCAGGTCACTGTACTAATTGGATTGTAAAGACAACTCCTAGAAGGGTTAAGGATCTTCTAACAAGGATCATAATACACTAAAGTAGATTATTAGTGGTGTCAATTCCCTCTAGGTTTTTAACCTATTTAGGTTTCCCCATAACCAAAATATTGGTGTTGTGTTCAAGTGTTCTTTCACTATGTTTATGCTTTATGTTTAAGTACACTTAATTGGATAAAGAATTGAAACTTGTAGATAACTGATTCACATCCCCCCCCTTCTTAGTTATCTCTTGGGACTTTTCCTAACACCTAAATATTCCTAAACCATTCCTAATCAATCCTAAACCATTTCAAACCTTCCTAAATTACTTCAAATCAATCATAATCAATCCAAAATATTTTCAAACATAATTAATCATTATCAAATCAATTTTAGGGCATTGTCCAAGCTCATCGATGTCTAATCTAATGAATTTCCAATCAATCCAATCATGTCAAATCTTTGTCAATCTTATCCTCTTCAAATCTAATATTTTTCAAGTCAATCCCAAATCCAATCCAAGGCATTGCCAAAGTTCATCGATGCCTCATCATCATCAATCTAGTCCTGAGCATATTGTCAAAGTTCATTGATGCTTCATTGTCCTAATCCAAATCTATTTCAAATAGCATTGTCAAATATCATCGATTCTATTTCATCATCATCAATCCAACCCAATAACATTGTCTAATTTCATCAATGCTATCCTATCCTATAATCACCAATCGTGCACATTCTCAAAGTTCATCAATGTTGCGTTGATCCCTAATCACTTTTTAATCATTAAGATCGGTTCAAGCCTTAATAAAATCATTGAAGACCAATCCCTTTTCAATCCTACATCATTAATCTGACCAATCATTTTACTAATTTATCCATTTGGGATAGATAACTCATAATATATCCCTTTTGTAGTAATATTTATTAGATTAAATCCCCCTATCCTATGTCTCCTACAATTAATTAATTTCATATTAATTAAGTGTTCCCTTTTTCATGAATTTTGGAATTATTAAATCCTAATTCCTAATTTTTCCTTTTGGTGGGAATTAATGAGTTTTAAAATTCAAAAATTCCTTCCCCCTAATTGTGCTTTTAGTCCCTATTATTATGCTTCATGATTTCTTACATATTTCCCTATCAATTTATTTAGTAATTTGTCCTCTAATTTGCTATCAATTAGCCTCATCACTTTGTCCTTCATATGTGCATTGATTTATGTATTCCAAATTGTTCATTCAATTTGTCATCATTATGACAATCTTCCATTTTTCACTCTCATTTTGAAATCTATGTTTTGGTCTCTAATTCCTATAAATTGAGATCAAATTTCTCAATTCCAACTAACTATCTTCTTGAAAATATTATCGTCATCATTATAGTCAATTATCAACATCTTGCTTTCATTGTGTCAACATAGGAGCTACATCCATCCTTTCAGAGAATTAGGAAAGGCAACAATTGTCAAATTGAGGGAGTTTTGTTTATAGTTGCATTTCTTTATCTCAATTTATTTTGTGTGTGGCTAAATTGATTTTCATAATTTAGAGTTTGATGGTTCCTCTTGTGTACATGTTTTATTTGTTTTCCTATCCTATACCTAGATGTTGATGATTTGATAGATTGGATCATATAGAAGGATGAGTATTTTGAGCTTGAAGGAACTAGTGAGGATAATAAAGTGAATTATGTATGCACAAAGTTAAAAGGACATGCATCCTTATGGTGAGAAGACCTAGAGATAGATCGGAAAAGAAGAGGTAAAGACAATAATAAGTCTTGGGATAGGATGGTAAAAAAATTGAAAGCTGAGTTCTTGACTGAGGATTACTAAATCAATTTGTTTAGGAGATTGAAAATCTTTAAGAAAAGAGACCTAAGTTTTAAGGGTTATACCAAGGATTTCTACAAGTTGAACATTAGATCTAGTCATATAGATGATGAGGCTGATCAATTTTCTTGCTACATCAATGGGTTGATGATGTCCATACAAGATGAAATTAGTTGTCTGTAAATTAGGAGTGTAGAAGAATCTTATAAGTGGGCCATGAAGGTGCATGAAAACATGAATAGGAGGCATGAGAAAATATAAAGAGGTAGACATGGAAGATTTCAAAGAGGAAGAGGTAGATCTTCTACCAATTAGAGAAAAATGAGTCAAAATTTAAGCATAATGACCAGTATAAAAGAAATGAATGGAGATTCTACCAAAGGGAAGGATAAGGTAGCCATGACAGGAGGAATTTTAGTGGCACCTATTTTAATTTTGGTGAAGTATAACGTAGATCCTTTGAATGCAAGAAAGGAACATCTAAAAAGAAGGCAGAAAGTAGTAGGAGGATAGCATTTTTTGATGAAGAGTTCACCAATTTAGTGAATAATAATTCAGAAAAGGAAGTTACAACCTTGACTACTAGGAGAGTCCTCTATGAGGATGAACAAGATAAGGAACTAGTACAAAGGAAGAGTTTGTTTATAACTAGACGTAAGCTGCAAGATAGGGTGTTTAATGTTGTCATAGATAGCAGAAGTTCTGATAATATTTCTTTGGAGGAGCTTGTTGACAAGTTGAAGTTTCAAATGTTGAAGCACCCTAAACTCTATTAGATTGCATGGATAAAAGATGAGCACAAGGTACTCATAAGTGAATAATGCCTAATTAAATTTAATATTAGAAAGTATTATAATGAGGTTTTACATGATATTATGCCTATGGATGTGTGTCATCTCATGTTGAGTAGGCCATGGTAGTATGATAGGAAAGCTATACATGGTGGTAGAAGGAATGTTTACACTATTGTTGCAAATGGGGTGAAGAAAAAATTGTTTCCCTTAGAGAAATATCGTAGAGGTGAAGCATGTAGAGTATATTGATATCATATCAGATAAGGTTCTTGGTTGATTACCACCAGTGAGAAGTATTAGTCATTGCATGGACCTAATATCGGGGGTAGTCTACCTAATAAAGCATCTTATAGAATGAAAGAAATGGAGAATGAGGAACTAAATAGGAAAGTGGAATATTTGTTTTAGAGAAGATTGATTAGAGAAACTTTGATCCCATGTGTGGTACCTATAGTATTAGTACCTAAGAAGAATGGTCAATGGAGGATGTGTACCGATTCTAGAAATATCAACTAGATTACCATCAAATATTAGTTTCATTTTCCAAGGATGGATGGATTAATGGATTTCTTGAGTGGAGCTAAGTATTTCACCAAGATAGATTTTAAAAGTGGCTATCATCATATTAGAATTAGAGAGGGTTATGAGTGGAAAACTGCATTTAAAACAAATGAGGGTTGGTATGAGTGGTTTGTGATGCCTTTTGGATTGTGTAATGCACCAAGTACCTTCATGAAGTTGATGAATGAAGTATTGAAGAAATTATTGGGTAAGTATGCTATTGTTTAATTGGATGATATCTTTATTTTCAATAAAATCAAAGAGGAACATTTGTTGCATGTTAGGAAAGTATTACAAAGGTTCAGGGAAGAAAAGTTGTTGATAAAAATCAAGAAGTGTACTTTCATGAAAGAAGAGTTGGTATACTTGGTATTTTATAATTTCTACTGAAGGATTGTAGATGGACCCTAAGATAGTGAAATCCATAATTGAGTGGCCTAGATTAGTGATAGTTGGTGAGGTAAGATCATTCCATGGGTTAGCCAGTTTTTACTGTAAATTCATAAGGAACTTTAGCTCAATCTATTGGCCAATGAATGAAACCAAGGGAGGTGATAGGAAGGAGTTCAAGTGGACACATGGAGAAAAAATGAGATTTTAATTTTTTTTAAATAAGGTGAAAAAACTACTGGTGTTAGATTTACTAGATTTTAGTAAGGTATTTCAAGTTTGTTGTGATGCTAGTGGAAATGCAATTGGAGTGGTCTTGACTCAAGAGGGGAGGATTGTTGCTTACTTTAGTGAGAACTTGAATGATGCTAAGAAAAGGTATTTAGTCTATGATCAGGTTTTTTATGCTATAAATCAAGCTTTGAGGAAATGGAGGCATTATTTGTTACCTAGGGAGTTTTTCCTATATACCAATCATCAAGCATTGAAGTATTTGAGTAGCTAGGGTAAGTTAAATTAGAGACATCTAATATGGGTTGAGTTTATTAAAATCTATAAAAAAAAATTGAAACATAAGCGTGGTGTGGAAAATGAATTTTTTGATGCCTTGAGTAGGAGAAGGACTTTGTTGATTGAAATTCAGGTTGTAGTAATGGGATTTGATGAATTGAAGAAATTGTATGAGGATGATGAATATTTTAGTGAACCATTGAAAGATTGTCAGGATCCTATTTTTACTGACAAGAGTAAGTGGTTGGATTATTTCATTTATGATGGGATTCTACTCAGGGGTAATCAATTATGTATACCTAGAAGTTCAATGAGGGTCAATCTGATTAAGGACAAGCATAGTGGAGGTTTAAGAGGGTATTTTGACATTGATAAGGTAATAGCCTTGGTACAAGAGAATTACTTTTGGACACAAATTCAAAAGGATGTGAGGAGTCATGTTCAAAATTTTAAGCTATGTCAATTTTCCAAAGGGATTAGTTAGAATGTGTGGTTGTATACAGCATTGACAGTTTTGATCAGACCTTGGAAGGAGATTTCCATGGGTTTTATGTAAGGTTTACCTAGAACGCAAAGGGGTTATGATACTATCTTTTTGGTTGTGGATATATTTTTCAAGATGACACATTTTATTCCTTTTAGGAAGAAAACTAATGCGGTGCATATGGCTAGCTTATTTTTCAAGGAGATTGTGAGAATACATGGGTTACCTAAGAGTATTTTTTCAGTTAGGAATAGGAAGTTTCTTGAATATTTTTGGAGGACTCTCTGGAAGATACTAAAGACTAATTTGAAGTTTAATTTTACTTTTCATCCAAAAATACATGTACAAATAGAGGTGGTGAACAAGATTTTGGGAAATTTGTTGAGGTGTTTAGTTGGAGATAAGCCTAGAAATTTGGATTTAGTTTTATCTTAGATAGAGTTTTCTTATAATAACTCAGTGAATAGGAGTACAATGAAGAAACCATTTGAAGTGGCTAATGGATTTAGTTCTAAAGGGATAAAAAAATTAAGGGATATCAGTCCTGATGTTAGGAGGAGTGTTGAAGGAGAGGATTTTTCTGAGGTTATAAAATCCCTACATTGGGAGGTGACACATCACTTGGGGGAAATAAATTAGGGATATAAGAGGAGATAATATGAAGAGAATGCATAAGGAATTTAAAGTAGGAAAATAATTTATGGTGTACTTGTAGAAGGGTAGGTTTCCTTTCCCATTGGTAAATATTGCTATAGATAAACAAATGGTTTTCATCTACACATGTAGGATATAACAAGTATATATAAAGGGAAAATATAAGATCCACCTCCAAATCCAAATTCCCAAAGGTGAGATCCAAATTGATCAACCAAAAGGTTAATGCACAAAATAATCAATCTATGGAGAATATGAATGAAGGAGAAGACCTTATATTTTGTTATGGAAAGTATGTATTGAAATATAAATTGAATTGAAGGAAAATACTAACCTCAAAATAGGGAAAATTTGGAAAATGCTGATTTTTGATGTTTGTACATAGTTTCAGGAATTTTTACAACATGCTCTGGCCTGGAAACACTGAAATAGAGAAAACCTATAAATCTTTTGTCTTTCTAATGAAGGTCAACCTTGACCCAAACCTAGGGTAAGATCTTACCCCAAGGTACAATCTTACCCTGAAAAGTCCACCTTGACCTACATTGCTTCAATGAAAATTTTGTTCACGGATCCCAAAACTTTGCCAAAAAAGGGTACTCAGATCTGCACTAATATTGATTATTCCACACCTACTCCTGCAAGAAAAAGGGTTTTCTTTGTTGGATGAGGGGTTTTCCTTCGTCAAACCTTAGTTTGGAATCAACCTTTAAATGTAATTGAAATTGCAATATAGATAAAAAAAAGTAAATGGAACTATTCACCTTCCTTATGTGGAAATCCTTATGGAGAATTTGAATCCTCAAATCCACAAGTATGAATGCTTCAAATGAATGTAGAATCAAATGTAGGATGTCTAAAATTAATTTCACTAGATCCTCAACACCAATCTTGAATGGATCTTGGACTAGGAAGAAGCTTGAATGGATGTGGATGGAGAAATCTTCAACAGGAAGGATCCAAAGAGATTGAATCCTTCAATGGCTATCAATGGATCTCCTTGATGAATACTTGAATGCTTGAATACTTAAAGAGGAAATGAATGTTTGAATGTTTTCCTAATCCTCCCTGCTTGCTTGATAATTTCTTGATCACCAAAAGTAGATGTGGAATTTGGATCACTTGATGGCAAAAAATAGATTTGATCATGAAGTGTGTGAAATGAAAGAGGAAGGCTTCCTTTTATATAAATCTAGGGTACAAACTTCTAGAGAGGCTGACATATAAAAAATAAATTCCCATTGATTGCAAACCCCTAGAAATGGACATAGATTAAATATCATTTAAGAGTTTATTGTTTGAAAATATGAAACAGCCGACCTGGAAGTAGGAAATAAATCTTTCTAAAGCTCGACATCATGAAACTTTTGGAACTTGAAAATTGGACCTGGGGTCAAGGTCAACATCAAATTTGACCTAGGTTAGGATCAAGGTCATCCTTGACCTAGGTCAAAGGTGAGGTCAACCTTGACCCACAAGGTCATCCTTGACCTAGAAAGTCAAAGTTCTCAGTTTATTAGAAAAAGTTGTCAAAAAGAGGTTGGAAACAGGGGGAGAGAAGTAGAATAGGGGGGAAACAATTAGATCTAGTAAAATACCCATTCAAGGTGCTTCACATGACCCAAAACCACCTTCTCAAATGGATAAAATAGTCCTAAATTGAAGTGCTTCCATTTTCTGACGATACATTTAGCCCGCACTTTAGCAAGAGTATGGACTCAATGAAAACTCTTGGTAAAGGAGATCATAATGAAAAGATAATCCTATTGAAATAAAAGGGACAAAGAGATCCTCAATCCCCCAGGGACTCAAGTCTTCATCATCTCCAAGATCACAATAAGAGAGACATCTCTAGAAAAGAGACAGAAGAGGGTGTGATTATCTCTCCCAATGAGAACTTATGTCCCATTGTGAACCACACAAGGAAATAGTGCAACTAGAAAGATGGAATCGAACCACCTAGTGAATGTGGCTACTCACTATTTATCCCATCAAAGATTCATCCTTAGGAATATATTATTCCACAAGAGAAAAGACAAAAATAAAAGAGATCTAGTCTTAAGGACACCTCTAATCTTAAGGGATCAAAATGTTGAAACTAGAGGGATCATAAGATCTTGAAAAATAAAAAACCATGTTTTAAGGATTAGTCACTAATCCATAAATGGAGAGAAGTACCTTGAAACATATATGTATATTGAAAGTGCATGTGTGCAATATGTGAGTAGAGTGTACGTCCTCACATTAAATTTATTGCTAACTCTTTAACCGGAGCAATGGCTTGAACAAAAACATAAACATCTCCACTGATTACATTTCCACTATGAGATGCCCCCAAATGAAGACAAATCAAGTGAAATACCATATAAACATACACATAACATAGAAGCAATCTACCTATTGAGGGGTCAGTATGATCATAAGCTAATATATATATGATAATATTGTAAATAAATTGACATCTTTCCCCAAAGAAAGTAGAAATACAATGACAATGGAGGAAAGAACATACAAGAGTTACAAAGAAGAATCATTTTGGACCATGACATGGAGACCAAAAAAAATCAGTGCTACCAAGTCCTGAATCTAAGAAGATTACACTGGGAAACATTTATGAATAATAGAATAGGTACAACATAACATGAAAGAACATATAGAAGAATAGAGATACATATAGAGGAATAACACAATAGGTTTGATTCCTTTATCACCTTGAACCAATAGAGAAACAAGGGTCATATAAAGGAATCTAACAAACATTTAGCAAACACATTACTAGAGAAGCATAGTATGACAAAAAAACACACAAAAGTCTAACATGAAGGGCAAGCCAATCAAGAACACCACCTACTCTCCCCATCTCATTCTATTTCATTTAGGGAAGGTGGGTAACTTGCAAGAGAGACTATATCCAACATAGTAGGAATGATAGCCAGTTCCAAACAAGGATCCTCTTGAGAATCATGATGTTTGATACTAGGTGTAATTTTCAATTGTGATGAAAGCATATCAGGTAAATCAATGTTAATTTTAATAGTCTCCTATTCATCATTGGCATCATTAGTGTTAGAGTTTTAGGTGACTCTAAAACACCCTCGGGATCGAATGCAAGACCAAGATAACTTCCACAAGAGATTGGCAAGACAATAGCATTAAGATGCAAGAATGATATTATTGATCATGGACATGATTAAAATGTACATAATAGGCCTCCTTATATAGGAAAGGAGATAAGAGACAATGATAAGGAGCTGATAAGCTATCACCTATGCTAGGTGTAATCATATGTCCACCAAATGTGGATCATCCTCCAATATGCTATAAAGTATGTACATTGGATTAGGATGATAATGTGATAAGAGCACAAAAGGTGGATCTCACACAAAATAAGGTATGTGATGACAACTATCACACCAAAAGTGGAATTTCTCCTACACCATGTGCTTAATAGATGTGCACATTCCTAGGTGTCTCAATCACAAACTACTATGCAGTGCATTAACCTAAGTAAGATTAAGTAAAGTGTAATTAGGAATATTTAATTACACCAACACCCCCCCTTAAGTGCAACTTAGGGGAATGCACTTAAACTCACAATGCAAGATGAGTCCCGGCTACTAGGCCATGTTAGGTATCCATGTACAAAATGAATAACTCTCATAAAGTGGAGAAAGAGGGAAAACCTCATGGGAAAAATCCTTCCCCAAAAAGAGAGAAGAAAACAAGATGCATGGATGGATGGAGTACTCAAGACCCCCAAAGAACTACATACATCATGTATATACAAATAATTGTCCCCCCATAAGAAGGATAGTTGGAGACATGATATCCCCCCCATAATGAAGAATCTCCTACAAAAATGGTGAGTGCTTGAAGACAAAGTATATTCTGATGACTACAAACAAAATTTCTCCCCTTGGGAAGAAGATATACCAAGTACAAATGTAGGTGTGGTTCCCATTCTTGATAGGAACTAGGAAGTGGAATCCAAATGAAGTATGATGATGATGCCATGAACCAATCCATATCCAAATGAAAGAAGAAAAAAGGTCTCCAAATATGAATCTTTGAAGACTACATAGTCCTCTCCAATCTCAAATAATCTATCACATCATCTGACAAAACAAGTGAAGAAGAAGAATCAAGAATGCCAATCTCTAAAGAATGTGAAGAAGTATCTCCAACTGTGATGAAACTATCATCAAAGAGAAGAGAAACCCCCTCAAGTATGTCTCCCAAATCTGAAATATGAGACTCCACAAATAATGAACCAATATCTAGCAAGTAAGAATCCCAATCAGGAAGACAAATAGATATCTCTTGTAATGAATCACTAGAATCACCAACAAGAGATGATTGTGTGATCTCAACTAGAGAAGTAGGAGCTACAAGAGGAGCCACTGGATTATCCTCACTCTCAATTGCTACAAATTTTTCAATTTCATCTAAAGTATAATCATCATAGGGAATATTATCTACATCATCAAGAGGAATGAGGCAATCTAAAGTAACATCATCTGGGAATGGTGGAACATGTGGATCACCAAAAATCTCCCAAATGATTGTCCAAATTATGTGTGGACATTGAACACCTCTAAATTTGGGGTAGATGTCATAGAAGAGACACAAATTGATGCTACTAATAATCAAATTTATAATATGAGAATTTTTTTCTCCCCAAACATATTGCTTCCCCTGTGACTTTGGCTCAGGAATGAGTCCATAAAGATGAGGCAAGAGATTAAGCCATCTACAATGTGTGATGATTTCTTTTGCCCATGACTCATAATTATCCTTAGTCAAAAGTAATACTACAGGATGTGTTTCATAACCCATGATTACATTAATGATACACTTCTCTCATTACAAATTGAGATCAAAAAATTATTACACTCCAAAATCAGGCTATAATAGACTTAGATCATTATGCAAAAGACCAAGCTAAGGCTTATGCATTACAAATGAAAAAACTAAGCCAATTTTTGAAAGTATAGTTTCTGGTCACAGTCACTAAAATATGATTCCAGATCTAGAAACTACAAAAAAAATTACGCACTTTCAAAAAAAATTGCACCTAAAAAGGAGTTCATATGAGCTCAAATGAGGCCTTAGAATTTGCAAAAATTGAGATTTGCAATTTTTAGAAAAATTCAGGAATAGAGATCAGAAACCACCTAAACCATTGTGTAGATCATAAAATTGTACCCTAAAACAAAAAAAATTTCTTGAAAAAAGGAGTCTAGATGACTGAGATATCACTGTTTGAAAATTGCCTCTAAAATTATTTTTTTTGAATTGCCGCCGCCGCACCTCCAAAATTCAAATAGCTCTAGATTTGGCCTCGAGTGTCTGATTTGGATGAAATAAAATTTTATTTAGGGGTTTTTGGACTTCCTTAATATGATGCCAACCTTTGATTTGCACTAGAAAGCTCCAATATTGACCTACAATAGAAAGCCACAAAATACAAAACCCTAAATTTTCTCCAAATAGACTATGCAATGGTGATGTCCAAATACCTTTATTCTATACCCACAATTGAATCAAGCCAAGATTTCACTTCTTGAGAAGAGGTCTTCACACCTTGAGAGCTCTGATACCATGTTACAATTTTAGGTGACTCTACAACACCCCCAAGATCGAATGCAAGACCAAGATAACTTCCACAAGAGATTGGTAAGACAATTGCATTAAGATGTAAGAATGATATTATTGATCATGGACATGATTAAAATGTACATAATAGGCCTCCTTATATAGGAAAGGAGATAAGAGACAATGATAAGGAGCTGATAAGCTATCATCTATGCTAGGTGTAATCACATGTCCACCAAATGTGGATCATCATCCAATATGCAATAAAGTATGTGCATTGGATTAGGATGATAATGTGATAAGAGCATGAAAGGTGGATCTCACACACAATGAGGTATGTGATGACAACTATCACACCAAAAGTGGAATTTCTCCTACACCATGTGTTTAATAGATGTGCACACTCCTAGGTGTCTCAATCACAAACTACTATACAATGCATTAACCTAAGTAAGATTAAGTAAAGTGTAATTAGGAATATTTAATTACACCAACACCCCCCCTTAAGTGTAACTTAGGGGAATGCACTTAAACTCACAATGCAAGATGAGTCCCGGCTACTAGGCCATGTTAGGTATCCATGTACAAAATGAATAACTCTCATAAAGTGGAGAAAGAGGGAAAACCTCATGGGAAAAATCCTCCCCCAAAAAGAGAGAAGAAAACAAGATGCATGGATGGATGGAGTACTCAAGACCCCCAAAGAACTACATACATCATGTATATACAAATAATTGTCCCCCCATAAGAAGGATAGTTGGAGACATGATATCCCCCCCATAATGAAGAATCTCCTACAAAAATGGTGAGTGCTTGAAGAAAAAGTATATTCTGATGACTACAAACAAAATTTCTCCCCTTGGGAAGAAGATATACCAAGTACAAATGTAGGTGTGGTTCCCATTCTTGATAGGAACTAGGAAGTGGAATCCAAATGAAGTATGATGATGATGCCATGAACCAATCCATATCCAAATGAAAGAAGAAAAAAGGTCTCCAAATATGAATCTTTGAAGACTAAATAGTCCTCTCCAATCTCAAATAATCTATCACATCATCTGACAAACCAAGTGAAGAAGAAGAATCAAGAATGCCAATCTCTAAAGAATGTGAAGAAGTATCTCCAATTGTGATGAAACTATCATCAAAGAGAAGAGAAACCCCCTCAAGTATGTCTCCCAAATTATTAATTCAATAAAGACTTTTATTCTTTCAGTTCCTCAGTGGTTTTTGGCCCATGAAGGTAATTTTATGTAAGAAGAAAGCATAGGAATCATCAAGTGCACAAACAAGGTCTAAAGATTGAGACTCTTAGGTTAAGAATGAGCTAAGTCCAGAAAAGTGACTTGGCAGAGAAGCTATAATGAACTTCTCCGCTCATAGAGTTTCTCTTATGAAGGTTTCTTTCTGAAGGATAATAGAAAGTGTATTAGAGATTCCAGAAAGCCAAGCATCCAGGTTTCAAGGTAATCAAATTAAATCCTAGCATTGGATAAGTGGTCACAACATAAGAAAAATTGAGGAAAAGATCTTCTCAGAGAATCAGTTTTCGGCTTCTCACTTGTCAGAAAATTACTTGAGAAGGTCAGTTTTTGAGAAGCGACAACTTGTGAGGTAATAAGCATAGGAAATCACAAGGATTTAATAGTCGAGTATGATTGAGATAAATTTCCTTGATATCTATAAGAAATTGTTGAGGAAATGGATTTGTTACAGATTTTCAAAAAATCACCTCCTAGTTTCCCCACAGTCGGGTTTCTACCCTTAGAGTGCATTCTCCAACAAAGAATCAAATAGAGAGAAGCAAAAAAGTAAAAATCCACTATGTCAATAAAGTTACCATTACAACTACTTTGAATGGGTAAATTTGATTTACTAAAACCGTTAATGAGACACATTTAATTCAAATCTTAACATTAGAACTCTAATGAATATTTTCATAAATATCTCACTCATGTGGTGCAAGATATGGAAAGTAATAGTAAGGAAGTAGGCTATTTATAAAAGACTCAAATGATCAGTCAAAAATTACCATTTGTTCACATCTTCTTCATATGCCTTTGATTCCCCACAATTTGACAAATCATCTTATGGCATACTCTAAAGTTTCTTAACAATAAATCAAAAGAAGAATCAAAAGCTATGGGCACTAGATTTATGGGTTTCGATGGGTTGAACAGGATTACATGTGAATGGCACAATCTGATAGATACATCCCTTAGATTCTATGATCTAGCCAATCTTCATCAAAGATTGAATGAGGAAAATCTCCACCCTATGACACAAAAGCTCAAAGGTAGTGGTTTGGTTGAAGCCATGGGATTCCCTATTGTGGTAAAAGTTCCAAAACTTATCAGGTAATGTATAAAAAGATTCAACCCATATACAAAAAAAATCCTACTACCAGATGACATAGTACTCATCTCCATCGAAAGAGAGTCAGTGCAAAAAAGTCTTTGTATCCCAGTGTGAGCGGAATTTTTAAACATGAACTTCTCAATCGCAATATCAAAGTATAAAGAGAAGAAGATGAGGTGGATGAAAGAGATCATGAACTCATGGTTCTAGAAGACCAGAAGCATAAAGGGAAAATTTTTGAAGACACTTTTTGGGATGGACCTAAAGACAGAGATCATTGACATCTTGGTGCTCCTTCATAGGATAAAAGGTGATAGTGATGCATTGAATTTCATACAGCACTACTTCTTCTTAGTCCAGGTAATATGCGTTGAGCATCATTTTATAGATTGGGCTTAAGTGGTAAGTGAAAATATATCCAATGCCTTCAATCTGACCAAGTACCAGAACAAATTTTATATGTCTTCCTATTTGATCTATGTTTTAACTAGATTGCAAGTATGGTCGGGACTCCCTAGGTTAGAATAATTTGAAGATGATGTAAAAATTTATTATTTCTTCCTTCATTTGAAGTTATAGAATAGCTATGCCAAGCTCACTAAAGTTAATGACTTGTTTACAATAATTTTGTGCAAAGAGTTGCAAGGATTCCCAAAGCAAAGATTCTCACTAGAGGCCATGGAATTCATTTCCAAGTTTGGGAGTTTCTTCATGCAATTTGCTAGTTTCTAATATATTCATCTTCCAAGTTTTGATGCTTTTCCCATGAAGCTACCAAGGTACCCTGATGACATGATTGTGCTCATAGAGGTGATCCAACAGATGTTTCAAGTGAACCTGATCAATGCATGAATTGAGAAGAAAGGCTATGATTTCCATATTACCATTGGAGCTTACAGTTGCGCATTGAGATCAAATGCTAAGAACATGATAAACGCATTTGAGATTAAATATAAGCTGGAGAAGTATGAAGTACTGAGACCACAATTTGATCTAGTGAGTTATACCAAAAATTATCTATAGATCAGCACTGTGATCAGGCACATCCTTGAAATTGAAGATTATTGGGTGAATTATAAGGATAAGCTAGAGAGCGGAGAGAGGTTCTACTCCAGGTTGACCATTGAAAAAATCTAGTTGTTCATGTAATGCCCAAAATCCACTGGGCATTACACAGCTTAAATTTATACCAAAATTAATTTCTAATGTTTAGATTCCATTACAAAACCAAATGAAAGGAAAATATAGAAAAGGTTTTATTATTATTTCAAAATAGAAACCAAAGAATTCTTAAATGATAAGTATTCATTGAAACCCTTTTCTTTTTCATTACATAATGTAAAGTAGAATTGAGTACTAATTTTATTATCACATGTATTTGCAGGAAATTTAAATTATAAAATAGAGAATTTTTCTTAGAAATTGAAGGAAAATAAATCAATAATACTTCTCAAAATTTATCTTCTTTGATAAATACAAGTTTAAAAGTCATGTATAAAACTAAACAATTTCATCACAAATAATTTCTGATAACATAAATGTAGGATACTAATTAAAGTACCTTTTTAGATTACAATAATTTAACTTTTAAAGAACAACAATTTTAATATGAAATAGCTTGAAATAGTAAATCCTTTTCACTTTTACAATTATATTATCCTTGAGTACAATAGGAGTAGTACAAGATTACTTAAACTCAATATACTAGTATCAAATCTTAAAATTTCCTTCTCTCATCTTTAACTTGAAACTTCAATTTTTGCATCCAGAAACCTGCAACAAAAGACTTCTTCCACATGGCCATGGAGGCTCACCTCCCAGCCTAGGCCATTTTATGGCCACCCCCAAGATAGGGGAAACAAGAAATGGATGGGATACAAACAATCAACACAACATAAACATGCATGCCTCAATTGGAAAACAAATCAAACACATATGACTCCCTTCCCAAGCTTGCACAAAGGATTCCAAAAATTGGATCCATAGATGAGTGAAGGTGGAAAATTCTCTTATGGAGACACCTATCTTATAACAACCAAGAATCTCAATAAAATCTCACATGCCTTCACAAGGCCTTTCCAACATTCAGCTCAATTCCATGAGCATCAACACATCACTTATGAACCCCATACAAACATAAGAAGGCCCTCAAGGATGCCCATACATCCTATTTCTCAAACATAAAGAATTCCCAACTAGGCTCTTCACCCCAAGTCCTCTTCAAATCCTCCCAAGTATGAGGAGTGAACTTGCACACCCATAAACATGAAACAATTCAAGAAGTCAAAACAAGATTGAAGTAAAAAACTCACAATGAAGCCACTCAATACAAGATTCACACACATAGTTACTACAATTTACAAAGTTCACACAAGTACATCCTTTTAATGCATATATAAATTAATTACATGATATAACCACCAACATTCTCCTAAGAAATGGAAAAATGGAAATTTGAAGAAGAGCTTCCCTTGAATCCTAGCTTGCTTTTCCTTCTCAAATCAACTAGCCAAAATCTCACTCTAATCCTCTTCTCACTCCACCATTCTAGCATTCACAATATGATCAAGTGTCCTTACCTAAGTCTCTCTCCCTAAAGACATTCAAACATTCCTCTCTCATTCCCTCTTCTGAAAACAAATTAGGTTTCTAGATCCAAGACAAAATGACACTTGCCCTTGCTATAGAAATGGGATGAAATTCAACACATGGGAAAGTGAGGCAACCTATAGAACATTAGCATTTTCGTTTATACCAAAGATGGCCCATTTAGAGAGACAAAATGATGGCCTAGGGAAGTGGAAATATAAGAAATAGGCCCCCTAACCCATGTACTAGACTTGGGACACTAAAACCCAACCTAAACTACACCCTAGGACTCCATAGAACCCCTCAAAAACCCCAGTTAAACTTGCATCCGAAAATGGAGTATTGATAGCATAAATCTTGGTTCCTTAATCCACCTACCTAGCTTAGAAATAGTCAAGACCAACTAAGGAGAAGGTGGGGTCCATATTCCACTCAAGCATGCCATATCATCACAATGGTGTCAATTGACACCTTGCATAAGTTCACATCATATAACACACTTGGCATGCTTAGTAGACAAATTACATTTATATTTTCACAAAATGAATTTTTACTTTCAAACATGCATTTAAAAACATTATCAACCACATACACACATGTTCCACATTTATGAATAAAATCACATTACAATGAGGTCATTCTCTTCTTAAAGCCGACCTTGGTTTCATACTAATTGCACTTAGATCCATTCTTGTTTCCCCAAATTTACAACCATGGCCATATTCCTGCACACTCAATTTCAAATGTCAGTACCGCATAAATCCAATGCATATATAATCATATTGAACATGAAGTAGATACAATAATAGCATCTATAATCAATACATAAAGAACTGCATATCATGAATCATAAACATATTCCTAAGTTAACCATCGAACCATTGTACTATCAACATTTTCTATTCTATAAGATAACATTACAAATGCAGAATTGAACCATTGCATATGTCATGAAACCATTATAGTAATATAAAGAGTACAAATAACATCATCAAAATATATAATAACCATCTCATAAGGTCTAATGATAGGAAAAAAAAATCCAAAATACATCTAGAGTCTCTAAACAAAGTATCAACAAGGTAATCCAAATGTTTAAACAACAATCGAGCTAGGATGGGTCAGGATGGGACCTCATAGTTCAATGTCAACATTAATGTTGAGGATGTTGTGGATGATAGAGAACACATGTACAACAATACATACAAAGACCAAATCAAACCTTATCCTATGAGCTTGGAGCCAGTTCAAGGCCAAGCTATAGAAGAATTGGAAGTCTTAATAGCTGAAATCATTCACAGAATTGATAATTGGGCCTAGTGGATGATGGGAAGGAAAAAGAGGTTTGGGAAGCCTACCCCTCAACAAGATCCTCCAGTCAAGCTGATGAGTGCTCCTACATGCTCCTCTTTTTTGGCTTCATCTGTAGCAAAAGGATTAGCTCAACTAGCAGGTGGAGATGATCAACTACCCAAAAAGGAGATCCCAATTGAGAAGACCTATGGAGCAAGATTATCCCTAGTTATCTATTCAAATGAAGAAGCCAAAGTTGAGAAATTCAACAAGTCGGTAGAAGAAAATGTTGGAACCATGGAACTATAGTAGCAAGCTCAAGGAGGAACCACATAAATAAAAGGTGACATTCATGGTCAAAAGGCCCCTCCTATTTTCAAAATTGGTGATGATAGTAGCAGTTTAGAAAATGAGGTGGATGATGAGATAGGAGAGAAATTTGGGTATCCTCAAAAGGGAAAGAGCATTTCTTCTCCACAAGTTAATCCCTTCACTTCCAAGAAAAAGTCCTCTCCTCCTGTTATCAGGAAATTATTCATTGAAGATATAATTTCTACAACAAAAGTCACAAGTCTAGAATCATGGTTTGAGAATACTCTAGAGTAGAAAATAAAAAGGGTGGAGAAGGGTGCTCCCAATGATGAGATGTTCTTACAAGAAATGTAGCTAGGTTCAGCCGTAAGTAAGGCTAAGAAGACCAGGACTCTAACCACTCTCGGTCGAGATCCAGATATAGGACACTTGACTATGGAAATAGCCAAACCACTAAAGGATGGAAGAATTGAAGATCTTACCACCTCAGATTTTTCACTCCAATCCTTGGACATGGGCCTTTCTCATCATGATACAAAAGTAGACTTATGGAAGTCTAGCAACATCTTAATCAAGGAAGAGCTCAAAGAGCTCAAAGTGACCAAGACTCAGCTCAAGGACTAGATTAAAGAAATGACCAACTTTATTAAGTAGTTGGTCACTCTTGTAGCAAGCCTACCCAACTTTCTAACACTGTTTAATCCTTTTGTAGCCTAACACCAAGAAATACTTGCCAAATTGCAAGAAGATAGACATTTTGGGTATATTGGCAGGAGGTGGATCAAGCGACTTAAATCTAAGGGTCTGGTAGCTATTGAACAACTCAGAAATGTCCTCTTATAGTTAGAGGTAGAGAAGGATTCTTTTCAAAGGAGATATGTAGACAATCACAATAGAAAGGTTGAGATGTGAAGAGTGCATGGTGCTAATACATTGGTTAGTCACCATGAAGACTAAGGATGCAATCAAGGATAACATATTGTAGAAAGGAGATGAGCCTCTAATTGAATGGCTCCAAGGGGTAGAATTCAAAATGGAGATGATAATCAAGGAAAAGGGAGGAATGAAGGTGACCAAGGAGGAAGTTGGCAAAGAGAAAAGTAAAATATTTGTATATTTGATAGGTCTTCACTTCGAGTCTCAAGCTAGCAGAGATGGAAAGAGCCTGATTGGTGTAACCAATATGTAGAAGTCATTCTCTGATTGCTTTGACCAACTTACAAAGCTATATGGGTCTCATCTTGATAGAATACCTAATCTTCAGCAACTTGATAGATGTATATACAAAGCCATGGAGAAGGCACAACCCTGAAAAGATGCTACAAAATGCATAGAGAAAGATCATGCTCGTTGGCTCATAAGATTGAAAAACATTTACATTCCTGATTCTGAAAAGATGATTTCAATTCTGGTGGCCACCAAAGCTCATAAGGCTAAGTTGGAGAAGGTGAAGAAGCCAATGAAGAGAAAATATATTTCCCCTTTTCTTTTTGATGTACATTGTTTAATTGGTAAATGGCCACTTGTCATTTACTGACTTTTGTAGAATATGAATTGATTCAGTGGATTTTGTAACGACTTAACTCTTGAATTCTATATGTAACGTTTTGAAAATCAATGAAATGGTCAGCTAATTTTTGGTGTGAGATACATCTTGTTGTGGAGTCAATCTGGAATGTGTTTTGTACCATTTATTTACTATTCCAATGTGTTTGTGAGTTCAAATGTTTGTTTTCCTTATGTTGGATTGAAATTAGGAAATAGACAGAGTTCTATTTCTATTCTTAAGTGCAACTAATTGACAATAAATGGAGTATTACTTGGAGATTGGGAAAATACTCGTGTGTCCTATTTAGTTGAGATTTATCCATGTTGTTTTATTTAATTTCATTGATTCAAGTAGATTTCATTATTGCATCACCACTAGTGTGAATTCATAAGCATTGTGAAATCACAAAGTTGGTTAAAGTTTAGAATCAAAATCACCGCCTAGATTAATTCCTCACCGAGGGCTAGTTTGGTTACCTCTTTTGTTCTCTAGTCAAGAACATACCCCATTAGGATGTAGAACAAACAAAATTCATTGCATATCTTTCATATAAGGGAGCTGTGCCTATTAAAATTTAGAGAAAAGTTAGTTGAATAGTTAAAAAACTTTCCAACTATTTGTATTCATATTGTTTCTTAAGAGATTTTGGGTGAATAAAGAGTTAAATTTAAAAAGAACAATATGTTTCTGAATAGATTTTTGGCAACTTTGTTGGGGAGAGAAATAGTCACTAGAGCATGAAGCCAAGTAGAAAGACTAATTCAAAGCTTTGGATCAAAGAATATTTCTCAGAACTACCAAGGGGAAAGGTGGAAAAGACCCTACATTCAAAAGGCTCACAAGGCTTGGTTTTCCCATAATAGACTTACCTCCTTAGAAAGGTGAAAAAATAAGTAGGAGTAGACCACCTTTACCTCCTAAGACACAAACTTCAATGCCTACATCTTTCTAGGTATTAAATTTACATGAAGTAGTTTCTCCTCCTATTATTAATTTTCCTCAACATCCTACACCTACAGTCATGGCAGCTCCATGGGCCGCAACAACTAGTCCATTGTAGTTCGCAGTATATAACCCACTCCCTTTAGGATCTAGAAATAACTTTCCCAAGTTCTCAAGAGATGGAAAAGTTACTACAGATGAACACATTAAATCCTTCTTTGTAGCAACTCATATCCTAGGAGTTGGTTATGAAGATGTTTCCGTTAGGCTACTTGTTGAGACTCTAGTTGAAGCAGCGGCTGACTGGTTTTATCACTTGGATGATGCTTTGATCACAAGTTGGGATACTATGAGAATGGATTTTGTAGCTAGGTTCAAAATGGTTGAAGATGAACATGCATTACTAATGCAATTGACATCTATTAAAAAATAAGCTTCTATAAGTATGAGGGAGTTTGTTACTAAATTCAATAAGATTGCCAACAAAATTCCCATGGCTGATAGACCCACCCATACAAATCTGAAGATATTCTTTATGAGTTCCATCCTGCTAGATATAAATTTTGATCTATGAAGAGCATGACCTATAGATTTGGATGTTGCTCAAAAAATAGCCATCGAGTTAGAAGATGACATGATTTCTATTGGCGGTTGGAAAAGAGAAGTATAGACAAGCGCTATTTCAAGTGGCATTACTGTTAGAAAGTAAAGACCACCAAGATAACTGAGAGGCGGGGGGGGTGAATCAATTATCTAATAATTAAACCATTTATCAACTTCAATAGCATTGAACCATATAATCAATGCAGTAACCAACCATAGAAAGATAATCATACACGATGACACAATAACACAAGATATGTTAACTAAGGAACCTCTTGATCAAAGAGTAAACTCCAGTGGGAATGATGCCCACAAAATGATGCACTAATATGAAAGTTCCTTATGAGAGGATGGACCCTATTAGGAGTCTTATGAAATATATTCAGTACATATGAATCTCTATTAGGAGATTTTGAATCCCTGTTAAAAGATTTTAACCCTATTAGGAGTTATGGAAGACAGAAGGACCCACTACCCAAACAACTTCAAGGCAAGATCTCTGAACTCACTGTCCAAGAGATCTTAGGATTATTCAATAGAATAATATGAAATATGTTACCTTCTTCACACTATGCCAAAACCACACTCTCTACTACACAAGATCACAAATCCATATCTCTGTACTTCACAAGTCTTCCTTCATCACTGAATTAGCTCTTTTCTTCACTTCATGCATATGTTCACATCACAACTTTCACAATTTCACATCATAACTATTACAATCCCCACATAATAAGGAAAAAATTCTGTCCTTTATACCACACTCAAATAATTAAAAATGAGTCGGCATGCAAATACAAAATAATAATTTCAACGCTCTACATCAAAATTACATAAAAACTGTTGGCTTCCAGATACAATAACTTTCCAATTGTGTGACCTCAAAGTTTTCACTATGAACCACATCATGACCAATGAGTCTCAAACTTCCCTTTAACTACATAGAATTAGATTCCATCTTGGTTAGGATGTGAGGCCTCACCCTGACCTATCATAGCATCTTTTCTTATTCGCATTTTGATACATTGATACACTTATTGATCTATTCTGATAGAGACTCGAGATACTATATTTTGATGATGATTATTATGCCATGTGGATCACCTTATGATGTGCATTAGAATTTAGAGTATGTTGAGATTTTGATTATGCATATTTAGTAGTGTGATTTTGATGGGAATATTGGATCATGTTTAAATTTGATTTCTCCACAGGTGACATGTCATGATGATTGTATAATTGTGATGTTTAAGCACTTTGTATGAAAAATTTGGATTCTACATATAGCAATTAGAATGGAATTATGCACATTGATTATGTTGCTAAATTGGGGATTGAATATGTATATTTCATGTAATGTTATCATCTTGGACTACTGATGCTCAATGTGTAGTGTGTAGGTAAGAGAACCATGGAATTAATCAGAGAACCAAGGTTAAAAAAATGTGAATTGAGTAAGCCAAGGCTTAATCCGATATGAGATTAAAGCCTCGTTGTAATGTGAACTCCTTGTAAATGTGAATCTTTGCATTGTGTTATTAATTAATTTCTTGTTGTCATCTAGGACATGACCTTGGGTATGTATTGTGTAATCATTAGTGTCACTTGACACTTTTTATGTTCTTTTTTTAATCCATTCTAGTTCTAGTCACTTCTAGAGGCAAAAAAAGGGGTTCTAAGGGTCATTTTTGGCATAATTTAGGTACCTAATGGATAGGGTTATGGGTTAGGAAGGTTTTAAGCATGTTCCTAATTCCCTAGTGACCTTGGTAACCCATTTTATGACCCATTTACCCTTGACTTCGAAATTGGATAAGTCATGATCTTTACCCAACTTCACCCTTTCTTTCAATCATGCTTTTATCATGGGGGGACAAGGAAAGACAACAAGCTCATAGAGTCAAGTCTGCATTTATGGATGGTGGGTGGGTAGAAATTTGGAGGCCTTTTTAGAGGCCCTTAGGAGATTTAGTGGGTTCTCACCCACTCTCTACATTTTGGAGACATTAGGGTTTGGATTGAGGAAGGATAAGTGGATAGCTCTTCTCAAATTTCCATTTCCATCACACTTGTGGAGGTTGGTTACTCTTCTCATGGATGCCTTTCTACTTGTTCATTAGATTAGCTTGTATTTTCTCTCTCATGCATATGAATCTTGGTTCTTGTTGTGATAATGTGTTGTAAGGGAGGGATTTTGGGTTTGATTTCATGGTTTGATCTTGCTCTTTTTTCTTGATTGAGGGAGTTCTTGTTTATGGGTGTAAGGCATTACTCACCCTTTGGGAAGGGAAGAAGTGGCCTATGGGTGGAGGGGTTAGTTGGGCTCTCCATGAGGTGAGAGTCTCTTCTCTTGGAGAAGAGGGATAAGTCCATGGTGTATGGGCACCATGGAAGCCATTGTATTCTTGTATTTTGAAGAGGATGTTAAGCAAAGTATGTGTATGAAGTTCTTGGATATGTAGCCTTGAAGAGGCATTTGAATACTCATGGTGAGAAATTTGTATGTAATGGCATTCTCCCCATGGAAAATCCCACCTCCACCCTCTCAATGATCTTGTAAGACTCATTTGTGTAGCCTTGGGAGGGAGTAACTTGTTGTATGTATGTTTGTGAGACTTGTTTTGTGAGCATCTTGTTGATCTTGTTGCATACCCATTTAGCCTTGGTTCTCCAAGCTCGGGGGTGGTCTCATAAGAGACCTAGGTTGGGTGGTGAGCACCCATGGTTCTCTCCCTTTTATTGCAGGTATTGAAGTTAAAGACCCATGTGGAAAAAGATTCAAGAAATCCCTTCTTTGATGTGCTTGTATTAAACTCTCATGTGTTTTTGCATTGTTGATCTTGGAGAAGATCCTCCTCTTGTTGTAAATTGTAAAGTGGTTTCCATTCTTGGGTCCATTGTGAAGTGGTAAATGAATGTGAAGTTGTAAATGCATTGTGATGAAGTGAAGTTGCTACTTATATGTTGATATCTCATTGAGCATCTTCATCAAATTGTATTAAATATAATTGTAA
The DNA here is from genome assembly GCA_027943335.1 of Chamaecyparis obtusa. Classification (NCBI taxonomy): domain Eukaryota; kingdom Viridiplantae; phylum Streptophyta; class Pinopsida; order Cupressales; family Cupressaceae; genus Chamaecyparis; species Chamaecyparis obtusa. The sequence continues at coordinate 1,296,240 of BSBK01002333.1, forward strand.
TGTGAATGCTTCTTCATCATAGAGTTATATATTGAAGTTGATGAGATGACTAAAATAAAAATGTAATTCATTTCTTTCATGCCTATTAGATTTTACTTCTTAAGATAGTGGAGTTAATTTCATGAAATGATATTCAAGTTGATAGAAATGAAATGTGAAAGCTTCAATGTCATCTAAAAGTTAGCTTATACATGAATTTAGCAAGCTCTCTATTATAGTATGGGAAAATTGTCATAGTTATATAATCAAATTCAAATGAACAAAATTCTATGCTCATCTCAAAAAAAAATTGTAGTATGAAACAAGGATCAATAACATAATTGATGATAATTGAAATCTCTTCAATAATACCCTATCCATCAACCTCCATAGTATAATAATCAATAAATTGATGCACTCAATAACTCAAATGTAAGCAAGAAAAGAAAAAAAATGAAGAAACCATATATATTTCATAAAACACATTTCCAAATTTTTAAGAGCAAATTGCTCTCTAGAATTTGTATGGGAATGATATTATTCCCATACCACAGAGAATATGCCTTTTCATTTCATTAAATTACTAATTAGAATTAACTTAAAACTAACACCTATCCTAAACTAGCTATAATCACAAACTTTTAGCCATATAATGTTTTAAAATAATGCTTTTAAGTCCTCCTTTAATCTAGCAAAGCTAGTGGGACCCACCTTGTTATGACAGCTTTTACCTATAATATTAACTAATGTTAATTTAGTCATAAAATATCCCTACCTCTATTTTGGCGCAGGAGCTTGGGAAGGAGGATGGTATTGAATTATTATTTGAAAGTTACTTGTAAGGTGGGGCCACCTTGTCATGTCAACATGTCTTGACTTACCCTCTCTTCTCTTACTCATCACATGTGCCACCCTCCCTCTTTAACTTTGCTAACATGGTGTTAAATACCCTGCTTTTGATGCCATTTTCAAACCAAATCTAATCCTAAATTTCCTCTACTTTATCCCTACGTAGGTCTTGAAATGCAAGTTGGAAAGCAACATAAATATTCACCTAGCATCATGGCATAACACCTAGTAATGTACCTATCACCAAGAGCCTGTGCCTATACCCCCATCCCCTCACGTACTTTGTAGAAAGTTAATGTTGTCTTGTCAGACAAGTCAAACTCCACATCCTCTATCATGCGTATCTCTCAAAGCTTAACATTGGGCAGTGTCAAGCCACCTACCCCTTCCATAACCTACAAAAATCTCTTGTTTTTGTTAAAAAAAATAAGGTGGTGGACCCCAAATCTTGCCATACCCTTTCCCTTCTTGGATATGCGCACCTAGCTTTGGGTAATGGTTAAGGATAGGAGGGCTTTAGGTCATAGGTTAAGATACCTTTTATTACCTTGAATTTGGTTAACACATTCTTCCACTAATAAAAAAATTAATTATTAATTAGTTGATTATTATTAAAGTGGTTAGCTCAAATCAACTTGTTAAATTAATGATCTAGTTCATTTTAAATTTGTTAATCTTATCTTTTAGATGTAAATTCTATTTTGTGAATAGATTTATATCTATGAAATTATTTACTAATTTATAGTTATAGTTATAGTTAGTATGCTTAGATGTAGTCTTTAATGTATTAACCTCCTAAGCTAATGTCTTATTCTCATTCATTGATAATTTATTTCAATATGGCTAGCAATAGTAAATGAATGGGTATATTTGCGAAATGATACTTAAGATGATTTGTTGTTTTAATTATTAATTGTCTTTTTGTAAAACATTTGTTCAATGATGAAATTAATTAGTTAATAAGGAAAATGATGTATTGTTAGTATGTTAGGTTCATTTAGAAATCAATTAGTTAACCCTTTAGTTCATTTTATTGTTGTATGAATGGATTTTCGGGGTTACTTAATATTCTTTAACCTATGGATAACATTATGCTCTAATTAACTTCGTAGGGCTCATTGGCACATTAACATTATACCCATGCACTGATGAAGATTATCCCATGAACCCTCCTCATAGGATTGAACATCCTTTCACTGACCAAAACACCTTTTGGGAACCGTATCCTTGGTAGATATACTATTTGTTAGTGTAGTCTTGGTAGGATCAATTGTATAGTCAATGTCCTAGATTGCACCCACATAACTGATGTTAGCTTTCACTTAACCATTGAATGAAACTCTATAAAATTTCACAAAATTTTTTTTTTTACATTTTTGGTTGTTTATTTTTGGGCATGACATAGGAGATATCCTCCGATTACCAAAAACTGCTATACAGGAACATTGCAAGAATACTGCTTCCACCAAAATGCTTATAACTTTCATGAATAAATGAATTTATTTTTATGCTCTTAACCATAGGCTAATAACACACCAAATAACATACCATCAACTACACATAACCCAATCTGCAATATAACATGTGCACAAAATAAAACTATGCCTGCTTCTCTGCTAAACTCTAGAATAACACTGTGTTGAAATCAATGACAATCATAGCCATGAATGCAACAACAACTGCTACAGAATGACTTCCAAAGGCTTCAACATTCATTCCTAACAATCTCCCCCATTGGCATTGATGGCAACAAAGATGAAAAACATCCAATGTTCCAAAAATCCAATCACTGCTACTCAACTGCTCTACTGCTCTTCATCAATCAAATCTTGCTTCATTTTCCTATTCAATCTTCTTCATCAATATAGCTCCTCAATGTTTTTCATGATTCTCTCCCCCATTGATATCAATGATAGAAATTCTATCACTATGTCAAACAATAGCTCAATGTCAATAGACATTGTTCAGAAAAAAATATTCACTAGAGTCCTCAATGACTAAGCTCAAATACACATACTCCCCCATAGAGGAAGTACCAACATCCAATCCAAAAAATATATAGGGCCATATTCCATTGGAAAAATGCAACCAACTACATCATTACTCAAAATTAGGTTGGAGCATAACCCCAAGCATACCTCTTAGATACTCAAATGTATCCTTAGGCAAAGGCTTAGTAAATATATCTGCTATCTGCTCCTTTGTGCTTATGTACTTCAGTCTGACTTCTTTCTCTACAACTTTCTCTCTTACAACATGATACTTGATCTCTATATGCTTAGTTTTAGAATGCAAAACTAGATTTCTTGACATACTAACTGTACTTTTATTGTCACAATGTATAACAATAGGTTCATCAAACTTGATTCCAATGTCCATCAACATCTGCTTCATCCAAATTATCTGATTATAATTATTTGCTGCTGCTACATATTCTACTTCTGCTATACTCTATGAGATACAATTCTACTTTTTGTTCAACCAAGAAACTAATCTTCCTCAAAGAAAAAAGGCTCCACCACTAGTGTTTTTCTTATCATCAATGTTGTCTCCCCAATCAGCATCAGTATATGTACATAGGGTAAAATCATCAGAAGTTTCATACCACAATCCATAGTCCATTGTGCCTTTAAGATATCTCAATATCCTCTTTACTGCTGCATAATGTGACTCTCTAGGTTTAGCTTGAAATATTGCTACCATTCCAACTAAATGTTGTATATTTGGTCTAGTGTGTGTCAAGTACTACAATCCACCAATCATGGATCTATATTTCTTTTGCTCAACTGCTAGTGTCTCATCTTTACTAGATAGTTTATGTCCTATAACCATAGGTGTTCCAACTAGTTTACAATTCTCCATACCAAATCTTTTCAACAAATCATTCAAGTACTTTGTCTGACTTACAAAGATATCATCTTTATTTTGTGTTATCTGTAATCCCAAAAAGTATTTCATTTCTCCAATCATACTCATTTTAAATTCTATCTTCATTTCATCAGAAAATTTGTCACTAGCTTCATCCTCTCCTCCAAAAATAATGTCATCAACAAAAATAACCAAAACTAACAATCCATTCTCAATTTCTTTTGTGTATAAGTTACTATCAGTTGTTCCTTTTGTAAATCCCAATTTTAACAAATACATATCAAATCTAGCATACCAAGTTCTAGGTGCTTTCTTTAATCCATACAATGCTTTCTTTAGTTTACATACCATGTCTCCTTCTTGAGTCAAAGGAAAACCTCAAAGCTGCTCAATGTAGACTTCTTCTTCTAATTCACCATTTAGAAATGTTGACTTCACATCCATCTGATACACTTTGAATTTCTTAAATGTTGCATAAGCCAAAAATATTCTTACTACTTCAAGTCTTGCCACAGGGGCAAAAGTCTCTTCATAGTCAATTCCTTCTTGTTGTGAGTATCCCTTACATACCAATCTTGCTTTGTTTCTAATTACTTCTCCTTGTTCATTCATCTTGTTTCTAAATACCCATTTATTTCCAATCACATTTTTGTCTTTAGGTCTAGGGACCAATTCCCATGTCTTGTTCTTTTCAATCTGATCCAATTCTTCTTTCATAGCTTTAATCCAATGTTCATCTTCACAAGCTTCATTAGTAGTCTTAGGTTCAATTTGAAAAATCAAACATAAATGTACCTTCTTTCTAGTCATAACTCCTCTATCCAAACTTCCAATCACTTTTTCAACTAGATGATGTCTTGATATATACTTGTTAGGTGTCATAGTCACCGATCTTTCTTCAACTGCAGATTCTTCTCTATTTTCTTCAACATGACTTTCATTCAACAATTCACTATCAGTCTCAAAAAATTATTCAGTAGTTTCAATGTTAGGCTGAGGGTTAGTTCCTTCATCAGATTCATAATCAAGCATTCTTTTCTAAATTTTAAACTTCTCATCAACTTTTACATTTTCACTTTCAACAATAGTTTTAGTTCTCTTATTGTAACATCTATATGCTTTTCTTTTCAAAGAATATCCAAGAAAAATTCCTTCATCGCTTCTAGGATCAAACTTTCCTATATGATCATCTCTCTTAATATAACATTTGCTTCCAAAAATTCTAAAATACTTAACTGAGGGTGCATGTCCAAACCACAATTCATAAGGTGTATTGTCTGTGTCTTCTCTAATTTGTACTCTTTTCATCGTATATACTGTTGTATTCACTACTTCTCTCCAAAATGTCTTTTCCAAATCACCTTCAAACAACATAGCTCTAGCTGCTTTAGTCACTGATCTATTCCTTCTTTCTGCAATACCATTTTGTTCAGGTGTTCTAGGGGCTGAAAGCTATCTCTTAATACCATTTACTTCACAAAAAGTGTTAAACTCTTTAGATGTAAATTCTCCACCTCTATCAGATCTCAAACATTTAATCCTCATTCCTAATTCATTCTCAACTTTATTCTTCATGACCTTAAACTTATCAAATACTTCAGATTTTTCTTTAAAAAATGCAATCCACATCATTCTTGTAAAATCATCAACAAGAATCATAAAATACTTTTCTCCTTAGAATCCTCTAGTCCTAGTAGGACCACTCAAGTCTTTATGAACAATCTCCAACTTTTCTATAGATGTGAACTTCTTGCTAGGAAATGAACTCCTTTTCTACTTAGCCATCACACATTCCTTGAAAATCATGTTAGTAGGCTTCATAATCTTAGGTAAATCTCTTACTACAAGTGTAGAACTTACTTTCACAATATTATCAAAGTTTATATGACAAAAAATTCTATGCCATAACCAACTGTCATCAATCTTAGTCATCAAACTTGACATCTTAGTAGGGTTCAACTGAAATACATTACCTCTAGTTTTAGATCTAGTTCCAATCAGATTTCCATCTTTATCCTTTATCACACAAGTTTTCTTAGTAAACCAAACTTGATATCCCTTATCCACTAACTATCCAACACTCAAAATATTATGTTTCAATCCATCAACAAAGTAAACATCATCAGTATTAGTCTTTCCATCAAGAGTAATAGATCCTATACCTTTAATCAAACAAGGTGCATTGTTACCAACTCTAACAACTCCTCCATCATAATTGTTAAACTTTATGAACTTTCCTTTATCACCAGTCATATGTTGTGAACAACCACTATCTATAATCCAATCAGCTTTCTTTTCAACTTGGGAAACTAAGGCTTTTTCTTCTTTAATATCAGATTCAGAATTTTCTTCCTTAATTGCTACAAATCCTATGTCATCAAAGTTATCATTATCACTGTCACTCAAATGTCTTTCAATTCCCTATTCAATTTCTTCAACATTTGCATAATAACATTCTTTAGATCTTCTAGGCTTAAAATTGTTCCTATACTTCTTAACTCTCTTAGGACACTTAGATGCAAAATGACCATATTCTTGACATGTCCAACATTTAAAGATTTTCTTACCATCTAGTTCTCTTTTTACAAGAAAGGCAATACCTTCTTCAATCTTCTTATCTTCATCAAATTTGGATCTTCTACTATTGGCATAATCTCCATTCACACTTTTACTTCTAGATAAAGTAGGTCTGATGCTAAGAGCACTGAATGTTGTCTCCACTCTAGGTAGTTCTCTTGATAATCTCAAATTCATCTCTGTTGCTTCCAATCTTCCAAGAGTCTCTCTTGAAAATTTTGGTGTACAAGGTATCACTTGTTCAATCATTTGTGTAGATTACCTGAATACCAGTGTTAATGTTTTCAAAATCTTCCATATTACTTCATTCTCTGTCTTTTAACCTCCATAAGACTTTATTCCTGTAACAATTTATAACGTCCTACCAATATAGCTTCTAATAGATTCATCTTCCATCATTCTTATGTCTTCAAATGCACAAATCCAATTATGTAACCTAGCTTTCTTTGCATGTTCATCACCTTCAAAAGTAGAATGTAAAGCTTTCCAAATATCATGAGATCTAGTTAAACCTTTTACCTGACTGTATTCATTCTTCAGAAGTGCTGATAAAAGTGCTTCTCTTGCAAGTATGTTACACATGAATAGATCTACCTCATCTTTAGTACTTGTTTCAAGATTGTCTTCTTCAATTATAGTCCTTTTATTCTTTATAATCAACCAATAACCTAGTCCTAAACACAAGAGATGTGTCTTCATCTTTTCTTTTCAACTATCAAAATTTACTCCATCAAACTTAGGACTTTCTTTCCTAAAATTTTTCATAGATATCCTTAAGTTGTTAAACTTCTCTTTCAAGGACCTATCTCTCTGATACCAATTGTTAGAAAGTAAAGACCACCAAGATAATTGAGAGGGGGGAGGTGAATCAATTATCTAATAATTAAACCATTTATCAACTTCAATATCAATTTCAATAGCATTAAACCATATAATCAATGCAGTAACCAACCATAGAAAGATAATCATACACAATGACACAATAACACAAGATATGTTAACTAGGGAGCCTCTTGATCAAAGAGTAAACCCCCATGGGAATGATGCCCACAAAATGATGCACTAATATGAAAGTTCCTTGGGAGAGGATGGACCCTATTAGGAGTCTTATGAAATACATTCAGTACATATGAATCTTTGTTAGGAGATTTTGAATCCCTATTAAAAGATTCTAGCCTTGTTAGGAGTTATGGAAGACAGAAGGACCCACTACCCAAACAGCTTCAAGGCAAGATCTCTAAACTCACTATCCAATAGATCTTAGGATTATTCAATAGAATAATATGAAATATGTTACCTCCTTCACACTATGCCAAAACCACACTCTCTACTACACAAGATCACAAATTTAGATCTCTATACTTCACAAGTCTTCCTTCATCACTGAATTAGCTCTTTTCTTCACTTCATGCATATATTCGCATCACAACTTTCAAAATTTCACATCAAAAATATTAAAATCCCCACATAATAAGGAAAATATTCCTTCCTTTATACCACACTCAAATAATTACAAATGAGTCAGCATGCAAATATAAAATAATAATTTAAACATGCTACATCAAAATTACATAAAAATTGTCGACTTCCAGATACAATAACTTTCCAATCATGTGACCTCAAAGTTTGTGCTATGAACCACATCACCACCATGTGTCTCAAACTTCCCTTTAAATACACAAAATCATATTCCACCCGAGTTAGGAGATATCCTCCGATTACCAAAAACCACTACACAGGAACATTGGCAGAATACTGCTTCCACCAAAATGCTTATAACTTTCATGAATAAATGAATTTATTTTTGTGCTCTTAAACATTGGCTAATAACACACTAAAGAACATACCATCAACTACGCATAACTCAATCTACAATATAACATGTGTGCAAAACAAAACTGTACCTACTTCTCTGCTAAACTCCAGAATAACACTGTGTTGACATCAATGACAATCATAGCCATGAATGCAACAACCACTGCTACAGAATGACTGCCAAAGGCTTTAGCATTCATTCTGAACAACTACATTGACCAATGAGATGATGCAAAAAATTTCTAATAAAATCATCGCTTTAAAGGGAGAACTCCCAAAGTCCCACAACCCATACTAGAAACCATTTCAAGATCAGAATGGTAGGAATATTGATAGCAGGGTACTACAATTACCAACTCCGCAACAAAGGCTTGAAATTGAGGCACCTCCTAAGAAAGGAAATATGTGCATATTCTATCTAATGACATACCATAATGTTGAGAGTTGTCCTGAAATAGCTCGCATGATGCAACTATTATCTACTAATGAGTTAGATACTGCTACACCAAGAAATGAACTAGATCCATCCTCACATGGTGACTATATAAATTTATTTTTTTATTATGAGACTAATTCTAAAAATTAAGGAGAATGTTATGCTACTATAGATGGAATTACCTACATAGTCCTAACTTGAAGCCAAAAGGAAAAAACTCCTATTGTCATTCCTTCAACAGGAACTAATGATGCATCTACTTCAAGTATGAAAGAAAGCAATCAAGGAATGAAAATCTTGCAACTGGGTAAGTAAAATGATTCCTTTGATTTCATTCATTTCTATAAAAATTCCAAGATCCAAATTTCTCCCATAGATTATTTAAGGTCAAATCCTGCTTAATTGAAAACATTCATAGATTAATTAAAAGGAGATAGTATTAAACTAAATCATAATGTCACCTCTTCCAATGAAGATGATTCTTCACTAGAAAAATTATTTGAACAAGGGGAAACCAATGTGCTAGCTACCTTCTAGGGTCAAAAACCAAACCATTTTATGTCTCCTTGTATATCAATGGTTGTAAACTTAGCAATTGTATCATAGATTTAGGTGCCTCTAATAATGCGATACCTTCCACTGTAGCCAAATCCTTAGGCCTCACCATGAAAAAAGTCCATGGTAGATGCTATTCTATGGATGCTAAGAAAGTCCCTTTGCTTGGTCAAATCAAAGATGCCCAAGTAGCTCTAGCTGCCCATCCTGAAAAGAAGATGGTACTAATGATCCTTGTTGCAGATATACAAGCCAGTTATGGGTTATTTCTCAGCAAAAGTTTTTGTAGAAATCTAGGTGGGGAGATTAAATTAGATTGGTCCCAGGCAGTGATTCCTATAGGAAATAAGAAGGTCAAACTAAAACCCAAGGAGAAGTCAAAGTTCATAGTTCTAAAATTTGACGATCTAAAAGCTCAAATCCTATATCAAGAATTGGAGTTTCGTAATTATATGATTTTTATTCAAGGCATTGTTGATTAACCTGAAAGTGAATAAGAAGAAATTATGGCCTCTGATAAGGATAAGACTCCAGAAGTCTGGACACTGGAATTTGATGGAAGTTGTTCTTCCTCTAGATCTGGTGTCAGAGTTTTATTAATTCCACCCATAGGTGAACTTCAGCCGATGGCTTTCAAATTGAAGTTTGCAAATACCAATAATATAGCTGATTATGAGGTGTTTTTACTTGGGATAATTGTTGTGAATGAGAAGGGTGTGAAAATTCTATAAGCTTAAGGTGATGCTAAGTTAATTGTGCACCAAATGAAAAGTCAATACTCTATCAAAAATTAGAAGTTGAAAAGTTACATGAATAGATTTTGGGATGAGATTGAAGGATTGGATGCCTTTTCAATCAAATATGTCCCTAGAGAATTAAATTCCAAAGCAGATTCACTAGCAGTCTCCGCTTCCTTACTAATACCTCATTCAGAATTTAAAGACAAAAAGTACCAGGTAGAAATAATGTATAGGCCATCAGTACCTGATAACATAGATGATTGGCAAGTATTTGATGATAATAAATTCCTACAACTCTTCCTTGAAGGTGATGATAGTTCCCTTGAAGAAAAGCCAAATAATCCCTCACAAGCTCATCCCAAGATATGGAACAAAGATGAACCAGGTGTGATTCAATTACAAGGTAATGGCATTCCCCCATATTTTATATCATTAGAGAAATTATTCAATCATCATGATACTTATATTAAGAAGACAAGGATAGAGAAAGGTCTCACTATAATGAATGAATGCTAAATGTTTGGAAGCCATTCTATAGTAGTTGTTGTTGCATTCATGACTATGATTCTCATTGATGTCACCATAGTGATTTACCAAAGACTTGCAGAGAAGCAGATAGAGTTTGGATTAGCGAACATTGGTTATTGTAGTTGGAGCTATGTGATGTTGAGGATATGCTCTTTGATATGTTATATGTCTATGGTTAAGAGTGCAGATAGTAATTCATTTATTCATGGAAGTTATCAGCATTTTGGTGGAAGCAGTACTCAGGCAGTGTTCTTGAGTAGCGGTTTGTGGAAATCGGATGATATCTCCTAATCAAGATGGAATCTAGTTTTGTGTAGTTAAAGGGAATTTGAAGACACATTGATAGTGATGTGGATGACAGCACAAACTTTGAGATCACATGAGTGAAAATTTAATGTATTTGGAAGCTGACAGTTTTTGGTAATTTTGATGTAGTGTGTGGAAATTTTTATGTTGTATTTGTATGCCAAATCATTTGTAATTACTTAAGTGTGGTATAAAGGATGGAATTTATTTCATTTTTGTAATGTTGTTGAGATATGGAAGTAGTGGTTCTATGTGATGTTGTATGCATGAAGTGAAGAAAAGAGCTAAGTATGAAAGCGAATTTGTGAAGGAAGACATGCGAGGTACAGAGATCTAAAATTGAGATCTGATGTAATAGTGAGTGCGGTTTGGCATAGTCAGAGAAGAGGTAACATATTATTCTATTGAGTAATGCAAAGATTATTTGGACAGTGTGTTTAGTGATCTTACCCTGAAGCTATTTGGGCAGTGGGTCCTTCTATCTTCCATAACTCTTAGCAAGGTTAGAATCTTTTAATAGGGATTCAAAATCTCCTAACAGGGATTCTTATGTATTGAATGTATTTCATAAGACTCCTAACAGAGTCCATCCTTTCACAAGGAATATTAATATTAGTGCATCTTTTGTGGGCATCATTCCCATGAGGGTTTACTCTTTGATCAAGAGGTTCCCTAGTCAACATATCTTGTGTCATTGTGTTATTGTGTATGAATATCTTTCTATGTTTGGTAATTATATTTCTTATATGGTTTAATGTTGTTGAAGATGATAAAATTTATAATTATTTGATAACTAATTCACCCCCCCCCCCTCTTAGTTATCTTAGTGGACTTTACTTTTTAACAATTGGTATCAGAGTGGTAGGTCCTTGAAAAATAAGTTTAACAGCTTAAGGAGATCCATGGTGAATTTTAGGAAAGAAAGCCCTAAGTTTGATGGAGTAAATTTTGATAGCTTGAAAGAAAAGATGAAGACACACCTACTATGTTTAGGACTGGGTTATTGGTTGATTACAAAGAATAATAAGACTATCATTGAAGAGGACAATCTTGAAACATGTACTATTGATGAGAGAGATCTATTCATGTGTAACATACTTGCAAGAGAAGCACTTTTGATAGCCCTTCTGGAGAATGAGTATAGTAAGGTAAAATATTTGAAAAAATCTCATAAAATTTGGAATGATTTTGTGTGTGAGTGATTTACACCTTCATGAAATAACAAGATTAACTAAGAACAACAAGAATTAGAGCAAAATAATCTAACAAATGCACAATTAATCTATCAACATCTCATGGTTCTCTAAATTGAAGTAGTAAGTGAGGCTCTCAGCTGCAAATCCTCACTAGTGACACTCTAATTATGAGAATTGAACTAAGAATGATATGCAAACTAGATCTAATTATCAAATTCTAGCTCTATTTGATAAGAAATCTACAAAATGATCAACAAATGAAGCTAATTATCAATGAAAATGCTAAGTGAGTGATGTGGATGCAAATTGCAAGAGCTTTGCTGCAATTCAAAGATATGGAGTGGATGAATAATGCCTCAAAATGCCTTCTATTTATAGGATTTTCCCAAGGGTAGGGGATAGAGTGAGATAACCATGGTTATGCTTGGGTAAGGTCAATTGGCTTTGCTTTGTCCCTAAATGGGGGGACAAACATTTAAATGGTTTCAAAAGGCTGGACCATTTCAACAAAAGTGAGTGATTTGTGTCCATTTTGTCTCCTTTTTTGCTTTGTTGAGGGAAATTATGATTTATTAATTAATTAAAGCAATTAAATTTAGCCATGAAGGGTAAGAGGTTCATTTTGATTTTTCATTTCAACAACTATGTCATTAATTGAATTTAATCAATTTCTTAGTGTTTTTCCCTTTTTCAAGCCTTATTTAATCATTTAATCATTTAATTGAATTTTCCTTTGATTCGAATTTCCTTTGTTCCGTTTATTGATTTTTAGTGCTATTTTGATGATTTGTTGCACCTTTTGATCGATTTAAGCCTTTGCCAATTTTCCATGTCTACAAATGCCCCTCTTTGAGTCGATGTGCGAAGAACACCGATTCAAAGATTCCCTTGGTATGATGATCTGATTCAGGTCCTGGTTCTGATATGCCTCGATTCCTCTAATCGTTCTGATTGATGTACTTCCTGATGATGATGATGTGCCTCTGATGATGGTGCTGATATGATTCTGATGCCTCTGATATGATATGGATCTTGATTTGGGTCCTGGTTTGATGATAGGTCCTGGGTTTACTGATAAAGGTCCTGGGTTGATTGATTGCTGATATGTTAATATGTTTGATATGATGACAGATTTGATATGAAACCAATATGCAATTGATTTGCCTCCTGATATGATACCAATATGGTATGATACTGATATGATTTCCATCAAAGGTTCATGAAAATCTTCTTCTCTCTTCTGAAACTCTGATAATTCCCTCTCTGATGTGACTAAATATTGTACTATTGAATCCTTTTTGGGTTTAATGCCTTGCTTCATGTGAATTCATGCTTGTTTTCTGAAATCCGCTGATTAAGATCAAATGCCCCAGTTGGATAGAAAAAATGTTGGACTTGATCCAACTTGCAAGATTTTACAAAAACTCGGTTCATGCCAGATGCATCTAGAAGCACTTTATGCTTTCCTTTTTACCAGCTCTCAAACAAGATCACATTGGTTTGCCCCCAATGTCTTAGCAAGATATAGGACATGAAAGATGGATTTGCAAGCTGATGGATTAGAGATGGAAAGGCTATGATGGAAGAAGTATGAGAATGTGACCCCTAGGACTATCTCCTCAAGAGTACCCAAGCTAAGGAAAAAATGATATAGCAATGTGAAGCATGTTTTTGGATAAGCCATGAAAGCCAATGATAGAGGGCTAGATAGCCTATAGGATAATGATTTTCTGCCATGAAAAGGAGTGATCCAAAAGAAGTGGACATGTCAAGAAGTTCTTGATAATAAATTTTTTTTTTTTTCTTGATCAAGTCCAAGGGTCAATTTGGGTAAGATGTGGATAAGATAACACAATCTAGATAAAGAGGTGATGGAGGCTATGAAGGGATGTTTTGGGATTATGAAAAGATTGTCAAGGAATAATGAAGGTGAATTTGGGATAAGCAAGATCATGATAGGGTAACATGGATGCAGCAAGTACATAAGTTGATGGAAAGGATAACGGATGTTAAGATACTCAATGCTCATGGATGTGTTCAACCTTGTCAAGATGAAAGGTTAAAGATGAAATATGGATGAAAGTGAGGTAAATGATAGGAAGATGGAAGATGGCATGGATGAAACTTGCCCCCAAGTGTAGAGTGCAAGAAGGAAAAATTACGCATGACGCCTGTTTGCCAGGTTTTCATCATGGTACTTGTCTAAGGCGCCACAAGAAGTGGTTTTCACCCTAGATTTATTTCTTTTTATTTTTGCTACCAAGGTGCCTATTGCTATGTTTTCACCAAGGCACTTTTTCTCTTTTTTCATTTTTTTCTTTTTTTCTTTGTTTTTTTCTTTTTTTGTATTTTTCAATATTTTCCCAACATTAGAATCTTTGGACAATGTTCCTCTGAAAGATATGCTATAATAAACCATGGGTATGACTAGGATGCTCAAAGATATTGATAAGAGGGATGGAAGTACAGAAAGTATGCATTGGAAAATGAATGTGAGGATAAGAAGAAGGTATGTTGAAGATGGAAATGTTGGCAAGATAAACTTTGACACACACTTTGAAGAGTGGTGGAATGATGGAGGAACAATAGATGAAGGAGGCAAGGATCTTTTTGAAGTAGTGGATTTTGGGATGTAAGAAGATGAAGGATGTTTGGAAGGAGATGGAATGGAAGCCTTTGGAAGCTTGAATGTCAATTTTGATTCTTCTTTTGTGTGCAAGTCTTTCAACAATGACTTGGGAATCCACATATTCTTTGATTTTTCTTTCTTTTGGAATGCTTTTGAATGCATTTCCTCAATGAGGGATTTAGGAACCCACATTTTATTTTTTTCTTTTTGCTTGATGGACCGTTGCGGCCTTTTGGATATTTCATTTTTCTTTTCATTCACATGTCGATTAGATGGGACATTGTGATTTTTATGCACATATGGATTCTTGGATTTATGATTTTTATGTTGCACATCAACATTGCTTCCAAAAGACTTAGGAATTGTGGATGAATAGGAATAATATGGATGGTTCATATGGATTTGTGTTTGGACATTCTTCAAGTATGTGTGTCTTTGTTGATCTTGATAAATGGTAGGGTAAGTGAACGGATAGCTAGGGATGATAGGAATGGTTGATGGGGGAATATATGGACCTAGTATGGATGGAAGGGATGAAGACTTTTGTTTTGGGACATAGGCACCCAAAATGGATTTGGAGGATAGTGGAGGTATGTGGTTGTATTTGAATGGAGGGATATAAGGTGTGAAAGGGATATTAATATCTTTGGAAGGAGCTCCATCGTCAACATTCTCATCTTTAAGATTTATATTTATACCAATAGGCTCATGAGTAGCTTTGATAGGAACACATTTGATAGGATCAACTGAAGCTTGAAGGGATTTATTATCTTGCAAGGGATTTGGAAGAATGATGTTTTCTTGAGGTGAACATGGAGGAATATCACAAGGAAATGATGGGATGCTTTGATCTTGACAAGGATCTTCGAATGATGTAGAGATGGTATTTTGCTCTTGATTTTCAATATGCTCATTGGAAGTTATGGAAGGGATATCTTGATCTTGCTTGGGAAATGGAGAAGATATGGAACTTGGAAGGGTACTTTGTTCTTGGAACGGAAGGATATCATCTTGGAAGACATGAAAGGATGCAAGGGGATCATCACAAGGTTCAAGGGATATGGGACCTTCATCAAATATGGGAGGGGTTTGTATATAATCTTGATCTTGATCTTTATCAATATTTATCTCTTTTCTCTTTAGATTATCCTCTTGACATGGAGCCACTTCTAAGGATGAGGTAGATGTTTGGATATGTGTGGGGAATGTTTGGAAGAATGGTGTAGGATCCTCTTGAATAGGTATAATAGGAATTGAGGCACATGAAGCTTTGGGTTCTAAGATCTTTGAAGCATGGAAACAATCTGCAGCAAGATGTGAGTTAGCTTGGGTTTCTTTTAGAGGTAGCCCTTGAGGGTAGACATAGTCAATGGGAAAAGTATCATCATTAGGCTCATTCTTTGATAGATGAATTTTGGATAATTGTGGAGCTTTGGGAGATGAAGAAAAAATGAAAGGAATGCTAGTTATGGGAGGATCTTTGCTAGATAGAGGTTTGGGAGATGGATGAAGGATGAAAGGTGTACAAGTCATCCAGGGAGAAACCTTGTTAGGAGATGGACAAAGGATGAATGGATTACCCTTGCTATATGGAGGTTTTTGAATTAGATCTTGCTTGAGAGCGGTATTTTTCACTCCATATTCTTTATTATCTTGATCACAAATAGGTTGATTATGCAATTTCCTTTGATCCAAGATAAGTTTATCACTCTTAAATGCTTCCTTTTGTGAGAAGGATGAAGATACGGATGACCCATCATCATAGAGGAAAGGCCAAATTGATCTTAATGATGGCTCTTTAGATAAAGTATCTTTTTTCTTTTCTTCATCCTTTCTCAAGGTTGATATGTCAAAATTACGAGGAAGCTTAGCTCCTACTTGAGCTAAAGTTAGGAAATATGCTTCTTTATCCCAGTCCAAAATTCATTCCATTATTTCTATAAACACGGGATCTTGGGATGCTCTCACAACATCATCTTTAGACACCTCATCACTTTGAAAAGAATAGCTTGATATTAATAAGGGCATTTTATATGATGTATCACTTTGGTTTTCCTCATTCTTTCTCAAGGTTGATGTGTCATAATTATAAGGAAGTTTAGCTCCTGCTTGAGCTAAAGCTAGAAAATATGTGTCTTTATCCCATTTCAAAATTAATTCCATTATTTCCAGAAACTTGGGACTTTGGGATGCTTCAACAACATCATCTTCAGACACCTCATCACTTTGATTCCTATAGAGATCTTGATCTTGACTTTGATAATTATGCTCCATAATAGGGTTGATTTGTTTCCCAAATAAACTTCCTTCATGAATTTCAATCTGGTTGGGTTGGTTTGGAATGGGTAAATGGTATTGATCAATTTTTTAAGATTTAAAAATTTTAATTGTATTTTGATCAAATACTTTGGAACTTCTTGTTTGAAAAGTTGAAGACAATCTCAACACACACATCAATAGTTCACCATGTCCCTAGATCACTCTAATGTGTATATTTTTGAATGTTTCCATGGGTTTGATCACAAGAAAGACTTCCAAGCAAGCTACCTCACACAAATTTGGCTTTTAAATGGCTCTATTAGGTAGTTTTGCTATTTTACCGTTATGTAGTAAGTTTTCCATTCAAAATAGATCTTAGCCTTTCATCCCCCAAGTATGTTAAGGGGCTTCCCACACGCACAAAAGCATGATTTTGCGCAATCCATTAGGACTACTAGAGGAAGTTCGAAAGAGCTAAAATCCTTTTTGTCATGTACCCCATTAAGGATACCCGCGTTTCATTTTATAGTGGGTCAGATTCTCACGGCAAAGGCAAGTGTATCCCACTTTGGGCTGTCCCTCTCACCGGCCCTTCTAAGGCAATCTCGGGAGGTGAGCCCACTAAGTTTTAAACATGTTCATTTGAAAGCATGAAAAGTGGATTTGGTAGAGCAAGTTTGGGAATTTGATTCACTCAAAGAGTGAAGAGCATATCCTTATTGCTTTTTCCTTATCCCAAACACTCACAATCAATTTGGTTCTTTTTCAACCCCGTGACAAAGGGATTCTTAGAATTGAAGTGTTTATTTTTTCCTCTTAATGATTAAACTATGTTTTGAACTTTGAAATGCCACAAGCTAAGGGAATGTGCAAGCTTGATGAGAAAAATACCTCAAACAATGCTAGCAAAGGCTAGGCGCATTTTTAAGTAGTAGATTTTCTCATTTTCTCTCCAAATCCTTCCCTTACCTTAGCAAAACGTTCCCTCCACCAACAAGTTAGTCAACACAAATTCATACAAAGTGAGGGGAAACCAAAATCAAAAAGCTTAAAATGATCAAATTGATTATGCTCTTGATTTATTTTGAACTCAAATATTTGCAAATTAAATCCAAAAGGTGCAAGGTATACTCTAATAGGACGTCCTTTTTTGTTTCTTTTTTGCATGCAAAAAAGAAAAAAAAATATTTTGAGCACTTTTCTGCGACAGAGCCTGTACCTGAGACAAAAAAATGACCATGAAGTTAGAATACAGTCATCATTTTAACATTTTTGATAAAATAGAGAAAATACAGTCAGGCGACATCATCCAGACTACAAGCGAGATAAAATTTAACAAAGACGTGACTACTTTAACCGTGAGTGTCACCAAAAGGGGCTCAAGCGAGATTAAAATAACCAAGTGCGATATCAAATTTTAGCTAAGCGTGAAATCTTTAATACACACGACAATAGTAATTACTCTGATACAATCTAAATCCTCAATCAGGCGACATTGTCCATGCTAAATGCGAGATCTAATTTAATAAAGACGTAATTACTTTAACCGCGAGCATCACCAAAAGGGGCTCAAGCGAGATTAAAGTAATCAAGTGCGATATCAAATTAAAATAACACGTGAACTCTTTATTACAAGCGACAAATTAATTCAGAGAAGTGACAATTAATTAATCAAAAGTGACATTTAAAATACTCAAAGTGAGAAATTAAATGAGCAAGGCAGTAAACTCCCTTTACACCAGGTGTAAAATGATTCCTCAGCCGTGGCTTTTAATTCTATCTAGGCGACATCTTAATGACCAAAGGCATCAGCTACTTGTCCGTGACACAAGAATTTAATTTCCGCAGGCGTGATTTCTTTCTCCAGAAGCGTGACTCTGTAGGTTGATAAGCGTGATCGTTCAGACTCCAGGTGACATTTTAATTTCCGCAAGTGACATCTCTTTGCTTTAGGCATGATTTCTTTACCGGAAGGTGTGATTTCTTTCCTGTAACCTGCAAACAGTGAGCAAAATCATGCAATTCTAGCCTAAATTTTGCACATAACATGGAAATTATGATAAATTTGAGGCCTAGGGCCCCACGGTGGGTGCCATTTGTGTGAGTGATTTACACCTTCATGAAATAACAAGATTAACTAAGAACAACAAGAATTAGAGCAAAATAATCTAACAAATGCACAATTAATCTATCAACATCTCATGGTTCTCTAAATTGAAGTAGTAAGTGAGGCTCTCAGCTGCAAATCCTCACTAGTGACACTCTAATTATGAGAATTGAACTAAGAATGATATGCAAACTAGATCTAATTATCAAATTCTAGCTCTATTTGATAAGAAATCTACAAAATGATCAACAAATGAAGCTAATTATCAATGAAAATGCTAAGTGAGTGATGTGGATGCAAATTGCAAGAGCTTTGCTGTAATTCAAAGATATGGAGTGGATGAATAATGCCTCGAAATGCCTTCTATTTATAGGATTTTCCCAAGGGTAGGGGGTAGAGTGAGATAACCATGGTTATGCTTGGGTAAGGTCAATTGGCTTTGCTTTGTCCCTAAATGGGGGGACAAATATTTAAATGGTTTCAAAAGGCTGGACCATTTCAACAAAAGTGAGTGATTTGTGTCCATTTTGTCTATTTTTTTGCTTTGTTGAGGGAAATTATGATTTATTAATTAATTAAAGCAATTAAATTTAGCCATGAAGGGTAAGAGGTTCATTTTGATTTTTCATTTCAACAACTATGTCATTAATTGAATTTAATCAATTTCTTAGTGTTTTTCCCTTTTTCAAGCCTTATTTAATCATTTAATCATTTAATTGAATTTTCCTTTGATTCGAATTTCCTTTGTTCCACTTATTGATTTTTAGTGCTATTTTGATGATTTGTTGCACCTTTTGATCGATTTAAGCCTTTGCCAATTTTCCATGTCTACAGCTTTACACTCTACTTTTGAAGGTGATGAACATGAAAAAAGAGTTAGATTACATAATTGGATATGTGCATTTGAAGATATAAGAATGTTGGAAGATGAATCTATTAGAAGCTATATTGGTAGAATGTCAAAAATTATTACAGGTACAAAATCTTGTGGACAAACAAAGATAGAGAATGAATTGATATGGAAAATTCTGAGGACATTGACCCCTGTATTTAAGTAGACACCATAGATGATTGAACAAGTTATACCTTGTACAAAAAACTTTACAAGAGAGAATCTTCTTGGAAGATTGGAAGTAGCAGAAATGAACCTAAGATTTTTAGGAGACTTATCTAGAATGGAGACAACATTCAATGCTCTTAGTGTTCACCCTACTTTGTCAAGAAGCATCAGTGTGAGTGCAGATTATGTTGGCAGCAATAGATCTAGAAATGAAGAAGAAAAGAAGATTGAAGAAGGTATTTCCTTGCTTATGAAAAGAGAACCAAACGGTAAGAAAATATTTAAATGTTGGACTTGTCAAGAATATGGTCATTTTGCATCTAAATGTCCTAAGAGAGTTAAAAAGTACAGAAACAATTTCAAACCTAGAAGATCTAAGGAATGTTATTATGCTAATGATAAAGATCTTGAAGCTAGTATAGAAAGAACTTTAAGTGAAAGTGATACTGAGAATAATGATGACATAGGATTTGAAGCAATTAAAGAAGACAGTCCTGAAACTGATGTTCAGGAAGAAAAACCCTTAGTTTCTCAAGTTTAAAAGAAAGCTAATTAGATTATAGACAATGGTTGTTCATATCATATGACTGGAGACATGAAAAAGTTCATAAAGCTTAATGAATATGATGGAGGATTTGTTAGAGTTGAAAACAATGCATCTTGTTTGATTAAAGGTATAGGATCTATTACTCTTGATGGAAAGACTAATACTGATGATGTTTATTTTGTGGATGGATTGAAACATAATATTTTGAGTATTGAACAGTTAGTTGATAAGGGATATCAAGTTTGGTTTACTGAGAAAACTTGTGTGATAAAGGATAAAGATGGAAATATGATTGGAACTGGATCTAGAACTAGAGGTAATGTATTTTAGTTGAATCCTACTGAGATGACATGTTTGATTACTAAGATTGATGATAGTTGGTTATGGCATATAAGCTTTTGTCATATAAGCTGGAGATTGTTCATACAGATTTGAGCGGTCCTACCAGGACTAGAGGATTCTACAGAGAAAGGTATTTTATGATTCTTGTTGATGATTTTACAAGAATGATGTGGATTGCATTTCTTAAAGAAAAATCTGAAGCATTTAATAAGTATAAGATTGTTAAGAATAAAGTTGAGAATGAATCTGGAATGAAGATTAAATGTTTGAGATCTGATAGAGGTGAAGAATTTACTTCTAGAGAGTTTAACACCTTTTGTGAAGAAAATGCCATTAAGAGACATTATTTAGCCCCTAGAATGCCTGAACAAAATGGCATTGCAAAAAGAAGAAACAAATCAGTGACTGAAGTAGCAAGAGCTATGTTGTTTGAGAATGATTTGGTGAAGATATTCTGGAGAGAAGCAGTGAACACAATAGTGTATACAATGAGCAGTGTACAAATCAGAGCAGACACAGACAAGACACCTTATGAATTATGGTTTGGACGTGCACCCTTAGTTAAGTATTTTAAAATTTTTGGAAGAAAATGTTATATAAAGAGAGATGATGATATTGGACAGTTTGATCCTAGAAGTGATGAAGGCATATTTCTTGGATATTCTTTGAAAAGAAAATCCTATAGATGTTACAATAAAAGAACTAAGACTATGCTTGAAAGCACAAATGTTAAAGTTGATGAAAATTTCAAAATTTAAGAAAGAATGCTTGATTATCAATCAGATGAAGAAGCTCATCCTAAACCTAACCCTAGATCTACTAAATTATTTTATGAAACTAACAATGATTTGTTGAAAGAAAACCACAGTGAAGTCATTGAAGAACCTACATCTGAAGTGACATCTGAGATAGTGACACCTAGCAAGAGTTTGTTAAGAAATCATCCTATTGGAAAAATTATTGGGAGCATCAAAAGAGGAGTTCTAACTCAAAATAAGGTACAAGAATAGTCATGTTTGATTTCTCAAATTGAACCTAAGACTACTAATGAAGCTTGTGAAGATGAAAGTTGGACTAATGCTATGAAAGAAGAACTAGATTAGATTGAAAAGAACAAGACATGGGAATTAGTCCCTAGACCTAAAGATAAGAATGTTATTGGAACTAAATGGGTATTCAGAAACAAGATGAATGAACAAGGAGAAGTAGTAAGAAACAAAGCAAGATTGGTATGTAAGAGTTACTCACAGCAAGAAGGAATTGACTATGAAGAAACATTTGCACCTGTTGCAAGAATTGAAGTAGTAAGAATGTTTTTGGCATATGCAGCTTACAAGAAATTCAAAGTATATCAAATGGATGTGAAGTCAACATTTCTAAATGGAGAAATGGAAGAAGTCTACATTGAGCATCTTGAAGGTTTTCCCTTAACTCAAGAAGGAGACATGGTATGTAAATTGAAAAAATATTTATCTGGACTTAAACAAGCACCTAGAACTTGGTATGCAAGACTGGATAAGTATTTGTTAAAATTGGGATTTACAAATGGAACGACTTGTTAATATGATTTAGAAAAATAGAGGGGGTGGGGGGGGGGTGAATCAATTGTTCTCAAGTCCTGATGTATAAAAAAATCACAAAAAATTTCTTTAAATTAGATCCAATAACCAAAACAAACTTGGTCATCATTGATTCAATAATAGAAACATACAACAATGCAGTCCACTACCCAACTGTAACTTAACTTGTAAAACACAGAAATATTCAAACCAAAACATTCACAAAAGTATTAACACCAGGATTTATAGTGGAAACCCAATGTGGGAAAAACCACTTTGTAACATGTTACTATTATTTTCACTCTTCTGAAGTGAGCTCGGTAAAAATCCAACCCTATCAAAGGTTACAATACACACTGTTAGGTGTGACCCAGTTAAAGGATTTCAATCACCCTATTAAAAGTGAGCCTTGTCATAGGACTTACATACACTCCATTAGAATGCAACCTTTTTCAAAGGATTTATCATATGACTATTAGGTCAACCTTTGTTAAAAGGATTTTGACTATTACAATGGTTAGAAAGTAGTAGCAATATTTATCTGAAAAATATACAACTCACTTTGCAAATATTAGATTCAATTCCATACACTAATGTTGGTTTACTGACTTTGAAACTTTTCCATCTCCATCTCTAATCTTCTTGGAACTTTTCTTCAAGCAACCACCATAATTCTCCTTCAGCCTTTTCTGCTTATACAGTCAATAAAACTTTACTGATCTTTGAGCATTCTCTATTCACCCATGCACTTGCATATCCAAATGCTCAGGTTCCCTTTATACTTTGCTCAATTAGGTTAAATTATCTTATGCCACTCAATCTCATTTGTAGATCTTAGGGTTAGGTCAGATTCATTGAATCTACCCACTTCATGTTCTTCAGCTCCTTTTCTAAAATCATCTGAAATCTCTTAAAGATTTACAATAAAACATTTTACAGTGCATTTAATGCTTTCAAACAATCAATAAATAAAGTCAACATGTTTTACATAATCCAAGAATTCAACAATGTCCACTCCAAAACTAAATTCTCTTCAAATATAAAATTGTTGATGCTCGGTCAATACTATGATCAACTACTTGGTCTTCATGTAGAAAGCTCATTCATTACTAAACATATTTCCTCAGCTTACACTTTCTTCCTTGGCAATTAACTGTTGTTCGGTTGATAATAGAATTTGTCTCGACATACACGGACTTAGTCGACACTAACATTATTCAAATTAAACATGATTTTTCCATTCTTTGCTTGGTCAAGCCTACTAGTTTAGTCTTTAGTCTTACTAGTATAAACAATACATTGTCTCATCATTGTGCAACATACTCAAGTACACTTTTTAGTATCAAGATAACTCAACCTTTCCTTAGGTGCTATTTTTACCAACCTTTCCTATCCCCTTAGCAACACTCAAGTAGATATAGTACTTTTCTAAGTAGCAATAGTCTTACTAGTTAAGGTTTGACATCAATGACAATACAATAATAGTTTCAATTGTAGTTTCCAATAATCTCCCTCTTTGGCATTGATGGAAACACCATATGATATCACCTGAATAACACATGGATTACCAACCAATCCAAAAACTTATCTGTTCATCAGAGAATTATTTATAATATCCTTAGATTCATTCTAATTTAGAATCATATAAGCCTCACTTTTGTGACTGTCAGAAGTATTCAGATCTCCCTCTATCCTGATCCTTCATTTTAGTTCATCATCCTTAGCTTCAGTGTCATGTGTTATCATATCAGTTCATCTCCCTCTTTAACAAAAATGCCAAAGCAGCAACTAAAACATACATCCATCAGATGTAGATAATATCTATGCAGCTCAGTGTTTTTCCCTCTGTCATCTTTCTTATGACTGATTCCTTATCTTTGTTCCTTTTCACAACTCTAGGCTAGCCCTAAAGTGTGACAATCTTCTACATCAATTTGTCAAATATTATATTGTAGCACATTTGATACAATGATCCTAGCTTGTCTAGGCAGCCTCAGTTAGGCGAAAGACCCCTTATTGACTTCTCAAATACTCATGAGATTCTTTGGGTAAAGCTTTAGTGAATATGTCTGCTAATTGTTCTTTTGTATTCACATATTCCATTCAGACTTCTTTATCTTGTACTAATTCTCTCAAGTAGTGATACTTGATTGTAGTGTGCTTGGTCTTAGTGTGCATCACTAGATTCTTATAAATATTGATAGCACTTGAGTTGTCATAGAAAATAACAATAGGTTCAGTGATTTCTTCTTTCATGCCTATCAACAATTGTTTTATCCATACCAAATTTGAATAGTTTACTACAACAGCAACATACTTGGCCTCGGCAGTAGATTGGGAAATGCAATTTTGTTTCTTGCTTGTCCAGGAGACTAATCTCTGTCCAAGAAAGAAATCTCCACCACTAGTACTCTTTCTGTCATCTACATTTCCTACCCAATCAACATCTGTATAAATTCTTAGTTCAAATTTGTCATCCTTCTTATAATATAGACCATAGCCAGTAGTTCCTTTCAAGTATCTCATAATTCTTTTCACAGCCATCATGTGTGTTTCTTTAGGATTGGCAAAGAATCTTGCCACAATCCCAATAGCTAGTGCAATATCTAGTCTACTATATACAACATACTACAATTCTCCAATCATGGATCTGTACAAAGTCTGATTTACTTCTATAGCATCATCATTCTTAGATAACTTTTGTCCAGTAACCATAGGAGTTCCCACTGGTTTAGCATCTTCCATCCCAAAAGTTTTCAATATTTCATTAACATATTTAGACTGTGTAATGAAAATTCCATTCTTCTTCTGATATACTTGTAAATCAACAAAGAACTTGATCTCACCAAACATACTCATTTCAAATTCAATTTGCATTTCATTTGAAAATCTTTTACACAATGCATCTTGTCCACCAAAAATAATGTCATCCAGAAATTTTTTTTGCCAACAAGATACCTTTACCTTCTTCATCTTTCATGTACAAATTGCTTGTGTCATTTGTTCTTGAAAATCCTATATCAAGTAGTTGTGCAACCTCTCATACCATGCTCTAGGAGCTTGGTTCAATCCATATAGTGCTTTGTTCAGTTTGCACACCATGTGTCTTCTATTTGGATCAATAAAACCTTCTGGTTGCTCTATGTAGACTTCTTCTTCTAGTATACCATTCAAAAATATAAACTTGACATCCATTTGATATACCTTGAAATATTTATAAGTAGCATATGCAAGCAGAGTTCTTACTCCTTCCAATCTAACTATAGGGGAAAATGTCTCCCCATAATCTATTCCTTCTTCTTGTGCGTAGCCTTTGCATACTAGCCTAGCTTTGTTCCTAGTGATTTCACCATTTTCATTCATCTTATTTCAAAACACCCACTTTGTTCCTATAACATTTTTGTTTTCAGGTCTCGGAACTAGTGTCCAAGTATCATTCTTCTTAATCTAGTCAATCTCTTCATTCATTGCCTGTATCTAGTCTTCATTCTCTAATGCCTCTCTAGTTGACTTGGGTTCAAATTCACACAGTAGGCATCTTGGATCCTTAGTCTTACTTCTGGTCTAAATTCCAATATTTTTGTCTTGAATTATCTGTTTAGGCTTGTGATGTCTTCTTACATATTTTTCCAAAAGAGGTTCAGCTCCTCTCTCCTCTATTTCATCATGTTCCCCAACAAGATTGTCAGATTCAACTTTCGATTGCTCAAAAACCTCTTCTTGATGTTTAGCAGCATTTTCTTGTAGCTCATCATGTTCTTGTTCTCTTTTGACACTATTTTTATGATGCTTGGTAGCATCTGTCTATTGCTCAACATTGCTTACCTGAGACTCAGCATCAGGTGCAAGTCTATTACTTGCCTCTTCTTCTTCCTCAATTTACACAAAAGATCTATAATCTTCTAGTTCTCTTTTGTTGTCAGTTTCATTTCTTTCTATATACTCATCAATTTTGACATTCACACTTTCCATAATTTTTTTAGTGTTAGAGTTCAAACACTTATAAGCTTTACTTTTTGTGGAATACCCTAGGAATATGCCTTCATCACTTTTAACATTAAACTTTCCATTCCTAGTGTCTTTTAATATATAGCACTTACTTCCAAATATTCTAAAGTATTTAACACTCAGTGCATGTCCATGCCATAATTCATAGAGTGTCAAATTTTTACCTTTCTTGATCTAACCTGGTTAAGAGTGTAGATAGTAGTGCTTATAGCTTCTTTCCAGTATTTCTATGCCACATTTTTTTCAATCAACAATGTCCTTGCACAATACAAGATAGATCTATTTCTTCTTTCTGCTATACCATTCTATGGAGGTGTTATAGGTGCAGACCTCTATCTTTTAATTCCTCTATTATTGCAAAATAGATTAAATTCATTTGATGTAAATTCTTCACCTTGGTCAGATCTAAGACATTTCAAGTTCCTACCTGTCTCCTTCTCAACCTTAGCCAAATACCACTTAAAGAATTGAAAAGCTTCAGATTTTTCTTTTAGAAACATTACATGCATCATCCTAGTATGATCATCAACAAATAAGATAAAGTATCTAGCACCACAGTAACTTTGTAAACCCATAGGTCCACAAAGGTCAGTATGAACCTAATCTAAAATGTTTTCAGAAGTAAAGGATTTTCTCTTAAAGCTTGACTTTGTCATTTTTCCTAACTGGCATTCCTTGCACATCACATTCTCAGGTTTCTTCAATCTAGGTAGACCTCTTACCTTTTTCTTCTTACTTATATCTACCAAATTGTCAAAGTTAACATGACATAGCCTTTTATGCCATAACCAAATATCATCAAGTTGTGCAATTAAAAATTTTTCTTCAGATAGGTCAAGATAGAACAAATTACCTCTAGTCTAATCTCCACTTCCAATTAGTTCTCTAGTAGCATCAAATATTTTAGCTTGCTTGTGATTAAATTCCACTCGTTAACCAGTTTTGTTAAGCTGAGCAACACTTAACAAATTATAAT
Organism: Chamaecyparis obtusa; assembly: GCA_027943335.1. Classification (NCBI taxonomy): domain Eukaryota; kingdom Viridiplantae; phylum Streptophyta; class Pinopsida; order Cupressales; family Cupressaceae; genus Chamaecyparis; species Chamaecyparis obtusa. The sequence continues at coordinate 1,323,576 of BSBK01002333.1, forward strand.
TAAGACCTTCAACCCAATATGCATTTTCACAAGATATCTTATCAGTCAGTTTAATCAAACCTTTTCCTCTAATAGGACATGGTGCATCATTACCAAATTTTACACTTTTACCTCTGTAATGATGTAAGGTCTCAAACTTATTTTTGTCACTAGTCATGTGATGTGAACAACCACTATCAATAATCCATTTATCATTCTTGTTCACATAGGATATCAATGTAGTTTTCTCATCCTCATCAGATTCATCTTTCATTGCAACATAGACTACCTCAATTTCAAAATCATCACTATCAGTGTTAGTTTCTTTTTTAGCAATGTAACAAGATTTCTTAACTTTTCCTTTATAGTCTTTGTTCCATCGGTAGCTTCTGTCATCTCTTTTATCTTTGTGATTTATTTTTCTTTCATCATCTTTATCTTTCCTATTAGGACATCTAGCAGCTATATGACCAACTTTATTACATGCAAAATATATAATAGGGAGTTTACCTTTATAATTTCCTTTTCCTCTTCTTAGTCTTCTAGCCATAAGAGATTATATATCTTCTAGTTCTTCATCAGAAGTGTCACTGTCACTTTCAATTTCACTATCACTTTCACTTTCACTGATGCATCTTTCTTTTTCTTTCTTTGGCTTGTTTAGAACTAGTTGTGACTTGAAAGTAGATTCAACATTTCCAATGCTTCCAACAATGAAATTATCATAGTTAGAGAGTTCAAAAGTAGTCAGTTTACCAACCAAACTTTCCAAAGTAAGCACATTAGCAGAGTTGCATCTAGATTCTTGAATAGCTATGATCTTAATAGCATATATAGGACACAGGGTTCTTAGTACTTTCCCAATTATAGTTTCATCATCAATAGCCCCATTTGCTCCTCTAATAGCATTCACAACTTCTTTTATTCAACCACAATATTGTGCAATGTTTTCACCTTCTTGCATTCTCATTTCATCAAACATACCTCTAAGACTCCCGACCTTTTCTTTCAGTACATTTAAGTCACCACCATAGATCCTTGCAAGAGTGTCCCACATATCCTTAGCAGTTATGCAATCCTTGATGTCCTCATATTCTAGATAGCTTAGGGAAGATGCAATTTCTAGCATTGCCTGATTATGTTCTTTCTTAGCTCTCATTTCTTTGGCAGTCAAAGGTGCAACAGGTGAGACATAGCTATTCTCAATGTAGTACTTTTTAGAGTCACCAATACCAGCCAGATGCATCTTCATCAATCTTTTCCATGCAGGGAAGTTTTCCTTGTTCAGCTTTGGTACCTCCTTCTTATACATCCTGATCATTTTCTTCAAGCAGCTTTAAACTTGATTTCTGTCAACACTAATAATAAGAAACAAATCTCTGATACCAATTGTTCATATAATTTAGAACAATAGAGAGGGGGGGTGAATCAGTTGTTCTTAGGTCCTGATGTATAAAACAATCTCAAAAACTTTTCTTTAAATCAGATCCAATAAACAAAACAAACTTGGTCATCACCGATTCAACAATAGAAACATACAACAATGCAATCCACTACCCAGCTAGATAACTTAACTTGTAAAATTTAGAAATGTTCAAACAAAAACATTCACACAAGTATTAACACTAGGATTTATAGTGGAAACCCAATGTGGGAAAAACCACTTTGTAACATGTTACTATTATTTTCACTCTTCTGAAGTGAGCTTGGTAAAAATCCAACCCTATCAAAGGTTACAATACACATTGTCAGGTGTGACCTAGTTAAAGGATTTCAATCACCCTATTAAAAGTGAGCCTTGTCATAGGACTTACATACACTCCATTAGAATGTAACCTTGTTCAAAGGATTTATCATATGACTGTTAGGTCAACCTCTGTTAAAAGGATTTTGACTGTTACAATGGTTAGAAAGTAGCAACAATATTTATCTAAAAAATATACAACTCACTCTACAAATATCAGATCTGATTCCATACACTAATGTTGGTTTACTGACTTTGAAACTTTTGCATCTCCATCTCTGAACTTCTTGAAACTTTTCTTCAAGCAACCACCACAATTCTCCTTTAGCCTTTTCTGTTTATATAGTCAATAAAACTTTACTGATCTTCAAGCATTCTCTATTCACTCATGCACTTGCATATCCAAATGCTCAGGTTCCCTTTATACTTTCCTCAATTTGGTTAACTTATCTTATGCCGCTCAATCTCATTTGTAGATCTTAGGGTTAGGTCAAATTCATTGAATCTACCCACTTCATGTTCTTCGGTTCTTTTTCTAGAATCATCTCAAATCTCTTAAAGATTTACAATAAAATGTTTTACAGTGCATTTAATGCTTTCAAACAATCAATAAATAAAGTCAACACATTTTACATAATCCAAAAATTCAACAATGTCAGCTCCAAAACAAAATTATCTTCAAATATAAAATTGTCGATGCTCAGTCAGTACTCTAATCAACTACTTTGTCTTCATGTAGAAAACTCAGTCATTACTAAAAATATTTCCTCGGCCTACACTATCTTCCTTGACAATTAACTGTTGTTCGGTCGACACTAGAATTTTTCTTGGCATACACTAACTTGGTCGACACTAACATTACTTGGATTCACTAGTAAATTTGACCTCAAATTTTGACGAATGTTGGTCAAAATTTAGACAGTAATTGGTCGAATTTAAGACCAAAACTCTCGTCATTCTTTTTTTGTCAAATTTTTGACGTATTTAGTATTCGTCAAAATTTCAACCAAAACACAGGTCAAAATTTTGACTGCAGTACAGGTTCAAAAATCGCCATCATTTTTTTGCAATGGTCAAAATTTTGACCAATAAAGGAAAATGAGGTAGCCTAAATTTTGACCAAGCCATCCACCAATGCTTGGTCTAAATTTCAACCAATGCACTAGAAAATCGACGACGGTGCCATACATTTGACCAATAGTGTGGTCAAAATTTTGACCATACTGTTGGTCGAATGTATGGCACCATCATCGATTTTTTAGTGCATTGGTCAAAATTTAGACCAAGCATTGGTGGATGGCTTGGTTTAGAGTTGGTCGAAATTTAGACCAATGTAAATTTTTTTTTTTTAAAAAATGTTACATACCGAAGGTGCATTCAGACTTCTTTTCATTGACTTGTGATTCATGAGTAGTGGTTTACATGAACCTGTCTCTCATGAGAATGAATGGAACACTTAGCACACATTGGCTCTAGGTGATGCTTACGGAGGTGAAGCACCAGGACTTCCCAGAAGTTGTTCCTATGTAATAAGCACATATAGATGATATTAATTTTTAGGATATAACTTATGCAACCACACAAGACATATATATATTTTCCTTTGATGCTCCTATGATTGAGAGGGATACAACAAAGAAGAGTGATAAGAAGGATAAGAAAACTGCTCATCCAAAGAGTAGTGGTACAGAAGATCAAAGTGAAATAGGTGTCCCTCCTTCAAGGAACACAACTAGAAACAAAGAATAGGACATTGTTCTTTTAGAGAAAACTATAGTGCTTAATGAGAAAGAGGAAGAGGAAAATACTAAGAAGGTTCAAGACACTACTAAGACAAGTGATGAATTTAAGTGGTAAACATTGATTCCTCATTGCTTCTAAAACAAAAATTGAAGCTTTCAATAGGTTCCTTCAAGGATCATTCCTCTCTCATTCAGAATAAAGAAGAGTGGGATGCCTTAAGTAAGATAAAAGATAAGAGAAAGGTAGAAGCCTTTAATCAGTATGAAAATGCACACAATTGATATATTTTAGCATCACTTGAAATTATTTAAGGAATGTGCTAATGAAGTTAAGTATGTGTTCTATCAATTTTTCTTGAAATGACCTAGTTTTTCAAAAAAGCATAAAGGATGAGATTGACTCCATTGAGTCATAGATCACACAATTGGCAATAATATATATAATATTTCAAAGGATAAGGATGCAGAAACTAGAGCTTAAATTGAGAAGCTTAATTCATAGCTTTCATTTCTTTAGGACTATAGGGAGCGGATAAAGAGATGGTTATATTAGTTGAGGGAATCAATGAATTGAGGCTTTCCTCATTTGAGAAGGAAGATCCTATCAGTTTTTGGGTTTTGGTCAAAACTAAATTTTCTATATTGGCCATGACTATGCAAACAAGGGTTTACAGTTTATTAAAAAACTTACAAACCCAATGTATAAATGTGTATAAATAGAACCACACATTATCTAAATTATGACTAAATTTTATTAGAAATCACACCATTTTTACCTCTATCATTGCTTAAAGAATAATTAAGTTAAATTGATTAATTAAAATGAAGGGAAAAAACTCAAACTAAAAAGTTAGCACATTTCACAACATAGAAAATTTTGAATTTGATGAAAGTTTTGAATAGTTTAGTAAATTAAATCTATTTTCAGATCAAACTACATGAAGATTTCAAAATTCAAGCGAATCAAATTTGCCTATTCTCATATGCCAATTTCTAACAATCATAAGACCGTGAGCCCTATGTCTACAGCAAAGAGTAAGCGGGAGGATTTGAAGCAAAGGTTATTGTAGGTTGAACTCGGCCTTGCAATTATAAAAGACATTCAGACCTTGCTGAGTATTTCAAATAAACCATGAGTACCATGTTTACAGTGGCATTTCTATGCAGGACAAATACAAAGGTAAAACTGTGCCATTAAAATCTCAGTGATTGTTTTTTTTCAAAACTACATTCCAAAACCATTGATTATGCATTGGTTATATGGCATTGCATCCTAAACCCTAGTTGCAGCTTTCATAATTCTCAGTCATAGAATTTACAAACCATACTCAAACACCAGTAAACATACACATTGATTCATATATCACATTGATTCAATACCAGAGATGAGTACAAGAATCGAAAATGACAATGCAGTACATGGTAATGTGAAATATAGCAGACACGATCACAGATTAACATACCTCAAACTTTGGAAGATAAGAAATGTGCTATTAACCTTGGGAGAATTGAGCGTTGTTGCAGAATAAGCTCCACTAGTCTGCTCAGCTCCTTAGCTCAGTGAAAATCCCAATTCACGCGCTCACTCACTACCGTAAAAATGAAAATGATTGAAATGTTCTTTTTAACTAATATGCCCGTGTTCATCAAACTTTTGACAAGCATATATTCATCGAAAGTTCGACGAACATGGGGATAGATTTTTAAAAAAACAATTTTTTTCCTTCTATACCCCGACCAACCTAAACCATTTTCATTAATGGTCAAAAATAATGGTCAAAAAATGATGTCAAATGTACTAGTGAAAGATTATAAGAAGATATGTAGTGTTGAATCATCCTTGGGTTCTCTCTGCATCAGTGATTCCAAGGCATTATAGAATCCTCAAGTTGAGTTGAGCTGATTTCAAAGCAAGTCCTAAGTGATTACAGGTGGATTAATGAACTTACAGAGTTGAGTGTATCCGACTCAACTTGAATCTACTTTGATCCATCTATAATCACTTAGGATTTCAACCCAACTCAACTTGAGGATTCTACAATGCCTTGGAATCAACTCAAGAAGTTAGGCTCAACTCAAAGTTCAATTGAAAGTCTCTGACTTTGGGAAACTAAACAGAGATTCAATTCTACATATCAAAGAAAGTTAAATAAGGTGGATACTGAACAACCATATGTGAAATTTTTCTTGAATCAGTTTTCCTTAAAGAAGCAAGTGGAAAACTGAATGCCACCCTTGTCAATTGATGGCATTCGATCATTTCATGATTGGCGTATGGATGGAAGAGATCATATTTGTTATTTGTATCAATGTAAGGATGTTTAATGGTTTCTTTCTCTGCACAAGCCAAATGTTATGCTACTGAAAACTTGAAATACAAAATTTTGTTTGTGCAGATGGTAACAACTCTGGATTTATGATTTTGATGGTTAGACTTAGAAGGTTAGTCCATTTTTCTCTGCATAAAATGTTGTTGTAATGAGCATGCTAGAGATCGTGGAAGATAAATTCCATGCTCTGGAGAATTATTATCATGAAAACAAAGAACGTGACTGGCCACTATATCTCTAAAGATGACCTCACCACAAACAATGATGATAAAAAGTAGTCAAGAAGCTGGGAAGCCAATATTAAACGTTTGTTTTTTAACCCATCAGAATTTCCATAGTAAATTTCTACAGTGTTCAATTTACCTAACTTCACCAAATATGTTAAGAAGGTTAGTAAATAAAATGATCAAATAATTTCATGTTGATAGACTTCCAAACCCTAGAAACGGTTATGAGGTAATTCTGTAGCAAACTGAGATTGATTGAAACAAATAACTTTATCTCTTCACAAAATATTTGATAATTTAAAATCTTTGACTGGTACCTTTTTTTCGAGTCTGTCAAAGTGCAACTCACTATTTGCTGATTATTTTCAATCCAATCCCCCTATTCAACACTACCCCTGCTCAATGCAACAAACTGATTAATTTCAAAAGGAAATGACCATCTATGATGACATGTTGAATATAAGCATCAGAACTCGAACATTACTCAACAATCATACACTTTGGAATTAGGTTGAACATGAATATATTCAAAATGGATTAAAATAATCTTAAACCCCTTTAAGATATGGAGATGCTCTGTCTCTAATTTCAATGCGCGATAGACAGTCTTTAACAAGAACACAATATTCATCGCCCATAGGACTGTTACAAATTTAGATGTTTAAAATTGTTTGTGAATCACCGACTCAATAACAATTCATCCTTCAAAAACTAATACCATACGTTTAGACTGCAAACCCGATGCTTAGCAACATAGACAATATAAATTCAGGGACAATTAACATTTAGACTCACTTCCAACCTTATATATTTTATTCCAATGCACCCGATGCATATATAAACTGTTCTTTCATAATAACAAAACTTCCACCATATAAACCCGACAGATGTGAAACTATTCTATTATTCCATATACAGCAATATGAACACATAAAAAAAATTGACTTCACTAACAAATTTGCATATGCTCTATTAACGATATAAAATACATGTTAGTTAATGTCATCCCTTGAATATTAGGCCTTCTATGTTCATGGGATGATCTTCATTATTCTGAGGGCTCTGCTACAACAATTAAAACAATTCAATGAGTTTGTTGTTCTTACAAACTGGTGAAACAGTCAAATAATCAATATCCCTTTAAACTTCATTCAAATAGAAAATGGAATTGTTTTCGATATACATGCAGACCAAAGTTGGAGAAGGATGGAATGAAAAAGAGTACTTTTTTTTTTCGCACATTTTTACCTTTATTTTTTGTGTAAGTCTGATTTTTCAATTGGTATGGCTTGGTACAGGTGTGAAATTTATATAGTTGGAAAGGTAATTGTATTACAGATTGTTTTCGTTCTTACCAATCCAAAAGAAAATGTCATTTGATTGGTCTAATAAGCCAATCTTTCGAACAGACCTGTTCAGAAACTAAGGTTTCGAGTTTGACTAAAAAATTCAATTCTATTCATTGTTAAGGTTAAGAATCTTAAAATTTTATGGAGAGGACTGTATTGATGTGTTTTGCAATATCCCAAAGTTGTAGGGCTCCATTTTGAGGTTTGCATGTGCAAATATCTGACAGTTGGTTTGAGACAAAAAGTGGACAATCCAAGGTTTAGAATTAGTTGTTTGGGCAAAGGAGAATGTGGAGAAAGGCTCTACAGGCCTGATGCAAGTGGTTTTGATCATCTTTGAGGGTTTCATACAAAGCACATTATGACTATTCTAAGAGGATTGTTTTTGGCAGCCATTGTAGCATAGATAGTCTCAAAACAAATTAGAATGTTTGTGTGTCTCAGTATTGAATGTTCAATGGAATCACTTTTGAGATGTTGTGAGAAGGCTTCCAAGTCAGAGTTGAAGGTTTGAAACAACCTATGCCTTTGTTAAGAAAAGTATAAAGTGATGGTTTACATAAAGAATCTATTTATTTTATTTGTTAGATGGAAACATTTAGCTTTCAATTAGGTAAATATTAGCTGGTTAACATAGTGAAAAGCTGGCAATCACTTATGGCCTTATTAGTACGCCTAGTGTGATAAAGATAAATATTAAATATTTAACTATCAATTGGCATTTAATATATATCTTTATTGCTACCACTTTGGCATTTGGCATTGATCAAAGATAAGTATCATACTATCAAATGTCTTCAGATTTGTAATTATGTATATTTCTTTTATATTTTTGTTTATATATACACATACCATATGCAAGAGAAAAAATATTTTGAACATACCAAGGTACCCAGTTGTCATACCCATACTCGTTCCTGTACCCATACCAGAAACTTAGTGATATGATTTACATGTATGATGGAAATTAGTGATATGCTCAACAAATTTAGTAATATGAGTGTTTTTGAACAATATTTTAAAATTTAGGTATCTTAAAATGTTTGCTAAATTTGTTGAATTATTGTCGTTATTTTCCCGAGTTTTTTGTCATGTCCTGAGTTTTTGAAATTTTTGGGCCAGCCGAGTCATTGCAAAGCCTAAGTTTTTCAACTATGATTCTAACAATGACAATGAACTCTAGTGATCAAGAGGAGTCCAATGATACTTTTAGACTTTAGGTGGCAGTTTTGACACTCTAGGAGCACTCCACACTTCTTGGAGAAGCCTACCATTTTTTAAAAGCACCAATTCTCATAAAGTTTGATGTCCTAAAAATTTAAAGTTATTTCGGCATGCTCTGAATTCATATTTCAACATTTTAGTATTTTCCACAACTTGGTGGTTGTGCTGAAATGTAACTGTTTTGATTATAAAGTGACCCATATTGTTCAAAAATAAAGAGGGTGAATATGATTTTTCTAGAAAGTTATCAAATGGTTCTAAAATATAACTTCTACAAAGATCCCAAAAAGGAGTTATAAAAGGAGATTGAGAGAATTCATTAACTCATTCTTGATATTTTAGATATTTGATACTTTCTTGAAACCCTAACTAAGGAAGTTAAGTAGGTTTGTTCAACAATAGCCCTAGGATAAAAAGTTAATATTGATTTCAAGAGTGAAAGATCTTCCCTAGCCAAAAGAGAAGTGGATTCATATATGATTAAAAAATTGTGCAGGATTCTTTGAAGTTGAAGGTTTCTATTGAAGAAGAGATATATTCCCAAATTTGTGTGGAAAAATTTATTGAGATGTGTAAACAAATAATAAATTTGTGTGGAGCACATTGAAGATTTTATATACATACATCTAAGTTTCCAATCCCGGTTCTAATACAGATGCATCATGTGCAAAGAAGTTTTCCTCAGGATAGTAGCACTCCAACCACAGTCTTTCCATGGCATCTGTGCAAATGAAAAGGGTTGAGGTTTCGTGTGTGCGATTTGAAAATTAGTGGCATTCACATTTTGGCTTTGCACGCACATAGAAAGAGGGTTTGAATGGGTGCTATTTCAATCACGTTAGCTCACCTGTAGTAAAGGAAAAGGCCATTCATGTTGGCCTTGTGCGGTGCCCCCAGATATAGCAGGTTCTTTGGACCTCCTTCGGTCAAATTGCCCCCCTAATCTGCGATGTAAAAGCGTGGCTCATCCATTTCTAGTCATCCTTGTCCATTTGAGATAATTTGAAACCTATATAGGGTTCAAATTTAGGTTCTAAGATTCGGTAAAAAAAAATTTTGGGTAGGTTTCAATACTGCGGGTATATATATAGATATTTTTCAAATATATGTTTGTATGTATATTCATATAACAACTCTAAGGATTTTCTAAAACCTCTGAGTATGCAATGATTGTCACACTGCTACTAGGTTTATTTCAAATATTATCAAATGGGAAATTATCATGAGGGATGGCAATCGATTTCATCATTTTAAGGATGGCAGTCGATTTCATTTGATCAAAATAAAACATGAAAAAGAATGAATAACATACCCACTCCCGCCCGCGCTAAAAAGGATACTCGAAGTTGTGATCAAATGAAGATGCATTTTCTTTTTTTTTGGATTTTATGCCGTGTTGGTCGAAATTTCGACCAACACAGGCATAAAAGTAAAAAAAAAAGAAAATTTATCCTTTATAATGCGACCAACTAAAACCATTTTGCTAGTTGGTCAAAAATTTTGGTCGAAATTTGGGGTCAAATCTATTAGTGATTAAACATGATTTTTCCATTCTTTGCTTAGTCAAGGCTACCAGTTTAGTCTTCAGTCTTACTAGTATAAACAATACATTGTCTCATCATTGTGCAACATAGTCAAGTATACTTTGTAGTATCAAGATAACTCAACCTTTCCTTAGGTGCTATTGTTACCAACCTTGCCTATCCCCTTAGCAACACTCAAATAGATATAATACTTTCCTAAGTAGCAACTGTCTTACTAGTTAAGGGTTGAAATCAATGACAATACAATAATAGTTTCAATCATAGTTTCCAACATAGCTGATAGCAATATGTACACAAGAGAAATTGAAAATGGTTTGTTGGTTATAGTTATTTTTGTTGATGACATTATCTTTGGATGAGAAGATGAAGCTAGTGACAAATTTGCTGATGAAATGAAGACTGAATTTGAAATGAGTATGATTGGTGAAATGAAATACTTTTTGGGATTAAAGATAACACAAAACAATGATGGTATCTTTGTAAGTCAGACAAAGTACCTGAATGACTTGTTCAAAAGATTTGGAATGGAGAATTGTAAACTAGTTGGAACACCCATGGTGACTGGATAGAAGCTATCTAGCACAGATGAGACTCCTGCAGTGGAACAAAAGAAATATAGATCTATGATTGGAGGATTGTAGTATTTGACTCATACAGGACCTGATATAGCACATTTAGTTGGAATTGTAGCAAGATTTCAAGCTGAACCTAGAGAATCACATTATGCAGCAGTAAAGAGGATACTGAGATATTTAAGATGCACAATGGACTATGGACTATGGTATGAAAAATCTAATGATTTTACCCTAGGTGCATATACAAATATTGATTGGTGAGGCAATGTCGATGATAAGAAAACCACCAGTGGTGGAGCATTTTTCCTTGGAGGAAGATTAGTTTCTTGGGTAAGAAAGAAGCAAAATTGTATCTCGCAAAGCACATCAAAAGTAGAATATGTAGCAACAGCAAACAATTGTAACCAAATAATTTGGATGAAGCAAATGCTAAAGGATATTGGAATAAAATTTGTTGAACCTATTGTCATACATTGTGACAACACCAACATAGTTAGTATTTCTAAGAATCCTATATTACATTCTAAGACAAAGCATATAGAGATTAAGTATCATGTTGTAAGAGAAAAAGTTGCTAAGAAAGAAGTCAGATTTGAGTACATAAGTACAAAGGAGAAGATAGCAGATATATTCACAAATGCTTTGCCTAAGGATACATTTGAGTATCTGAGAGGTATGCTTGGGGTTATGCCCCAGCCTACTTTTGAAAAGTGATGTAGTTGGTTGCATCTATCTAGTGGTATATGAGCCTTATCTTTCTTCTAGACTGGATGATGGTACTTCCTCTATGGGGGAGTATGTGTATCTAAGCTGAGTCATGAGGACTCTAGTGAATGTATTTTTTGAATAGTGTCTTTTGACATTGAGTTGTTGTTGACATAGTGATTAATTTTTTGTCATTGATGTCAATGGGGGAGATGTATACATGAAAAACCATCTGACACATTTGTTGGAGAGAACTTAATAAGATAACGAAGCAAGATTTGATTGATGAAGAGGATTTGAAGTAGTGTTGCAGTATTGGATTTTTGGAACATTGGATGTTTTTCATCTATGTGCCATCAATGCCAATGGGGGAGATTGCTAGGAATGAATGCTAAATGTTTGGTAGTGATTTGGTAGTAGTAGTTGTTGCATTCATGACTATGATTGTCATTGATGTCAACAAATTGATTTACTGAAGACTTGCAGAGAAGTAGATAGAGTTTGGATTAGCGCACATGGGTTATTGTAGTTGGAGCTATGTGATGTTGAGGATATAATCTTTGATATGTTATATATCTATGGTTAAGAACATAGATAATAATTCATTTATTCATGGAAGTTATGATCATTTTGGTGGAAGCAGTATTTAAGTAGTGTTCCTAAGTAGCGGTTTGTGGAAATTGGATGATATCTCCTAATCGGGATGGAATCTAGTTTTGCATAGTTAAAGGGAATTTGAAGACACATTGATAGTGATGTGGATGACAACACAAACTTTGAGGTCACACGAGTGAAGATTTATTGTATTTGGAAGCTGACAATTTTGTGTAATTTTGATGTAGCATGTAACATATTATTTCATTGAGTAATGCAAAGATTATCTAGACAGTGTGTTTAGTGATCTTACCCTGAAGCTGTTTGGGTATTGGGTCCTTCTATCTTGCATAACTCTTAACAGGGTTAGAATCTTTTAACAGGGATTCATTTGTACTAAATGTATTTCATAAGACTCCTAAAAGATTCCATCCTTTCACAAGGAGTATTCATATTAGTGCATTATTTGTGGGCATCATTCCCACTGGGGTTTACTCTTTGATCAAGAGGTTCCCTAGTCAACATATCTTGTGTCATTGTGTTATTGTGTATGAATATCTTTCTATGGTTGGTAATTATATTGCTTATATGGTTTAATGTTTTTGAAGATGATAAAAGTTATAATTATGTGATAACTGATTCACCCCCTCCCTCTTATTTATCTTGGTGGAATTTACTTTGTAACACTCACGATTGGAGAATATCAGGGAATGAAGATTGGGAATGAGTCAAATCCAATAATGATAAACATAGGGAAGTGTTGCTCACCTAAAGAAAAAGTGGAAGCTAGAAGGCTTTTCCTTGAATATCAAGATGTCTTTCCCTAGAGTTATGAAGATATAAATAGCTTCATGGGAGGAAAGTTCAAGCATCAAATTCCCATAAAACATGATGCTACCTCGTTCAGACAAAAGAAAAGAAATTACAATCCAAAAGTAGTAGATGCCATCTTTAGAGAAGTGGATAAAATTTTCTAGGCCAAGATTATCTATCCTATCGACCACTCTACATTGATAGAAAACATCATCCCTCTAAGGAAAAAGAATGGAGAAATAAGGATATGCATAGATTTTAGAAATTTAAATAAAGCTTCTTTAAAAGATAACTACACACTCCCCAACATGGATTACTTGTTGCAGATAGTTGTAGGGGCTAAAATGATGTCTATACTCGATGGCTTTTTTAGGTACAACCAAGTCAAGGTAGAAGAGAAAGATCATCACAAAAATATGTTTACCACTCCCCGGGGCACATTTGCATACCACAGAATGTCATTTGGTCTTATCAATGTTGGTGCTACATTTCAACAAGGTATGGATTTGTCTTTTTCTTATATGAAAGATAAGATCATTATCATATATCTAGATGACTTAACTGTGTTCTCTAAGAAAAGAAGTGATCATATTAAGGATTTAGAAAAGGTATTGTGAAGGTGTAGAGAACATGGGATCTCTTTAAATCCAAGGAAGTTAGTTTTCTGTGTTACTGTAGGAAAATTACTAGGTCATATACTATCACAGGAAGGTATCAGAATTGACCTAGAGTGAGTCAAGGCCATTCAAAGGATAATTTTACCTGTGAGTAAAACTAGAGTGAAGTCATTCTTTAGTCAAGTAAATTTTCTTATAAGATTCATTACTGACTTTTCAGAGATCACTAAGTGTATTATGGATATGATGAAAGGTAATCAAAATTTCAAATGGAATGACCTTGGTAAAAGAGCCTTCCAAGATATAAAGGATGCTATATCCAATGCCCCTATCTTATGTCACCCAGATTATAAGAATGATTTCATGATCTATTGTTATGCATCTGAACATACATTGTCAGCTATTCTTATGCAAGAAAATAGAGGAGTCTAGGATCCTATCGCCTTTATTAGCATGCTAGTAAAAAATCATGAGCTAAGATATTCTCAAATTGAGAAGCATGTCTTCTCAGTGGTGAAAGCCTTGAAGAACTTCAGATTTTATATCTTACATTCTCACTCCATTGTATTTGTCCCTGACATTGTAGTAAAGAGTATATTAACCCAACAAGATGTAGGATGTAATAACAGAGGGGCTTGGGTAGCTAAAACACAATAATATGACATAGAGATCAAGCCAACAAAATTGGTACAAGGCAATGCATTATGCAAGGCTATGGCAAAAAGTGAAGGAGATAATCAGCCAGAAATAGAACAACTAGTTTTAGCAGTAAGTTTACAAGGCCCATGGTTTGAAGACATTGTATATTTCTTGACTTATGGTGAATGCCCTAAAAGATTGATAGATAAGCAAAGGAGAGACCTGAGGCTAAAAGCTACTAAATATGTCATTTGGGAATGTACATTATACAAAAGATCTGTAGACCGAACTTTTCTCAGGTGTGTAGATAAGCAACAACATGAGAGATTGCTAAAAACATTCCATGACAAAGCATGTGGTGGGCATATCTCATTTTCTATAATTGCATTTAAGATTTTGAGGAAATGCTATTATTGTACAGGGATGTTCAAGGATGCATATCATTAGGTGGCCAAGTGTGGAAAATGTAAGATGTTCACATGTCAACCTCAACTAGCAGCTCTTCCTCTTAGACCAGTAGTAATAGAAGGTCCCTTCCAGCAATGGGGCATCAATTTTATTGGGCCTATCAATCCTACATCAAGTGCTGGTCACACTTATATAATTACTGTGACTGACTATTTTATGAAATGGGTGGAAGTGAAGGCCACAAAGAAGACCACTTCCAAATTTGTGTGTGAATTCATCAAGGAGAACATTATGGTAAGATTTGGTGTGCCTGTTAAACTAGTCATGGATAATGTAGCATACTTTTCTTTAGCTGAAATTACTAAATTCTATTTTGAGTATGACATTACTGCTAGTCATTCATCTGACTATTTCCCAAAAGGGAATGGTCAAGTTGAATCAAGTAATAAGAACCTAGTAAATATAGTGAGAAAACTTTTATTAGATAACCAAAGGACTTGGCACAAGAAATATCATGAAGCACTCTGGGCTGACAGAGTAATGCCAAAGAGGGAAATTGGTATTTCACCTTTTGAACTAGTGTATGGAGTTGAGGAAAGTCTTCCCCTACCTCTAGAATTGGCTACTAACAAGTTGAGAACAATAGTAGAAGATGGCATCTATAAGGATGGGTTGGAAAAGAGAATTTTGTATCTAAATAAACTTGAAGAAGAATGAGAGAAGATTGTTGATCATATCACAGAACATTAGGTGTGAGTAAAGAATCTCTTCGGAAAGAAAACTAGACCAAGGAAGTTCATGGTTGGAGATTCAATTTTTCTATGGGATAAATGAAGGGTGCCTAAATGAATGCATGGAAATTTTGAGACACTCTGGAAATGACCATTCATCATCCATCAGGCCTTTGATAGAAATTCTTTCAAATTGGCATATCCAAGTGGTGAAGTACTACCCTTGACCTATAATGGTCAAGATCTAAAATTATATCAAGTTGTAAATTGAAAGCAGATAACCCCTATATTGTATGATAGTTAGGTTTAGTTCTTGTTTCTATTTTTGTTAGTTTAGGTTTCCCCACTTTGTCTTTCCTTTCTTGTTTCCTTCCCTTGCTTTAGTTTTGTTGTAAGCCACCTTTTCATTTAACTTTGTGAAACTAGAGATTTGGATTCCTTTCTTAGATATGGGCATATCCAAGTCCCCAAATAGAGCCAGTTGTTTCCCCACTTTTGTTCTTCACACTTTAAAACAAAATTGAATGCCTTGTGTTTAGATAGAGTCATGAGTTTTGAGATAATAAATTGGATTCTAAGTCTAGAATCCACCTAGGATAGGTGGTCTTTATCGAATAATCCCTTCATGCCTCTTTCTTCTTTTGAGTTGGGTTGGTTTTTAATTTCATCCAAGGAATGGGTAAGTTATAGTTCCTAATTTGAAAAAGACTTTTATTCTTTCAGTTCTATTGATCATATTCATATAGATGAGAGGCTTCAAATTGACATTTTTCCTCTATTGGTAATTTTCCACATGAAGAAAGTGCAGGAATCATCAAGCACACAAACAAGGTTTGAAGATCTAGATTCTGAGGTTAAGAATGAGCTCGTGGAGTTTCTCTTATGAAGGTTTCTTTCTGAAGGACAATAGAAAGTGTATCAAAGATTCTCAAAAGCCAAGCATTTAGCTTTGGAGGGAATCAGATTGAATCCTAGCATTGGATAAAGTGGTCTCAACATAAGAAAAAGTGAGGAAAAGATCTTTATAGAGAATCATTTTTCGGCTTCTCCCTTGTCGGAAAATAACCTGAGAAGGTCAATTTCTAAGAAGTGAAAACTTTTGAGGTAATAAGCATAGGAAATCATGGGGATTTAATAGTCAGGTATGCTTGAGATAAATTTCCTTGATATCTATAATAAATTTCTAAGGAAATGGATTTGTTATAGATTTTCAGAAAATCACCTCCTAGTTTCCCTAGAGTTAGGTTTCAATCGTTAGAGTTCATTCTCCGACAAAGCATCAAATTGAGAGAATCAAAAAAGTAAAAATCCATTATGTCAATAAAGTTACCATTAAAACTACTTTCAATGGGTAAAAATGATTTACTAAAGCCATTAATGAGACACATTTAATTCAAATCTTAATGTTAGAACTCTAATGGATATTTTCAAAAATCTCTCACTCTTGTGGCATGAGATATGGAAAGTAATGGTAAGGAAGTAGGCTGTTTATAAAAGACTCAAATGATAAGTCAAAAATTACCATTTGTTCACATCTTCTTCATACACCTTTGATTCCCCATGATTTCACAAATCATCTTCTGGCATACTCCAAATCTTCTTAAAAATAAATCAAAAGCACAATTAGAAGCTATGGCCACTAGATTTATGGGTTTTGATGGGTTGAATGGGATTACATCTGAATGCCACAATCTGACAAATATATCCCTTAGATTCTATGATCTAGATAATCTTCACCAAAGATTGAGCAAGGAAAATCTCCACCCTATGACATAGAAGTTCAAAGGTAGTGGTTTGGTTGAAACCGTTGGATTCCCTAATGTAGTACAAGCTCCTAAACTTATCACAAAATGTATAAGAAGATTTAACCTAGATACAAAACAAATCCTACTACCAAATGAAATAGTACTCATCTCCATCGACAAAGAGTCTGTGCAAAATAGTCTTCGTATCCCAATGTGAGCAGAATTTTCAAACATGAACTTCTGAATCACAATATCAAAGTATAATGAGAAGAAGATGAGGTGGAGGAAAGAGATCATGAACTCATGGTTTCGGAAGCCTAGAAACATAAAGGGAAAAGTGTCAAAGACACTTTTTGGAACAGACTTGAGGGCAGAGATTGTTGACATCCTAGTGCTCCTTCACAAGATAAAAGGTGAAAGTGACACATTGAATTTCACACAGCACTAATTGTTCTTGGTCTAGGTAATAGGTGTTGAGCATCATTATATAGACTGGGCTCAAGTGGTAAGTGAAAATTTATCCAATGCCTTGATTCTCACCAAGTACCAAAACCAATTTCATATGTCTTCCTATTTGATCTTTGTTTTAGCTACATTGTAAGTATGGTTGGGACTCCCTAGGTTAGAATAATTGAAGATGATGTAAAAATTTATGATTTCTTCCCTCATTTGAAGTTAAAAAATAGCTATGCTAAGTTCATTAAAGCTAATGACTCTTTTACAATGAGGTTGTGCAGAGAGTTTTAAGGATGCCCAGAGCGAAGATTCTCACTAGAGGCCATGGAATTCCATTTTCTAGTTTGGGAGTTTCTTCATTCAATTTTCTACTTCTCATATATTTGTCTTGCAGGTTTTGATGATTTTCCCATGAAGATGCCAAGGTACCCTGATGACATGATCATGCTCATAGAGGTGCTCTAGCAGATGTTGCAAGTGAACCTGATCAATGTGGGAATTAAGAAGAAGGGCTATGAATTCCCTATTACCATTGGAGCTTATAGTTGCACATTGAGATCAAATGCTAAGAATGTGATAAAGGCATTCAAGAGTAAATATAATCTAGATAAGTATGAAGTACTCGGACCGCAATTTGATCCAGTGATTTATGCCAAAAATCATCCTTAGATTGGCACTGTGATCAGGCACATCCCTGAAATTGGAAGATTATTGGATGAATTATAAGAATGAGCTAGAGAGCTGAGAGAGGTTCTACTCTAGGTTTACCATTGAAAAAATCAAGTTCTTCAATGTCAACATTAATGTTGAGGAAATTTGGGATGATAGAGAACACATGTACAATCATACATACAGAGACTAGATCAAACCTTACCCTGTGAGCTTAGAGCTAGTTCAGTTAAGCTATAGAAGGAATTGGAAGTCTTAATGGCCAAAATCATTAAGTGAACTAATAATTGGGCATAGTGGAAGGAAAAAGAGGTCTAGGAAGCCTACCCCTAACAAGATCTTGTAGTTGAGCCGATTGAGTTGTCTTGCATCCTCTCTTTGCCAGCATTGTTTGTAGCAAAAGGACCAGCTCAACCAGTAGGGTGGAGATGACCAACCACCAAAAAAGGAGATCACAATTGAGAAGACCTATGGAGTAGGATCAACCCTAATCATCAATTCAAATGAAGAAGATGAAGTTGATAAATCCAACAAGCCGATAGAAGAAACTATTGGAGCCATGGAACCAGAGCAATAAGCTCAAGGAGGAATCACAAAAATACAAGGTGACACTCTTCGTCAAAATGCCTGTCCTATTTTTGAAATTGGTGATGAAAGTAGAAGTTTAGAAGATGAGGTGGATGATGAGATGGGAGAGAAATTGGGGTCACCTCAAAAGGGAAAGAGCATTCTTCTCCATAGGTTAATCCTTTCACTTCCAAGAAAAAGTCCTCTCCTCCGTTATCAGGAAATTATTCATTAAAGATCTAATTTCTATAACAAAAGTCACAAGTGTAGAGTCATGGGCTTGAGAATACTCTGGAGAAGAAAATAAAAAAGGCTTGAGCAAGGCACTCCTAGTGGTGAGATTTTTCTCACCAGCAATGTAGTTAGGTTCAGCCGTAAGTAAGGCTGAGAAGACCAGGACTCTGACCACTCTTGGTCGAGATCCAGATATAGGACACCTTGACTATGGAAATAGCCAAACCACTAAGGAGGGGAATAATTGAAGATCCCAATGCCTTAGATTTTTCACTCCAATCCTTGTACATAAGCCTTTCTTGTAATGAACAAAAGTAGACTTATGGAAGTCTAGCAACGTCTTGATTGAGGAAGAGCTATGTAGTGGCCTCCCTCATTTACCCCATTGCAAAAACATCCTACCGGTGTGGTTGTTGATTATCACTCTCTAAGGGTCAGGTCACATTGGTTCCATGTGAGGGAGAATCTGCCAAGAGGATTGTTTTGGAGTGTGTATCAATGTTCTACATGAACTAGAATATGTAGGATATGGCCTTGAATCACATTCTAGAGACCTTTAGAGTAGAAATGAGTCATTCACATGGATGTAGTGATTTTACCCATATTATGGTTGATGGCATCATGAGATTCTCTTTTCCCATATTTTCCTTATGTTTATTAGGAGTTTATCTTTGGAAGTCATGTTAGGTGTTTTAAGAGATTCTATCTTGGTATTATCTTTCTGCATAATAGACTCAGTAATTTGAAATTTATTTTATTGCATTAGGATTTGTGTCCTGGTGGATAGAGGTTTAAACACCATTTGTGATGTAATCTTTTCATGCTACTTATACACTCAAAATCCTAGGATGCTCCATGTTTCAAATAAGATTAATTGAATTCAATTGATCTTTGTGATAATCCTATCAAGTGCATGTTTTATAGAAATTTTATTGGAATAAGGTATTTTAAATAATAAAGGGTGAAATATATATATATATATATATATATTCTAATGTAGTTACATATTGTTTCCCATGTGTATGTAATCTCTAGAAGAAATGCAGCAAGAAAGGTGTGAGTTTACCACTACTGACTGTTGAAATGTTTCTATTTGGATATGAATGCTTACATAAAGGACTATTTGAATTTATTTTATGTTGAGACATGTATTAGTAGAAAAGTGAATATTAGGACCTGATGTTGAGTGGGAGATTTCACATAGAGCACTTTGATGTTATAATAATGCAAGAAAAGTGAATCATTTGAAATGTAGCTTGTAAATAATTTAGGACTTATTTTCATGCTAGATTATTAGGTCTTGAGTTATGCTATTGATGAATTATTTAATTTAGAATATTATGCCATAAGTTCATGTTTATAAAAGAAGAGTTTATGTGAGATAATCATGGTTAATAAATTAGGTTAATTGATATATTTATGTTCTTGAAATAGCTTGATTTGAAAATTAAGAAATTTCATTATTGGAAGTAAGTGACTTTCTTGTGATAAAGTGTGGATGAAATTGGAATATATGATGTACTTGAGTTTTATTATTTATGATGTACATATATATGTTATTGACATTTCATGAGCTACTGATATTTTTTCAAGTGTGCAGGTAAGACCATGGTTATATCAAGGGAAAAAAAAGATGGGTACTTGTAAAAATCATGTTAAGCTAAGGTTATCTCCAAGGGGAGAAATTAACCTTGTTGTAATGTGTAATTTTTGTAAAGTGATGCATAATTGTATTTATTTGATTAGTTTATTCTATTTTATTTTTATTCCACTTGGCATGCCCATGTGTATCATGATATGTTGTGATTTATTGGGGTGTCAATTGACACATGTATATGTGGTGGCATGACCAAGTGTTTTATGTGTGTGAGTGGTCTTCTAATTTTAGGAGCCTTGAGTGGAATCTCTTTCATTTTCGTGAGTTATCTTTAGGTGGTCTTTTGAGTGGCTTTTAGTGACCCTTTAAGGTAGTGGAGGTTAAAAATAGACTACCCCATAGTGGTGCCATGTGTTGGGGGTCAAATTTTTACCATTGTAGTGTATTTTGGCTATTTTTGCCTTACAAAAGATTGCTCTTTTGAGAAGTGACGAAAATTGCAGAGATGCTTGCAAGCCCACTCCTCATTTTGAATTTTGAATTTTGAATTTCCCCCTCTTGATTGAAGGAATTAGGGTTGCCTTCTTAAGGAGATGGAGGGAAAATTTGTTGGGTAAATGTCCACTCTCCAATTTTTGGAGACTTGAGAGTTTGTGAGATTTGGATCTTGTTTTGTTTTTGAAGATTTTGGGTGGCTGCATAGCAAGGGAGGAGAATAGTTGGAGAAAACTCATCTCAACCCTCTTTGCCATTAGCTTGGATTGAGGTTGGATCTTGAACACTCTTATTGTTTATTTCTATGTGATTATTTACTTTCTTATGTTGTACATATGCTAGTTTATATGTATTTTGAATGACTTCTTAGTCTATACATGCATGTGGTTTTCTTTTTCTTTCTTTGTTGTAATTGTTTCTTTGGGGTGTGCAAGGCCAAAATCACCTTTGGGAGGGAAGAGAGCTTGATTGGCTGGAAGGAAAAAGTTGGGACTACTCATCTAGTGTAGAGTCCTTCCTCTAGGAGGAAGGGGATAAGGCATAGATGTATGGGCATCCATGTTGTGATACTTGTGTACATAAATTAGGGGGTCATAAGGGTGTTGTTATTGTGTTGATTATGATAAGGGTTGATGGTTGAATTATTTGGCCTTGTGAAGGAAATTTGAGAAAATTTTGAAGCCTTGTTGAAGGTAGGTTTATTCTTGTATTTTTGGGCATTCTCCTATTTGGGTAGATTCCACCTTCACCCCTACTATGGGTCCAAGGTGACCTATTGTGTGCATAGCCATGGGGAGGGAATTTTGGTGTTCATGTATGTTGCTGGTTTTTTTTTATCATGTGAGTGTTGTATGCATGTAAACCCCATGTCCATCTTCATTTCCCCTAGGTCGGGGGTGGCCATGAAATGACCTAGGTTGGGAGGTGAGCCTCCATGGTCTATTGGTTTTGTTTTGCAGATTTCTTATTGGACAGACTTGCTGATTTTAAATGGAGTAGTTAGAGAAGTTGGACTAGATCCCTTCTTGTTATTTGAGTTTTGAATTCTTTCAAAGAACTTATGCAAAAGTTTGTGAAAGGCTATGTAAATACCTAGCATGTAATATGCTTGTATTATTGTATTCTCCCTTCTCTCTCCTATCATCTCCTTGTTTTATTTAAATAAGAAAAAGATTATGTTATCGCTATCCTTATGCTTTAATTGGAAAATGTAATGTTTTTATTTTAGTATTCTTAAATGCAAGGAATGAAGGAGAAGGAACATCATGAGTAGTGTGGAAATCTTTCTTATATCTCTTCTTATTTTAAAAAAAAAGTAAATATATTTAGTACATTCGATCTTATATAAAAGTTAGAGCAATGTCTTTACCTTCTACTTAGAATGAAATTAAAATTTTCATTTCTTTCTT